>OX104120.1:56294818-56878780 GCA_944474755.1 Limnoperna fortunei
AAAGAGACTTGCAAATAAAAAGGTCAGGTAAAATTAAAAATTTATAAACATTCTTTGATACACTTGTTTTATATTCAATACATAGTGATGTATATTTCGGCGAGTAAGATATCTCATACATAAAATGATAAATCAATATATATTACGGAAAGACTTCCATTTGAACCCCACACTAAAAATTGCATTATTCGAACGTAAATAAAAGAATTTGGCACTGGATGGCAGCCACTGGTGAACCCCACAGTTGACAGAGTCATGCATTGCCAATTGGGCAAGTGCGAGCGTGTGAACTCCATGTATCTTGTGATAGTCTAATGCATTGCGTATTTTTTACTGGGGGGTTCTATTGGAAGTCTTACCAAAGTTTATCAAATTATTTTCTAGTTTGACGAAATACGTCAAAGACATGATATATGGTATGCCTCAAAGATTATTTTAACCGTAACGTTAACGCAGGGGAAATATAAGAAATGTTTATAATTATAATTTATTTTGCCACGTCATTTCTGCGTCTTTTACTCGTCATTATAAAGCGGCAAGGGAGCAGTGGGTTTATTAATTCAGTTTCATTACTCTGATGAATGGATTGTCACAAATAAAAAGATAAGGTTTTCCCGATCCTGGCCATACGGCTTCGTTTCACGTTCGGACCCAGCCGTTCTAGGAAAGCTTTTTCCTTGTCGCGTCTTGTTTTTGCCTTTTGAATCGCCAATAAAAAAGCGCGGGAACTTATTAACCTTTGGTATAGTACTAGCGGTAAATCTAGTATACTGTAGTTCCGGTCACTAGTCTCACGTTGCTAAGATCAAGCCAATACTGTACAAAAACAAGCCATGGCAAATTATCCAATGAAAGATGTTGATTAATATCTACATGAAAAGTAAACGAAGACCGTAAATGCCATGATGTCATTTCTAACAATGATCAAGAATTATATTGTTTCCCCGAGTCGAAAAAATAACGGACCGGAACAAACACATAAGTTACAAGACAATGAGGTGAGCGTTTTTTTTTTAAGAGATGAACTCGGCAAAGTACTGCGTTTCTGAATAACACGATTTGGACTTTTCTTGATTTGAATGTACAGCTCTTTACTTAAAACCATGAGGCAAATACACCGTGAACCATTTTCCTTCCGAAGAATCCTGTGGTTTACAATAATATATTAGCTTTAGACGGCTAGAGCGGGTTACAAGTTCAATTAACGTCCACGATTGTGAGAGAGGGGATATTTAAGTAAAATAAATGTAAAGAAAACGCGAATTTCGAATTTTAAATTTTCAAATTCTATGACTTTCTCAGGATTTCAAGATCCGTATTATCCTTGCAAGTGGGTCTAAAAACTCTACAGATATCGTGTCTTATGTTCTGTGTGGTTCTTTTACCAAAAATTAAGTGTTTCAATCATTTTGAGAGCCTTATTAAATATTAAGTGTTTTAGCCATTTTAGGAGCTTTATTTAAGAGCTTTTTTTAGTAATGATGGACATCTTTGGTAAGAAATTTATGTTCAACACGAATGGCAAGTTGGTTCCAATGGCCCTTTGCTTAGAACATGATTTTTTTTATTAAAAAAACATGAATGGCAAGTTGGTTCCAATGGTCGTTTGCTTAAAATGTGTATTTGTTATCAAAATAAGCCCGATTTTGGCAAGTTGGTTCCAATGCCCTTTGCTAATGATTTTTAAAAATCAAAATAAGCATGATTGGCATATTTTTGGCAACTATAAATTTCAGACAATTAACCTGAACTATCAGAAGGGAAAAGGAAGGCAACTCTTTGGGGCATTATGTCTCATTTCAATCAAGAAGACAGGTAAGTAGGCAGGTATAAATTTTATGTAAAGAAAAAACAAGCAGCTTTCTTCATTTACTGTGGGTAACTGGACAGTCTTGGATATATTTTTGAAAGGTTACCAAACCAAGGACTATTCTCTAAACTGTGGATCTTACTGGCTTAGAGGTTAAAGAAAAATAGAAAATATAATAGACCACAGAAATAGACTCCCAGGAGCCTGTATCGCTCACCTGAACCTGAAACCAAACAACTCTTTTTTATATAGAATTTCGTTCCCTTTAAGGAATTGACCAACACTTCTGCAAAAGTCATCAATGTTGACCTTTTAAGGGAAATAACACCTATAAGGAGGAGCTTTTGATGCTTAGGATGGAGGTTCACTTGAAATTTGCTGTACCTGTTATACTTTTTTAACTATCAGCCAAAAACTCCCTGGACCCCCCCCCCCTTTTCTATTTTAAGCCAACGTAGCTATGTAGCTAGTCAGCTGTAATGATTTGCACAATTTTGGTAGAGGATGTCCTAAAGATGATGTGTGCAATGTTTCAAAGCAGTCGTTTCATTGGTCAGAGGAGACGATTTTTTAAAATCAATTAAAATTCATTAAAAAAAATGTTCTAAGAGAATAATTCCTAAACGGTTAATCAGACAATCTTGACCCTAATGTCATTTTTGTAGCCCTCATAGAGCAGAACAATTAAGCAATGCTAACTTTTTCTCCAGTTCTAAAATTTTTTACGATTTTGTGGCAAAAATAGCAAAAATAATCAATTTAGACAATTAAAGGGCAATAACACCTACAAGGAGTCGTCATACAACTTCAACACAATGGAGTGTTTTGTAGAGCTTTCGATGCTGATGAAGGCTGGTCTCTTCAGTTTTCCTGTATCTGTCGTACTTTTCGAACTATAAGCCAAAAACTGTATTTCGACCCCCCCCCCCCTCGTTCTATTTTTAGCCATGGCAGCCATGTTGATTAATCTGTGGCCATGGTTTGTGCAAACTTGGTTGAAGACATTTGACAGATAATGTGTACAAAGTTTCAAAGCAGTACTTTCAGTGGTTTCAGAGGAGAAGATTTTTAAAAATCAATTAAAACCGATTAAAAAAAACAGTTCAAGTGGAATAACTCTTAAAACGGTTTATCAGACAATCTTGACCCTAAAGACATTTTTGTAGCTCTCATAGAGCAGAACAATTAAACAATGCTAACTTTTTCTCTAGTTCTATTAATTGTCAAGATTTTGAGGCAAAAATGGCAAAAATCATCAATTTCGACAATTAAAGGGCAATAACTCCTACAAGGAGTCGTCATACGACTTTGACCCAATGGCGTGTTTTGTAGAGCTTTTGATGCTGAAGAAGGAAAGTCTCTGCGGTTTTCCTGTATCTGTAATACTTTTTGAACTATAAGCAAAAAACTGTATTTTGACCCCTCTGTTCTATTTTTAGCCATGGCGACCATGTTTTTTTACGAATCAAAAATCCAAACGATAGTTTGGTAAAGGACATGCTAAGCAACAACCATACCAAGTTTGGTTGCATTCTGTCAAGTGGTTTCAGAGAAGAAGATTTTTGAAAAGTTGAACGGACAGACGACAGACGACGGACGCCAAGTGACTGCAATAGCTCACCTGACCCTTCGGGTCAGGTGAGCTAATAAAAAGTGGCGTCAATAATTGTTAGGACCTTCTAGCAACACACATACTATTCCATGTATACAAAAACTCCAAGCTCTAGTTACATATTTTGAAAATAAACAAACATTTATTTAATTTATGTTGGTTTACAACCATATTGCAAATTAATAAAAACAAATGCACATATTTAGCATATTTTTATTGTTCTATAAATAAAAAATTGCACAATAACAATTACTAAAAAATAAAGGTAGCTGTATTAACATCAAAGACAGAAATGATCAATAACAAAGTACAAATGTGTCATTACCATCTTCACAAGTCAGAAACAAGTGTTTTCTTTGCTGTAACATGATTGGTTGATATTTTTAAGTTATGGCATCATGACATCCTCCAGCCTGGGAATTAGTTTACACTGTGGACACAAATTCCATGACTTGTGCAGATGGTCAAGTACAGGTATTCTTAAAAATCATATGGACTTACTATAATGTTAAACAAACACATAATTTAAATGCAGTTTTGAAATTGCAGAGAAACAAAAATAACAACATCAGAATTGTTTGGTGTATTTTTTGTGAAACATCTCTTCTTAAAATGACAGAAAATTATATTGCAACTTATTGAGTTATCTCCACTTTAGAGGAAATTATACTGCAGGTTATGGAGTTATCTCCACTTTTTATGCTAGTATTGCTCAAGATTCAGTTATCTGTCCTTTCTACATATTATTTCTCAAGATTCAGGTAAGTAACAGAAATAGCAGTAAAATGTCTGTGTAACTCTTGAACTTGAACAGAAAAGAAATTTAAAAATGTCTCCAAAACTGTCTTGGTTTTTTATTTACTATAAATCACCCCCATGCCCCTGCCACCCCCCCCCCCAAAAAAAACAAAAAAAACAAAACAAAACAAAACAAAAAACACCTGTATTTCTGGAAAGAACATGTTATGATTTTTCTTAATGTGGCAACATATATTCCTTACTACTTATTAATATTTTAGAAGAAAGCAACATTTCATGTTCATGTAAGATAGCTGAGCACCACTTATTTAAAAAATAAAATATCCTTTCCCTAACTTATCTCCCCCAAATAAAATGATTGGGAGTCAATATCACAAATATATACTAGTAGTAAAGGCAGCAGGAACACGCTCTCTGTATATAATTTTTCCTGATTTAAAACTGTAACAAGGACTTTCAAGTAACTTACTATACTGAGGGAACAGGCATAGCTATGTACAAGCTAGGAGGCATTTGCTTTCAGATCATTTTCCCATCAATAAAAAAATGGAAAAGAAAGATAGTTAAGACAAATCAAAGGTACCAATACAAACACTTGGTTTATTGGTCGAAACGGTTTTTTTGCTTCTTGTCAAAGTTGATGTCTGATTACATCAAACATGTAAAAACAAATTTCAGCAAATGCACATCATTTTCTTGTATTCTCATACCAATTAGGATCTAACCTTACTTTGTATGCATCCATTTCAACTATAGCTATGCCCTGGGGAAATATGAAAATCTAATTCCTGGCATCCATTATCTTGAATATTTGACACAAAAACTATATAAAACATCTAGAAACTGTTCATTCCAAAAATGCATCAGTAGTAATACAATAAAACAATATGGCACAGTTTATTAATGTGTTCTTTTAATTAAACGGTAAGTTTGTAAATTGTTCTAGAGGTCATAAGGTCACATAATACATGTGGTTCAGGTAAAATGAAAAGAAAAAATAAGGTCACAAAAACAGCTGATTATGGTATATAACTTTTAAAATCTATAATAACAGTGCTGTTTGTATGCTTGAAATGTTGGAAAAATTTTATTTCAAGTCATTACTACAGATTTGTTGCGCTGGTTAGGAAACTGCAATCTTGCCTCTTATATTTAACTTAAGAAATGTATCAGATATATTTTAAATGACTCTTTGACATTTACATTATCCCCACCATCCCACTCCCAAAAAAAAGAGAGAAAAAATCCAACACATTGCACCATTTTGTACAGGTATTTTATTTCCATCAGTATGTATATTTTTATAAATGTACTTATTTGAAAATATTTAAGCTTAAAATGATATCCAAGTAAAAAAACTGTATGTTATACCAAGTGAAAAGGGAGGGGCATCAAGCTTATTGCTTTATATATTATTGGTATTACAAATTTAAACCTGAGAAGGGAGACAATTCCACCTGGCCCAAAACAGGAAATATTTGCATTTGTTTGTCTCCACAAAAGTAATGCAGTTTCATGAATTTCTGAGAAAGTTACATGAAAAATTTTAATAAAAATTATCAAAATGATGATGTCATAAAAAAGCTAAATTGAAAATATTTCAAATTGCAATATTTATTAAAACTACATGAGATGTAAATTTCTCATAAAAATATTAAAATTACGTAGATATTTTATGCATTTGTTTCTTTAAAGCTAACAAATATTATTATAAATACACAGAAACAACAAATAACAAATTTTTAACAAACAAAAATTAACAAATCAGATCTTCTGATATACAAACACACAGTACACATAGTTCCTTTCATAAATAATGCAAATATATTTTCGCAGCTTTGTTTACAGTATGGCAGTTTAATTAAAGCTCATCATGGATTTGTAAATAAATTTTAACAGTGGTCCAAATATTTGACATTTTAAAGTGTATGAACTGAACACAAATTTGTAATAAAATTGAACACAAGTACAGTCAAACCTGGTTTAAGTGACCACTCAATGGAGGGCTAAAAAAACCAGCTTCATTAGACTGGTGGTCTAGATTGTATACAGGTTAATGTAGCGAGCATCGCATATGTGAGCTACACGGTTACATAATTATGTGTAAAAAAATCACATGTTCATATGAACAAGCCCATTTCAGTAGGTAAGTTTGAATTGACATATTTTTGATGTCACATTCATATTAGATAACATCACATCATGGAATGCAGAGGCACTGTTAGGGTGCTCTGAAGTATCGTCATGAACCATACAATTGTGTTGATCACATGTAGACTGTGCCTATATTCATAATATGATATTATTGGTCCTATCAGAAAGTAGTTGCCCAATACATGTGGTCTCTCTACACAGGTCTGACTGTATATTTATGTTTTCTATGACATAAATTAATCTTTAAATGTTCAAACTTTTGAGATATTGTTTTTACATTAAATTTTGTAAGGATGAATTATTGCCCCTTGAAGCATATAAATTGCACTCACACTTGTGCAATACAATATTCTTCTCAGAACAATACTTACAAATATTTACCAAATACACAGGCAAGTACAACAGATATGGTATTACAATCAGTCTAACTGATATGACAAAAATATCACATCACTGTTTTCCAATACTTCTAAAAGATAATTTACAATCAAGATTTTGTTCTCAAATTTCAGACATAACAGCACATATGCATGATTTGATAATAACAGTAAGCATAAGATAGCACTATAAATACTTATGTAAAATATGTGCTAAGATTTGATCAATTGCAATAGACCTGTAGCACTTTTATCATGTGCTTATCATTACATCTGCATTAAAATAGATGCTATAAGTTCAACAAAAAATGCTATATATCACTCTCAACTTTATAAAATTTAATAAATGCAACAATATCATTGAAAACAGTGAAAAAGACAACACTGTTCTCATGTGTGCTAGGATTTGAATAAATAACACTGGCACATGTGCTTCGATTTGATAGTACCGGAATTTACCGTTAAGCCGCCCAGCCAATAAATTGCCAATGGGAGGTTATTTTACTTGGGCAGTTATTTGGTTTCAATTTTTTTTTCCATATTGACTTCAAAATCATATTTATGGTTGTTTTCTGATCCTGAAAGAGGAAAGCTGAATGACAGAATCAAGCAAACATGAAGATGCAAGATGTGTGGTTGGCAGTGGAAATAGGAACCGTCGGCTATTTGTGTCCCTTCAGTCTGTTGTGTGACATCATTAAGCATCCCACAATATTTGTTAGTTTGCTTAAAATGAAACAAAATAAAGAAAAGGTTTTGAAAATAATATTCAGCTTGTTTTAAAACTGATGTTAGACACTCAAAAACAAGTTTGGAAACCACTTGTAACACCTTTCATTCAAATGTACAAAAGATGCAGACACTGCGATTTAGGTATTTTGAGGTACTCATGGGGATATTTCATTATGTCATAAAAGGATCATTTACAAATTGAAAGTAATTAAAGATGTTACTGAATTATATTCAAGTGAAAATTTCTTCAACAATTGTAATGAGTTAGAATTTGATGGTTTTAAAGGACTTTAATAGGATTTAATAATTACATATCTGTACATGTCTTTTTTTTCCCACAGTTACATACTGTTATCATTTTTGATAGAGCTGATGATATCTATGAATGTAATAAATACCAAAATAGTATAATTTGGTCAATCATTTTTAAAAGACTGATTTTTAATTTGATTACATCGCTATTTTATAAGGCATAATTTATGCTTTACAGAGCCTCAAAAAGTCAGTTGATTTATATCTGTGTATAAATGATGCCAAATAGAAAATCAGAAATAAACACAACAAACATGTATTGCAATAAGAACTGGGTTGATATTTCACAATGTATTGATACAAATAAATGATTAACAACAGAAATTTTGTATTTATTGGTTCAAGGTACAAACATCAGTGTTCCTTATCGGTTTACTGGGACAAGGCTCTAGCTCGTAGTCTGGAAACATTATTTGTTTTGCTGAATGTAATTCAATACACTTCCCTTAATAACTAAAGGGAGTTATTTGGGCCATTTTATTTCACAATTAAGCTATTTTTCCATTTAGCCGACCTAGGCAACTTTACAGTAGATTCCGGTAAGTGATAACACTGTGAACATTTGAGCAAAACTTATTATTATGCAATTTAAAAAGTAACCTTGACATATGTGCATGGATTTGATTAAATGGACTCGAGCATTCCTTGTCTGATGTAAAACTTAAAAAAGCAACCCATTATTGACTCAACAGTGATCAATAGCAGATGGATAACTACCTTAACAACTTGGCAACCCATGGGCCCACCCCTCAAAATATACACCAGTTAGCACTAACACTACAAATTTGGTTTCATTGTTAGATCACATAAGATCAAATAAATTATCTATTGTCGAGTTGCTTTTACTGTTATTTACAGTAACGCTTTTAAAGTTTCAAATATTCATACAGCTTTTTGAATATAAAATATAACAACTGCAGCACAATGCACATGGATTTGATTTACGACTGCCTAGAGACTATGCCTACTTAATATACAAAGGTCAAAGTTTACATGCACTTTTGTTCCATTGACAATGACCGCCAACATACATAAATTTTCTACAATTTCACAAAAATGTAAAAACTGGATTTCCCAATTCACCAGATGTAAGTTAAGGAGACCAGCCTGTTACTTCCATCTAATCTAAGCACTATAAAGGCATTTTTACAGAACACCATCACAAAATATTGCAGCTTTGCCACATACACAAAGAAGCATTGCATGCAACAGTTCTCAAACTATACACTGTTCTACATATCACAGGTCGTCATCATTGTACAACACCTTAGCAAGCAGATCAGAAGCGGTTCATACTACATGTATTTGTCATAACTGAATGGCAGGATTTCTCTTCTGAGTAAAGCTCAACTGATCTAACTGTGGTGTTACCTGATCACCACTTCATCTTGCAGGACTTCTCCATATAATCCACACTTTAGCATAGTCAGCTGCTGCTAACTGACATTATTTTCTTCATTTATATGTAAAGGTCGAAGGTCAGTGTCCTCTAAATTTAAAAAGTCTGTTACTGCAGAATTATCTGTCATATCCTGAAAAACAAATGATTATTTTATTGACAACTTTTACTTGTGACAATGATCCAGCGCTCAACCCAGAGCTTCCAACCTGTTCCTAGGAGGCAGTTTGAGGACGGCCTGATGTTTGAGAGGTTTTGGGTTAAAATACGAAAACCTGAGTATGCACCATAGTGTGTGCAGTGTTTGGATATTGCCAAGCTCCTTGCAGGTTGAAGACCCCTTTAAAGAGTATGGCTTATTGTACTAGTAGCTGCAAAAAAGACTTAATTCTCCCTACATACATAACTCTTATCCAGTGAAAATTAAAATACCCTGTTACATGTATGTACTAGTAGCTGCACAAAAGACTTAATTCTCCCTACGTACATAATTATTATCCAGTGAAAATTAAAATACCCTGTTACATGTATTGTACTAATAGCTGCACAAAAGACTTAATTCTCCCTAGGTACATAACTCTTATCCAGTGAAGTTAAAATACCCTGTTATTGTACTAGAAGCTGCACAAAAGACTTAATTCTCCCGACGTACCTAACTCTTATCCAGTGAAAGTTAAAATACCCTGTCAATTGGTCCTTTCCTTTTCTCATATGCATCCTGTTTGGTCATATTTAGAATATCCCTCAGTAATAAGTGTGTTAGTCCGATGATATTGTTCTGTTTATAATGGCTGAATTTATAGGACTTCAGATAATATTTGTAAATTTGGCTAGGAGTTTTTTTTGTACAAAAATATCTAATAGTATACAGTCTCTTTTGGAATATATGAAAAATCAGTCAGATTTGAAGTAATCTTTTATTGTGATATCCTTTTTATTCAAGGGGTACCAATTTGTGTGGTTGCCATGGGTGTCTCTGACTATGAAATAAGAACCGAACAAAATTAAAACCTTATAAATAGATGGGAATTTTGAATCTATGAACTGAAATACATTCAGATCAGTCATTCATTTATGCACATAATATATGCATGGAGTTTAACTGACACGGATTGCCAGTTTTCCTACGGAAGGTCGGTTTTTTTTCTGTATACTCTGGCTTCCTCCCCCAATAAAAACTGGATGCCATAATATAGCTGAAAAATTGCTGAAAGTGGCATTAATCACTATTTAAACAAACAAACAAACAAACAATATGCCAGGAGTTGATCTGACCTTGACATCAATATGGTAGCAAGATTAATGTTTGAATTGCTGTTTTTATTTTATAAAGAGTACAGAGAAGAATTGTTTGTTTGTTTGTTTGTTTGAATGATGTCTAACGCCACTTTCAGCAATTTTTCAGCTATTTCATGGAGTCCAGTTTTTATTGGAGAGGAAGCCGGTGTACCCGGAAAGAACCCCCGACCTTCGGTAGGCATCCTCACAAGTTAGGGTTTCTGTGTCCATGAAACCCTGACAAACTTAGCTAGGAAATTCCCGGGCTAGAAGTAATTATTTTGATTGGCTACATCATACCTGAATGTAGCCAATCAAAAGCTCGCTTTCATTCCTGACTTGGTTAGGGGATATCCTGATGTCGATTGTAAATAAACCAAACGGATGCATTGCATAGACCAAGTGAAAATCAGTGTATTTTGTACAGTAGTGTTAATAGTTTGTTATTACCGCGTTATTTATTAGTTGCGTTACGTTTTCTTCCCACTCAAGAATGAGTAAGAATGACTACTGCCAAACACTTGCTTCTTTCAAGCAATTTCATTAGTTGATATTTTGAAGGTTTGACGTCATATCAAAATCTTCTAGCCCGGGAATTTCCTAGCTAAGTTTGTCAGGGTGTCGTGGACACATGTGGAAACAGTAACCCTGACTTGTGAGGATGTTCGGTAGGAAAACTGGCAATCCTTCTCAATTAAGATTGGAGTCGAGTAAACCCTGCCCGCAGTGAAACTCGAACCCACAACCTCAGTGTTGACAGCAGAGAAGAATTGATTTCTCATCATAAATAGGAGATATAGAGTGTTCTGTAACATACTAGTTACCAGAAGTACGAATTTGGTTGCATGGATCCAGCATAATGATTAACACAAAATCCATTCCACTGTTTCAATATCGATGCCCATATTATTTTCAGATAAAATTGAAATCAATGAATCATTTCACAACATATTACAAGAAACGAGAAATAATTAAGACAATAAAATTTTATATATTTGATAAAAAAATTCAAAATTTCTACTGTAGCCTCTGTTCAAATGGGAGGTAAATGAGCCACATAATGGAAGAAATCAATATAATATGAAATGGCTGAAAAATGATAAGATACAGCAAATAAACTCTCCTGAAAATTCCTGTACTCACTGATGGTTCCGACTTGACCTCATACTCATCATCCTTGGGCTCCATTTTGGTAGTAAAGAATCTTCCGCCATCCCCTCTACATCGCTGCATCGCATGTTTGTGACGGGACTCGTGAAGATATTTCTGAAATAATAAATGTACAATGTAAAAAATCAGCACTAAAGAAATGTCTTCACATTAATCACTATAAACATGATAAAAGGTTCTTTAAAAAACTATAAATGAATAGAATTTTTTCATGTTTTGATTGGTCTAAAAAGTACTTGGGGGTCATGTTAAATAGCAACAGTACAGTTTTCTCCCTTGCATTTTAATTACATTAATATTTATGAGGA
This sequence comes from Limnoperna fortunei, assembly GCA_944474755.1. Taxonomy (NCBI): domain Eukaryota; kingdom Metazoa; phylum Mollusca; class Bivalvia; order Mytilida; family Modiolidae; genus Limnoperna; species Limnoperna fortunei. Next base: position 56,306,730 of record OX104120.1, read on the forward strand.
TCCACTGTGTTCAGTATTTTGGTTTTACTCCAGACAAAAAAATTGTCATTAAAAGTTGCTAAGAGTTGTACTGAATCCAGCCATCCCATTAGGTCAATGTCATCAATCCATGTACCAGTATATTCTTGTCAGGACATCATCTTGACACTATAGGCTAAAAAACTGAAAAAGCATATACACATTTCAGAACACACATGAAATGAGTGCATGATATGTGAGTGATCAAATATTTGAAAATTTTACCCTTCTTTCTTTTGGTATTTTGCCAGAAGCTTCCAGCTTTGCCCGTGCCTGTCGCCTTTTCAGTATTCGGTGATACTGTTTAGCATTGACATACAGTGGTTCCTCTTCATTGTTGTCCTGACCAGTGATTGGCATCCTTTGTAAGTTTGTCCCATTCAGTACCTGCAAAGAACATCGACTGAATTATTTTGTAGTTTTTCAAGAATTTTGCCTTACCACTGACAGGCAAATTTGCTTTGGTCAGGCAATGTTTTAAAGGTAAGTGCCTGATTTAAAGTGTCTGGCAAAAGTTTGTACAACCGATCAATCTTGTTTATTTTTAATTTTCAAGAGATGTTTTATTTTAATATCAAAGTTAACTGTCATGTTCTTACATACCCTAAGTATATTAATATTTACATAGTTCTTTTTACATTGATACGATATTTACTACAGGTTACCTGAATCCTGCTAGATCCTACAGAGCTGCCCCCCCCCCCCCCACCTCTCCCTACATAGCTGCCCCCCCCCCCTCCCTACAGAGCTGCCCAAGAAATATGTTTAAAGAGATTGCTGTGCTCCTTGCATGATGATGAACCCGTTTGTAGATTTCCACAACAGTAGGCTTATTGTAACAAATACATAAGAATAAATTATCCATTCCTACCCAAAAGCAGTTAAAATTTTGTTGCAGTTGGTCTATCCTTTTCAACACTTGATTTATTGTTTGTAAACATGTTCTCATCCTGAATACAGCTGAAGTATTGCTTGCTGGATGTTAAGAAAACATTCTATCAATCGATCAATCAATCAATTTTCAGTTTCTAAATAACTGGTCAAATCCAGGTACACAACAGTCCCTTCAGCAAGGGCTATTCTGGAAAAAAAATGTATTGCAAAAGGGGAGACCCTCTCGTTGGGGGATTGTCAGGTCATAATACGGAAAGCCTGGCCGCGAACCATAGTGGGTAACGTGTTTGGAAGTGCCACGCTCTTTGCAGGATAAAGATCCCTTTTGTAGATTTTGAAAAAGAGTAGGTTCATTGTAGCCGCTACAAAAGGCTAAATTCTCCGACAATACCCAATACTCCGTACTTTTCCAGTGGCAGTCAAAATTTTGTTCCCTGTGTCCCAACCCACCCCTTTTTTAATTGATGTATTGTTTGTTAACCTGTTCCCGTCCTGAATATAACTGAAATACTGCTCGCTGGACGTAAAGCAAACATCCAATCAATCAATCAATCAATGTATTGCAAAAGGAATAGGGGTGGCATATTTTCAGCACCCACTACCAATATGATTTCTATGATTCCAATACAGTGCCGTTATTTTCCAGTGTTTTTCCAGGTTAATCTGCTGGCACTATAAAATTCAACTAAACCTGTTAGATTGATTGATTGATTGCAGTGTTTCAACTTTCAACTATACTTACTTAGAGTGAGAACAAGTCAACAAAAAATAAATACAATGTAAAAATTAAATTCACATACACACATCAACCATCAGTCTTGTTCTCACTATAACATAATAGTCTAACAACATTCTTACTTGCTTACTCAAAAAAACAACATACCATGATCTGCTGTCCACCAGATGTTGCCAACTGAAACATGTTTCCAGGCAGACCCTGCAGCTGCAGATTCCCGCCAAGCTGTATTACCTGTGCTGTTCCTACTTGTGGTGGTGTGTTTGCTGTTTGTGTGGGATTTGACACAGATTGGGACATCTGTGGTGAAAAGCTTGAGGAGACCACTGTACCTCCAGATATTGTTCCCTGTGGCAACATGCCACCTTGGATAATCTGAGGGGGGTTAACTCCGTGATTAAAAATCTGGGAAGTGACACCTGGTTGCACAAATTGCGGCATAGCTCCACTGTGTATAATCTGTGGTATGCTTCCAATCATCTGAGCCGTGGAGCCAGCAGGAATCACCTGTCCGTTCGCCTGTAGTACTGGTAGCTGTGACAAATTTACTGGTGTTAAATTTGAATGTCCTTGACCTTGTGAAAAGAATTGTGGGAATGTATTTTGTACTTGATTTCCTGATGAGAAAAACTGAGAAAAAGGTGACTGGACTGTCTGTTGCTGGGTCAAAAATTGGGACATTGATGTTTGCGGCTGACTTGTAACGTCTCCATTCATTTGTGGAGATCCACCATTTTGATATATTATGTTGTTATCATTTGTGGTCTGTGATTCTTCTGATGAAGTAGGAATCTCTGTAAACAAAATCAAATTATACACAAACCGAAGGTAATTCCTGGGCAAAGAGCTCTAGATTTATAAATTTATCTTGTTGCTACCCTAACATAAGATATTTGATAAGAATGCATTTTAAGTACTGACTAAATTGTATACATTCATTTAAAAAAAAAACAATTTCTGTGAATGTTGTGGAGACAAACCATAAATTCAATTTTGAACATGAATAGTACATAAGCACCATGTTAAAATTCAAGACAACTAAAAAGGTTTCAAATGAACAGCTGTTTTCAAGACAAGAACAAAACATTTTGATTACAATGACTAAAACCATTCAAATTCTAAGATCTTTAAATCATCTAACCAAGAATATTAAGGGGTCAACATAGGACATAAACAACTTCCCAATTAACCAAGATAGAATCCTATGCCGTCCAATGTTTTTTTTTTTTTGCGTGGGACGTCAGAGAGCTCTCCATAAGCAAAACAGCGGATTTTGCTTATAAGATGATTTTATTCCTAGAGAAAAATATCTAAAGAAGCGAATTATATATAGATTAACTGGATGAAAATGTTTTATTAAATCTGACACGATGAAATAGGCCGACCCAGACCGGTGTCGCAAAATACGCTTTTTTGCTTATGGAGAGCTCTCCGACGTCCCACGCAAAAAAAAAAAAGTGTTGGACGGCAGAGGATTCTCGGACTAACCTGCAGATTCCCTTAAATTTTATTATCTCTGTCTTACTATCATCTGATGTCAAGATGTTGCCAAATAACAAAAATAGTTTTTTCTTTAAATCCAAGCCCCCTCCACTCCCCAAGATGGGAAAATGTTTGATGCCTTTGAGTTTATATCTCCAATATACATAGTAATACACAAATTGAATGACAAACAACTAACAGAAAGGTCAATTAAAACATTTGTACCTTCAGGTGCAGGAGATTCTGAGGTTTCTTCCTGTTTGATCACTGGCTCCGCCTGTTGATAGACTATAGTCTGTCCATCTTGTGTTTGTATAATTTGACCTTGAAACTGTTGACCTAGAAATTGACCTTGGTTGAAGTTGGAAAGTGGGATATACTGGCCAGCATTTTGATTCTGTCCTTGAAAAAATACCTAAAAATAACAAATAAAACAAAATTGTTATTGAATATTAATTCTCAGGTCATATATCATTTAAAAAAAAAACAGATGGCTTAAACTTCCATGCTTCTGATGTTGGTAGAATGTTTAAAGCTAAGCAGCCTACTTTAACTGTAAAGCTCCTGTATTATTAAGATTCAATACAGTCGATATACTCTTTTAAGAGTAAGCTGATGTACCCTGTGAGAACCCCAGAACTTAGGTCAGATAAGGTGCAATCCTTGCCAAGTTGATCACTCATGGCTCAAGGTCAGCCTCGAACTCAAAAATCCACTGTTGACATGGCAACGGATGTGCTGCTTCTTCTGCTTTGTCAAAACCCAAGTAAAATTTATAGACAAAAACAAGGTAAGTATTTACTTCACTCCTTTTTATAAAGAAACAGTCAAAGTACATGAAGAGTGGACATTGTTGGGCTTCACAGTTTATTGGCGTAAACCGACCCAAAGTCGTATATATCCAATAATCTAACCAGCAATCGAAAACAATCCTTAAGTAACTATATATCTAAAATATCACAAAACTATTGATCACTATTGCAAAACAGCATTTGCAATAAATAAAAACAATTTTGTCATGTTTGCATCAAATATTCAATATATACCAGTTAATATGAATAAAACAATAACAAAAGCCAACATCACACGTTTATTGAAAATAGTTATGACCATGAAATCACTTCAGTGAAGTTCTTGCATGCATTGAAACAATGCTGGTTACAAATTTTACATGCTGATTTAATTAAAACAAACATTTCATTCCATTATATTAAAATTAAATGACTAGTCCCTCCAATTTCATTTATACGCCATCTAAGAAATTGCGGTTCAATTATCAATCAAACTGCAGCTCCTCCAATTGCGAGGTACTGTAGAAACATTTATTTTACTGGACTGAAGAGGTATGCAGATTACAACGAAATGTCAGTCTGAAATTAACCCTATAAGGATGATGAGCAAAATCTCTTAACGTACACACTCTTGTTATTAAAAATTGGGATTATACTTGTAGATTCAACTTTATTTGCACTGAGAAAGGATGGAAAAGGGGGTAAGATACACCAAGACAGATTGTAAAAACAACGTCCAACAATAAACTTCATCTTTGGTATTCTTACAACCTATTGACCAATATTTTAGATGGCTTTAGAAGCAGAGTACATGTAATTTACTACATACATCACATTAAACATAGTTTTTCTATGATCTCCTTTTAGAAGAAGAAACAGCCATTGGATTGAACAAATTTGAACTCTTTTCAACCATGATTAAAATACAAAATCTTTGGTTGAAATGAACCCGAATGTTCTTGAGAAGAAGATTTTGTATTAATGACACATATTTTAACAATTTCTTAATTGTCTCCCCTTAAAAGAGGGCATGGTCCTACAGTGGAACAAACTTGAATCCACATCACCCAAGGATACTTTTTACCAAGTTTGATTGCATCAGCACAAACGTACTTGAAAAGACTTCAAAATTTTTTTTTACATCAAATTCTTAATTATCTCCCCTTTTAAATTTTAACAATTTCTTAATTATCGACTATTAGAAGAGGTTGTGGTCTTTCATTTGAACAAACGTGAATTTCTTCATTCAAAGAAAAGTTTCGCTCAGTAGGATTGAAATTAGTGGTTTTTTGGAAAATGATCAACATGCTTCAATTTTACAACACTCACAGACAACTGACAAATTTGGATCAGAAAAGTTCAGTTGATCCTTTGAACTCAATATTTGTAATATATATTATGCTTACCTACCACAGCTAAAAAGAGCTCAAAACCAAAGTCATGAAAAAATAAAAACAGATCCCAAAATTATCCCTCCCTTCCTCTCAGTTTTGTCTCTAATGTAAGTCTGCTTGTTTCTTGTGTGTTTCTACAGAATATATCTCAGATTTTTTAGAATACATATTCATTGTTCCTACCTGTTGAGGAAACTGTGCAGTTTGACCTTGTATTTGGATCGGCTGACCTTGAATAAACTGTCCATTTGATAAAGCTTGAAAAACAACTTGCTGGCCTTGGAAAAACTGATTCTGGCCCAATTGGATAACCTGATAATCAGAAAACAAAAATCAAGATCATTTGGAAAAATACTAAAAGAAAAATGAAAAGTTACAATGAAATGATTGTGAACATCCGTCAAATAGCAGCATATGAGATTTTTTATAGTTGGGTTATAAATTAACACAGATTAAATGAAACAGGTCATGCATTTGTGGTATTATAAGTTACCTATGTTATTACCATGTTATGAGGGCATTGTACAGTACTTTCAGGTGGCACAATTTCCATACAACCAGGTAATAACAGGTAACGGATTTATCCCCAACTAACAAGTGTGTAGGGCTAACAATCAGGTGGTGGGATATCAGAAATGAGCTGAATTTGAATGCAATAAAACATATGGCATATGTTTTTGCACCAGGCTGAACCGTACTACCTTACAAATCTACTTTTAGTTTCACAATTTTTGGATAGCCAAAAGCAGCTAGGGTATGATTATTTATTATGTTGGCATGTGTTTGGTCTCATTTCATTTTCTATATGATAACTGAATGAAAAAATAGCTTTTTTGTCAACCTAAATTTTAATCCAAATATTATAATTTCTTGCAGAATTTTGTCCATGACTTACTGATTTAATATGATTTAAAAGCACTGGATTTCAATGTGGGCTGCTAGCAATGTTGCTATGAAAAGCCTGGCCTGATTATGAGGATCTTCCTTTTCCAGAAAAAATAACACTTCAGTAGACCACTACATGTTTACAAACATGTTTATATTTATAGTCTCATATTAGAAATCTATAGTTTACTAGCTCCATCGTCTTTATTATACTAGTAGGTGAAAGGTGATGTCATGGGTCAAAACATCAAACCAATCAGGTTTTAATTTACAAATCCATGGAAACATGTAGTTTTACCTTTGTATACAGTAAATATATGTCTGAAATAAATTTGTGTTAACCTTGCTTATACCTGTGTTGTGTGTGTAGCTTTAAGGTCACACTGAGGGTCAACAAAAATTGACCAATCAACATTTCATTTACAATCCAACTAAGCAGGGAAATTAATATGTTTTACCTTTAAAAGCTTGTGTCAAATGATTTCATGTTATCAGTTAACCCATACATGCATGTGACATTTGAATGTGAAATTTCTGCCTCAGAATTAATAGAGAAAGAGAGTAGATGCAAACACTTATTAGAATTATTAAAATTAGTATAGCTGTGTTTTATTTTTTCCATTATTGAACAAAAAATACTTTCTGTACTTTAATACAAGTCTTTGAACATAAACACCATATAAAATTCATGTACATGTATTACCTGTGGTTGGCCCTGAATTGGTATCTGTCCTTGTTGAATCTGACCAGGTTGCACTGATATTTGACCTTGCTGTATAGGAATTTGACCTTGAAAAAATTGCAGTGGCATCCCTTGCATCATAATTGGCTGTTGAACTTGAGTTTGCATATCTGTTGCCATGGATACTTGTGGCATTTGTTGATACTGTTGTTCCATGTTGGTCATAGTTTGCATTTTAGTATGAAAATACCTTTGGTGAATAACTTATGCAGAACACACAAACATTTTGCTCAAGGTATTGTGCATGGAAATGTATCTAAAAAAGACCATACTATACTAAGTCGACAGCAATGAATTTGGACAACATGTAATAAACCAAGACAGAATACTTAATAAGTAAATATTGTTAGAAGTGAGGACAAGAGTAGCAGAAGACTTGTTTCATAGTGACGAATAAAGCAAACATTTATTTGGCTACCTTTATTGTACATCAACTGAAATGATAGCAGGATAAAAACAGGTCATTGAGTTTGAATGAACCCGACCTAAGGCAAGGTGTGCTCGACTACAACCTTAACTGTATAACAGTCTTCCTGAGAAAGATATATAGGATCTAACACCGGTTGTAGGGCAAGACGGGAAAATCTCAGACACCCAAGTGAAAAGATTTCTGGTCTCCAACGAGGCTCTGCCGAGTTGGAGACCAAAAGAAATCTTTCACGCGGGTGTCTGAGATTTTTCAGTCTTGCCCAACCACCGGTGTTTGATTCTATTTCTCACTAATTCTTTAAAAAAAATCCGTTTCTGTTCTATTGAAAGATGGCAACAAATAGAGTTATCTACCCTGAACGTAATCTCCAGTGTACACATGTTGCGTCACCGTGTTTGTTTTGATGTTTACCGCTATCATATTGTGGAATAAATTGGGTCATGGAAGCTCAGATATGTTGTTTTCATGTTAATATTCAAAAAGGCATAGTAAACCAACACAACTAAAGCAAATATTTTATAATTTTTATTGCTGAACCGACAGGTGACGTCACAATACATTTTTACGGGAAGAGGAGCGTGAAATTCTTATCTCACCCACGGGTTGAGATAAGGATTTCTCAACCGGCTAAAAATAGGTACCACGCTGTCTCATTAGTGAGAATGGGTATTCTCAACCGATATATCTTCCTGCCAATACATAAGTAAACACTGGAAGTCATTTTTTTACATACATGTAGCTGCAAATTGCTTGAAGTGGTGACCATTAAACCCCATTTTAACAAACAATCTTCAATAGCAGTTGTAGGAAGTAGTGATACTTATTAGAGAATAAACAATTTAATTATCTCCCCTTTCAAAAAATGAACAATTTCAGAATTATCTCCCCATAACAATTTCTTTAGTATTTGTTTAGCTGCTGTACCATGGTTACTTAAATGTGTTAATCAAGGAAATAATCCTTTTTGTTATTTACATTTATTACATATTCTAGAAGCAAAATGAACTGAAATGATTGCAGGATATAAAAACCTCAAATGTGAACATGTACATATATACAGGTTTCTCAAAATATGCCAGCTACCACCAATTTTACTATCTATTTTAACTACTGATTGCAATAAATGATAATATATTGTCTTACATATTGCAAATGTGGCACATTCTTTAGTCCACTTAGCAATCTAGTTAAAAATTTTGTTGGAGAATGCTGAATATATTGAAACTGTGCATACATAGTTTGTACCCGTAATTATTCTTATTCTTATACTTCTTTACACAAAATTCAGGATCTTTGTACAATGATTTTATCAATTTCAGTTCCTTAAATTAGTAACATCAATGTTAAAATCAAAATAACATCTAGTATTTACTTAAAATTATAAATAAGGGGAGACAATTTGTGAATGCTGAAATTCTTGTTCTAGTACTTGTGTGTTGGATATCATTTTTTTTCCTTAATTAAAAAAAATAATCTTTTATTAAGATCCTGAGGACAATTGTAATATGAATAAAATTGTAACTATGGTCTTTATATCTAAAGTTAGTTAATTTGTAATTCAATTGAAACATACATTTGTGACATACAATATGTTTTTTTATTTATTCTCTGTTTGTTAGTAAACATATTTTAACAAAAGAAACAAACAAAATTTATATATATATTTCACTTTTACACGTATTTCGAAAGTTTTAATGGATTAAATTTTTTAATAAAAATTTAATTTGTTATATAGAATATATCCTCCTATTAAAATTCGTCATAAGTGAACAGGCAATGATACAGTGAGAGGCCGGTACATTAACCATCTATAATTTATTATTATACTTGAAAACATCACCCAAATATAATTTTCCGCTACTGTTTTTTTTTATAACATGACACACTGACAAAAACTATTTAGACGCTTGTATACTGTATACGCATCTTCATCCGTCTTATGATAATTCATATAAAAACAGAACAGGTTGAACCTGGGCAAATTATGTTAAATTTTCAGGTCATCTACAAGTCAAATGTTAACAGGTACAAAACCGAAAATAAACAACTTTAATTGAAAAGTTAAACATTTTTTTTACAGAATAAATACAAACTGTTAAAATTCATTACTGTTTTGTTTAATAGCTTGTTAGAAATTCATAAATTATTAAACAATGTCCATTGTTCTGATATTTTTTTAACAACTTATTAAGCGGATCATATTTTGGATCGGCTTAGTGGATTAACATTGGAGTACTTTAATAGTAACGTCAATTAAGTCCCTAGTAAGTGGGACTTACTGTAGACCAATTGGTACCCTTTATTTTGATGATTGGCTACGAAAATCAACTTACTATATATGCAACGAATCATGTCCCTAATCCTTGGTTGTGTAAAGACGCCATTGGTTCCGTTTACTTCTGTGTGTATCCTGTAATAAATTATTGCATTGTTGCATGTAAATTACAGCACCTTTGTATATTTCCCTTAAAAGTTGTTGTCACGTTGTAAACAGGTAATTTGGGAGTCGGCTTGTAGTGATGTCCATCAATTATCACCTGTTAATTACAATAATTAAAGTGATTATAAAATAATTACGAGGGAGTGTGATCTCTTATCTGAATGGCTTCACTTGTGTGTGATTGGTCTTTGTAGCCTATCAGTTAATGTGTTGTCACGTGACGTGTGTCAATTTCTCTTGTGTTATCAGTACAGTTATGGCTACAGGTGATCAGAGATTGGTGGGCCGGGCTTTAAATAGCCAACGACTGTTTTCCTGGGTGAGAAACAATTCATTCATTCTTTTGAAAGAAGAATTAAAGCGAGCTATTGCACGCAATAGTAAGACACAGTACCTAAAATACGAAATAGAAATTATCAATTAATAACGAGCACCTGCTTTTTGTGTATTGAAATTTCCTTCTTACGTCACCAGATAAAATTAAGTGCAACACACGTGGTACACTTGTAAACATCGATGATATACTCAAGGTCACGTGTTTATGCATTCTGTACCTGTATAATTCATGCAACCTCTAATTTGACAGTTGCGAGGTTTTAACATGTAAGATTTGATCCCTCGATTATGTAATTATGTAAATGGCTGTAACTTTCGCTGGGTTAAGCATTTTTGACTTTCAGCAAAAATATATTGTTGTTAATCAATAATTTGATCGGCAAAGAAATAAAAAAAAAATAATGTGACTGCCCGTAAGTCACCTGTTACTTGCAGAACATCAGTTTTCTGGTTTTTTAAATAGAAAGTCGTCAATTTCCAATAAATTGAATAATGAACATGGAGCCAGATTAAACATGTAATGTAAACAGCCTATTACAGTGAATTTTAGTTTGAACTTTCATAGCAGGACAATGGCTGTAAAATCAAATTTATATGGACTTTTTAAACATTAAAAAACAATTTCACGTCCCCTTCAATTGAAAAATATTAGCTGATCATTCTAATTATCAAATAAATGGTTGTAAGTTTAAAAAATAAAAATAAATGTAACAGGAGGCCTAGGGTTTTCAGTGATCTGAAGTGCGAGTGCCACACATTTTTCTACCATTTTTCTGCGATCTCTGCAGTGTTTTTATCCAGTGGCTGCTATTTATGTGTCACCAACCCACAACTCCAGGAACACGTTTACTTAGCAACCTCTTGTTAACAAAAATTGTTCGGATTTGAACACAGGGATCTGAGACTTTGAACTCTCATCGTTGGACAGGGCAAATTTAGACTAAGTACAAGTTGCAACATTTATTAAAATGTAAAATAAGGCTATTAAAATAGCAGTACAATTAAATTATAGTTTAGATAAGGCAACGTCTAAATAAGACCATAGTCTGAGAAGACAAGTGCCTTTAAAATAAGTCTAAATAGACTTTGGCTTTCAATAAAAAGCAATATAACACTTACTTATGGGGGTTTTCACGTCCTTGACTACCGTAAAATGGTCTCGCACAGACTTATTGCCTAATGGCTTTTATTGAAAAATTTTTCTTTACCTATTTATTTGTATTTTTGGGGATTTATAGGCCATAACTACTATAACTGAAATGATAAAAGTAGTCAGAAATGCTGCAACCAAAAAGACTTTGTGAAAGTAGATTAATCTAACAAGCTGCATCCAGCTAGAGAACCAAGACGCTAGCAGCAAGTAGGGGACTTGCCATGGCAGCGGCGCGCGCACCTCCTCTTATCAATATAACACTTGGGGAGTTTTTTACGTCCTACACCGACAACTTAATGCCCTTGGTCGGACGGCCAATATAACACCAATTATTTTAAACATAAATCTGAATCTATTTGAACACTTAAAAAGGTATTATGCCATGTCTTAAATTGCAAAATCATCAACAAGTTTTTCATAATCAATCATACAAAATATTGGTGAACATCAAAATACAATTGTAAAGTACATTTTAAAGTCTTATCACACATATGTGTTAATAAGAAATTAAATAGTGTCCATATTAATAATTTATAACCACTAAGGCAGGTAACTCCATCTACATGTAGTTGTAGGCCTTAACCGCCACATTCCTCCCTCCTTAAAAAAAGAATGTCTATGAGTTTCCAAACACAAGGCAGTAGGAATGTCAACCACAGTTTATATCAGTCTTTAAAGATGTCGTGCACTCACATCTTAAAACAATCAGTTTCGTATTAAGATATATTGTCACTCAGACTGAAAAGAAGTTCTGTAAAATAGTACAACAATAGTAAATACATATACAGTGAATATTCGTCCAGTGAAATACAATGTAAAGTGTTATAGCTTGTTTAACTGTTAATTATTAAAGTATTACAGACAGTATGAATGTCTAAGAGACTTTCACAAAGAATAAACAATCACACCGTGACTAGTCTTTTTATATAGACCCTTGGGAACTACATGAACCAAGGCTCTTCTCTCTGTTTTAATTCATGTTAGTCCTGCCAAAATGATCAAGTCACATCTAAGCTAATAATCTACATAAACAACGTATTAATGAAGCAAAAACATGAAATATGATGAAGGATGGACGAGCCTTTTCTATGTGTCTACGAATATTTAATTCTGTACAATCTCACATCTATCTCAGTTTTATGAGTATAAAAATAACATGACTTTGCATGTGTGTAACATCATAAACTAATAAGCAAACTTTTCATGAGCATACAGTTTCACATTAAATCTAACTGTTAAATATTATTAAAAACACACATCAGCTAAACTCTGATCTGAAATATACTAAATTGAAAGCATGTACATGGCATGACAAAAATTATAATCTTCAAATGATCGAATTAAAAATAACTAACTTTCAAACTCTTATCAAATGTACAATTTAATTGTCAAAAATAGTTTTTTATTGCAATAACCTCAGGTCCAATGAGAGAGCAAATATTTCACCTCAGGTACGATAAGAGAACAAAAGTTTCACCTCAGGTCCGATAAGAGAGCAAAGATTTCACCTCAGGTCCCTGTGTTCGAATCTGAACAATTTTTGTTAACAAGGGGTTGCTAAGTAAACATGTTCCTGGAGTTGTGGGTTGGTAACACATAAATAGCAGCCACTGGATAAAAACACTGCAGAGATTGCAGAAACATGGTAGAAAAATTTGTGACTTAGCAACTCGCACTTCAGATCACTGCAAACCCCTCCTGTCACATTTTTGGTGGCCAGTGTGGGGATACCCTACCTGCACTATGTGCATGAAGGATTTTTATTGACCTCTGATATCATTAAGGGGAAATAATTGGACTTGAAAGCGAAGCAGGGGTATCCCTTTGTGAACGTGCTCACAGTCCACACTTGTTGTTATTATTTATTTGCAGGGTGCTAACAGTTATGGACAGCTGGCATCAGGACATTGTGAGGATACACTGAGACCAGAAGAATTTTCCCCAATATGTGGCAACATAACACAAATCAATGGAGGAGGCGGACATACTCTGATTATTTCTGGTATCATATTCTTACATTAGTATACCGTATTAGAGGTTTTTTGTGGTGATTTAATTTTCGCTATATTCATGGTAAAAGTAAAATAGAAATGCACAAAATATTAGGACAAATGATGGAGTTATTCATACTGATTATGGGCCACGAATATTACACTATGCCAACATAAACTCACACACTTTTTGAACAAAAACGCTAAATTTTCCCCACACGAAAAAACCACTTATATATAGGATCTTACATTGGTACGAGTGGATTATCGGATTTCTCCAATCAAGATAGTTAAATTATGGAAATTTAAGTCCGAGCCTTGGCGAGGACTTAAAATTCCATAATTTAACTATCAAGATTGGAGAAATCCGATAATCCAAGAGTACTAATGTAAGATTCTGTTTCTCTAATTTTAAAAAGTAGTAAATTCGCGAAACGAAGTACGAATTCTCCCAACCCCAATTTTACGTTCATGACTTGAATACGCGGTAAATGTAAGGTGTTTTGTTTATGACGTCATGAGTTCTTATTGTGACTTTATTATTTTTAACCAATCAACTGCTGAGAACAACAAATTCACTAGTGACGAGAAATATTTTTTCCACACCGGTCAAGCGGTTGAAATATTACGTAAAAATTAGAGAAACTATATTTCATGTCTAATTTTTGTAGTGCTAGCTGTAAGAGCAATTACTCAAAGTTAGAAGTGTCATCCCGACTCCGATCTGACCAGTTCTTGCTCTATCTCTATATGGTGCTTAATTAATAGATAAGTACCAATTTTATTGTGTTGACTCAACATGCTATACACATCTGTGTAACAGTATTATACACAACTAATGTTCTACAAGAAGTAATTCAATAAATACTTTGATCTATTTGACCTCAGGACTCGGTGGCAGAGTGATTAAGGTAGAGTGATTGATCACGTGGCCTGTCAGCACTTTTGTTTTCAGTTTGAGCCTTACTGAGCTCGACTCCAGTCTTAATTTACAAGGATTGCCAGTTCGGCTGTGGAATGTCAGGGGTTTTCAAAGGGTACTGTTCTCCCATTAAAACTGGATGCCATGATATAGCTGCAAAAGTTGCTGGAAGTGGCATGAAACCTTATTCAAACAAACAATACATTTGACTTGTTGAGTTTATATACTCATTCTGAATAAGTTGGTCTTTAAAGCAAAAAAAGTACACAACTTATTACAGCAGATTTGTGTTATTTATATTTATGAAATTTCCTTTCTATATTGTGAATTGTTTGTTAGCTGTTATTTTATTATACCCCCGCTCGACAGAGTCGGGGGTATATAGTGGTCCTCATGTCCGTCCGTCCGTCCGTCCGTCTGTCCGTCCGTCCGTCCGTCCGTCCGTCCGTCCGTCCGTTCGTCCGTCCACATTTGGTTTCCGGATGATAATTCAAAAAGTTTACATCCGATTTAAATGAAACTTTGGGATATTGTTATATATCAGGTTGGTAAGAAGCCTATCGATTTTGGGGGAAATCCGTCAAATTTCAAGGTCACAGTCCACGAAAAACGTTAGAAATTTTAACAAAAAAGTTGTTTCCGGACAATAACTCAAAAAGTTTACATCCGATTTGAATGAAACTTTGGGATATTGTCATATATCAGGTTGGTAAGAAGCCTATCTATTTTGGGGGAAATCCGTCAAATTTCAAGGTCACAGTCCACGAAAAAACGTTAGAAATTTTAACATAAAAGTTGTTTCCGGACAATAACTCAAAAAGTTTGCATCTGATTTGAATGAAACTTTGGGATATTGTTATATATCAGGTTGGTAAAAAGCCTTTTGATTTTGGGGGAAATCCATCAAATTTCAAGGTCGCAGTCCACGAAAAACGTTAGAAATTTTTACAAAAAAGTGGTTTCCGGATGATAACTCAAAAAGTTTGCATGTGATTTGAATGAAACTTTGGGATATTGTTATATATCAGGTTGGTAAGAAGCCTATGGATTTTGGAGGAAATCTGTCAAATTTCAAGGTCACAGTCCACGAAAAATGTTAGAAATTTTTACAAAAAGTTGTTTCCTGAAAATAACTCAAAAAGTTTTCATCCGATTTTAATGAAACTGTAAAATATTCTTATATATTTTGTTGGTAAGAAGCCTATGATTTTGGTGGAAATCCATCCAATTTCAAGGTCACAATCCACGAAAAACGTTAGAAATTTTCACAAAAGCGGGGGTATCAGCGATCGCTAGATCGACTTTGTCTAGTTTGTTGTAGATTTATTTTAAACAAAACACAATAATGGGAGATAACTCTACATTAAGTTTTTTTTTCAGATGGGAAACTAATGGTATGTGGTTCAAATGAAAAGGGTCAGCTTGGTATAGGATCTACAGAAAATGTGTCAGTGCTGACACCTATTAGACTTTTAGAAGGGGAGATAATTAGGAAAGCAGAAGGAGGATGGGATTTTTCTGTTGTGATAAATGGTATATAGCTCTAATGTATCTCCAGTAGATATATACAATATATTTGGTAGGAATTGAGCATTATTATGGCTTATTTGTTATAAAATAAACAAAGACATATCTGACAGAGGAATGGTTGGATCATCTCATTACATTTAGAATTTTCCTGTGCTCTTCAGATAAATGTTACATATTATATTTATAGCACAGTCTTCCGTGTTAGACTAATACTTTCTAATGGGAAGGCAGTGCTATAAGTTCCTTGTAACATGAATAAGCCCCCGATCCCACCTATTAATAATTAGTAGGATAAACAAGGAGGGCATTTCTTGTAGTGTTACAGATATTTGATTAACAAAAAAAAAGATGATATGCAAAGCTTGTGATATCGTTTTGGGAGAAAACAAAACAAAATCTTAATTAATGTAGGCGGAGCTTCTCTAATAAATATTGGTTTTAATTGTAGCTGGTTATTGCATTGTTGTTTTCACACTTTATTATATTTCGTAATTGTATCTTCCATTTAAACAATGTATTTCTCACTCACCCATATTTTACAATATTGCATTGACATTTTGATTACAAGTGATATTGCATGGCTGGCTATTTGGTACAAGAATGAAAATAATGATTAGCTGTGCAATATTACTTGTAATCAAAGATTAGCCATGCAATATCACTTGTAATCAAAACGTCAGTTGTGTAATATTATAATATGAAAAATGTTTTTGAAATATTCACTATAAAATTGTTTTCTGCAGCAAAAAAAAAGACTAAATATAACACTAAAATCGGTATTTACCATGATAACAAAATGTGCATGGTTATATATAGTTGTGTATAAAAACAACAATATATTGAAGGGACCAAGAATAAAAAAAAAAGAAAATTTATTGTGAAATGCAATAAAACAATTATGACAGCTGGGTGTATGCGATATGTTTTATGGAACACTTAGCTGCCATAATTGTATAGAGTTTAAAGTCCTTTCATGCAATATTATCCAAGTTTTTTTAGTTTAGAGCATACATAATCATAGTCTCTTGTGTATTCTTACAAAAGATGTAAGAAAAAATTTAATATACTTGATCAATCTAAATACAAGATTAAAAGTAAAAGATTAAATTTTTATTAGATTGATACTTGATATACATCAAACAGTAATTAATTTTGTTCTACTTGTGGTCTGCAAACATGTCTTCTAAAGTAAAATTAAATTTGTTATAGCTTTGTATAGCATTTGCTGTTAAAAAATAATGTCTATTTAAACTGCCATTTTCTTTCAGATAAAGGTGAAGTGTTCACTTTTGGCTCCAATACATTTGGACAACTTGGGTTACCAGATCAAACCATAAACCATGTGACACTTCCTGTAAGTAACTGTAGTCTACAATAAAAGAATTAAAGAATATTTGTGTACACTTTTAATTATGCAGATATACTCAGGAGTTGTTTTTATTTTATTTTTTGCAGTCAAATTTCTGGAAAAGATGTTTGAAAATGTTTTCATTACAAAATTCTAAAAAGTGAATAATGGTAGTAAATTGTTCATTATGTCTCTGCCCCCACTTGGTGGGGAGACATATTGTTCTTGTCCTGTCCGTCCGTCTGTCACAAAGTTATTCCACTCAACTCCTCAGAAACTACTGGACCAAATTTTACCAGACTTGGTATGTAACAACTACACCATATTTAGTTGTGCCTATTATCTGGAAATTCTGATCCTCAAAATTTTCTGGGAGTTATGGCCCTTTTAACTTAGAATTTTCCAAAAATTCCTAACCAATCATGGTTTTTGCTCAACTCCTCTGAAACTACTGAACCAAATTTTACCAAACGTGGTACATATCAAGTACACCATATGTGGTTGTGCATATTACCAGGAAATTTTTATTCTCGAAATTTTGTGGGAGTTATGGCCCTTTGAACTTAAAATTTTCCAACAATTCCATATAAATCATGTTTTCCGCTCAACCCCTCTGAAACTACTGCATCAAATTTTACGAAACTTGGTGTATAGCAAGTACACATATTTAAGTGTGCATATTACAAGAAAATTTTTATTCTATGGGTCAGATTTGGAGACATCCTTTTTATATGCAAAACCAAACTTTAATTGACATCTGTTTTTGTGTTTGACCTTATTTAGCAGTCTAAATATGACATATAAATATAAAATACTTGTATTTATATGAACAACATTCTGGGCTTGCTTTACCATGTGAGTCAAAGGGTCACCTTATAATTATACCAGGTGGTCTGCCAACATGGAGGTTGCTGCTTCGAGTCTCACTGTTGGCAGGGTGCGCTCCATTCCAATCTTAATTGACAAGGATTGCCATTTGTTTTTACCGAAAGTCCAGGGTTTTCTCCGGGTACTCTGGCTTCATCTCCCCCAACTGAAATAAATCAAATAAATCATATAATTATTCCTAGAGCAAAGTGAGGTATCCCTGCAGTTTTGATTACTGAAATGGGAGTTTTTTGAGTTTACGAATATTTATTTATATATATGTTCATTTGTTGGTTAGATTAGGCTATAGATGACTTTGAATCAATAAAACTGGCACCTCAAAGGGCATAATGGGCACATTTCTACTTATTACCTCCAGACTTGCCTTAAAGGTAATTCATATTTGCTGCGTGAATAATATCGAATTGAAATGGTTTGTTTCTCTTTTAAGATTCCATAGTTTTTATTGTGGACATTATCTGTTGTTTCAGCACATATCATAATTTTCAGAGACTCATAGTTCTTATGTTCTAACCGCCTTCATGCTTGAAAAATCACAGTCCTCCCAGCACTCGGGTACTGGCTGTTTATTGAAATTGAAAAACATTGTTGATCTATGGGAACTTAATAATTCATGTAAAAACTTCCTTTAAAAACTATATAATAATTTTTTATGGCCTTCTTGTGAGATTAGTTAATCATCTAAAATCTAATCGCTTTCCAACTTTTTTGGCACAAAAAGCATATGTATGAAAATTGGAACTGATTTAAATTACAAGGATTTATATTTATTCTACAGAACTGACCAATGTGTAAAATATGAAAAAAATCCTGCCAACTTTCATTTAGTTTGTGAGTGAATGGTCAGATCTTACACAATGTTAAATTCTGAAAAACAACGTTTAATCCTATTAATAAGCGTTTATAGGTTTATCATATTTTATCAGTTGTGATTGTTCACTGATTGCCTAGTGTTCTTTGTTGGAAAAATTGTTTTAAGCTAGAACTGGTATGTATAAATAAGTATTTCATATGACTTATTAATTTTTGTATTTCTATTTTTAGACAAAACTGCATTTGCCGGAAGATCCTAGAATTGTGGATATCGCAGCAGGATTGAGACATGTTGTTGCTGTCAGTGGTAATGCGTTATAGTTGTTTGTTCAACCTCAATTTAGAAAAAGTTTATAATTTTCAGAATAATATTGTTCTAAATACTTACGTTGATATATCTCAATTACTACATTGTGGGGGCCTCGGTGGCCGAGTGGTCAAGGTAGTTCGTCTACTATTGATCACATGGTCTGTCAACACTGAGATTGCGGGTTCGATTCTCACTGCAGGCAGGGTGTACTCGACTCCAATCTTAATTGACAAGGATTGCCAGTTTTCCTACCGCAGGTCGGGGGTTTTCTCCAGGTACTCCGGCTTCCTCCCCCAATAAAAACTGGACGCCATGATATAGCTGAAAAATTGTTGAAAGTGGCGTTAAACACCATTAAACAAACAACAAACTACATTGTGTAGTTGACAATAGGTAAACATTTTTTTTGGTTGAAAATTTCCTTGCAAAAACTGGAAAATTACGAATACTTGTATATACGACCTATAACACTAATAAAATATGAGATATAATATAAGGAAAACAAACAAAACACAAACAATTCAGTTAAAATCTCTAGCTCAAAGAGATAACAAATCACAAAAAATCATGGAAAACAGAACAACAGATAAGAAAAGCAAGGGCACAAACCACAGGCACAGTCACATCAAAAATAATGTTGCAATATTGAACTAGCTGGTTAAAGGGATCCCATATTCCCTTTCTTTGATAAATAAACATGAAAAAAAACAATATGATAAATAAACATGAAAAACAATTATTCTTAAATGTTTATTTTTCAACATATTTAACAATGACACTTTAATATTTACTTCCTTTTGTTTATTATCCTGTTTAAGTTGTATACACACAAAACACTTGAAAATGTATGTACATGTACTATAATGTTCTATTTTGTTGTAAAAGAAACATGAAAATATTTTAATAGGAAGCATTGCCTTGTTTAAAACAAACAATTGTACTGTCTCCAGTTCCCCTTTTTTAGGCCTCCCCCTCCAGAGGCCACACCTTCCATAAGGCCACATTTTCTGTGTTGAACGGAGACCAAAAAAGACCGTGACTATTGTACTTGACCAGTGGCCAAGTGGTTAAGGTTGTTAGTCGACTATTGATCACATGGTCTGTCATAACTGTAGTTGCGGATTCGAGTCTCACTGTGGGCAGGGTGTACTCGACTCCAATCTTAATTGACAAGGATTGCCAGTATTCCTACCAAAGGTCTGGTGTTTTCCCTGGGTACTCCAGCTTACATCACCAAAAAAACTGAATGCCATGATATAGCTAAAAAAATTGCTGAAATTGCATTGAACACAATTCTTACAAACAAAAATGAAAAAGACCTTTGGAAAGGTATAAATCAAACTATTGTCATCTCCTATCAATTTTAGAACTGAATGTTACTCCTGCAAAACCTGTGTTGACCATCGTAAATTTTAAAGTGTTTTTATTTATGTAAGTGGATGTTCCAAACATTTACTGTTCCACACTGTCTTGTGGCAATCGTGCTGCCAAAATCTCAATCCCACAACTTGTAAATGTTATAATGGTTATAATGTTTTTAAGTACAGGTATTTCTTAACAGCTGACAGAGGAAGATTCATGGCAAATAAAAAAACCAGAAAGTATTAAAACATGTTTGCTTGAAATTTAAATAGAAATACAGAATATTCACTACTATGTTTGTTTTTGACTAGAGCTGTGGATTCATGAGAGTTGTTAATAAATAACGTGGACGAAAAATATGGTCAGAAAGGGGAAGATAACTCTAATCTGAAATAAAAAGTTTTTGTTTTAAGAAAAGATATCCCACATGACCAATAAAATGTGAACAAACAATTCTGCAATTTCAAATTGCATTAAAATTGTTTTTTTTTCCCATTAATCAGCTTCATAGTTAGCTTTTGTAGTTTAAGAATACCTGTCTGTTCTATTACTACAAATGTGACTTCTGGAAATGAAAAGTTTTTCAGATAAAGGTCAGCTGTACACATGGGGAGGTAGAATAAAGGAAAGAGTACAACAAAAAGACAAGAAGAGTAGGAACCAGTCTCCTGTTATGGGTATATATGGTTAGATAAGTTTACCAATGACAGTAACCAGTATTTTATAATCATTGCTTTATAACTACTTCTCATATTTCCTGGCTCTTCGATACTTAAGGCAGTACAAACACTGAGGTTGCAGGTGAAAAATTTGCTGAAAGTGGCATTAAACATTATTCAAACAAACAAACAAAAAATTGTAAACATCATCAGAATATTTTCAGATTTAATGTTAGATAAAAAAAATGATGACCAACAACTTATGGAAAAATCTAGTTAATATGAAAATCCAGTTTAGTATGCATACTAAGGAGAAAAAAAGGCAGATTACTAACCGCAATTAGTATCAATTCTAAAAATATGGTATCACACAATTATCTTTGTCTCCTATTACTATGGTAATAAAAAATTGCAAAACATTATTACCTATCTTAAAGCAAGTTTTGCCCTCAGTAGTGACTAAGTGGTAAATGGAGTTAGTCTTCTTCTATTAATCAAGTGCCTGTCAGCACTGCGGTGACTGTTTGAGTATCACTGTAGGATGGATATGCATGACTCCAATTTTAATTGGTGAATTCTGATGGTATGATGGCTTCTTCCCCCCCCCCCTCCCATTAAAAATTTGATATTAGGATATAATTCTAATATGATTTGCATATTTAGAAATATGTTTATTTGATTGGTCTAGATTACTTCCGGTTGAGGTTTTTAACGAAATATATTTTTTGATAAATGAAGTTAACTCCATTTATTTTAGGATAAACGACGTTGACCGAACTATTTTTAGCGTAACCAATGTAAACAAAGATGGCGGCTTTCAATATCGAAAGTAGCGATCAACTTACAAATTATTTGTTTGATGAATTATCATTAATGATTTGTTAAATTTAAAACTTTCCTTGTGTTCGATGCAGAAAATAAGGTTACAGATTGATGTAAAACTAAAAATTGTGTTTATTAAAATCAGAAAATGGTTTATGGAAATAATCGTACATTTAAAAAAAACCAAAATATTCATACGTTCAGTCAATCCGGCTACCAAATACACAAGAAATATGAAGTTGAGAAACATGTTAGATAAACTAATTTCTTAATGCAATTTTAAAGAATTATAAGGATTAAACACAGTTTTCAATGGATTTATCGGTATATCAACAAGACCAACTCACTCACAAACATATCATAAAAGTCCTTCAGACTTTTATTTGTTTGTGAGTGAGTTGGTCTTGTTGATATACCGATAAATCCATTGAAAACGGTGTTTAATCCTATAATAGATGAAAAATTGCTGAAGGAGGTGAAACACCATTCAAACAAACAAACAAAAATATATTTCATTTAACTGTTGCAATCATCTGTGTTCATTTTAGAAATGTCCTTCTCTGGGTCTGTGAAGAACCTGCAACAAAACATAATCTATACCGTTGGTCATAAATGTAAAATGCAGCTGACAATTACATTGATGCTGAATTGTTTGTTATTTCTAGTTAGTTTACCACAGTTAGAAGGGAAGATAATCCAAGTCAGAGCTGGTTCATACCATTCTGCTGCATTAACAGGTACCAGAATAATTGTGTGGAATTTTATTTTTGTTGAATTTAACATCCTATATATAATCTATATGCAGACATATGCAAGTACATAATATTTTCACCAACAAATTCTACAGGCTACTGTAAAGGCACTAAGCTAAATTTAAACAATATTTATCTACTTTCTGTTCATCGTAATGATCAAAATAAAGTGTGAAAGATATATACTATTTTGCTGCTTTAGTTGTACTTGCATAGTATAATCAAGGTATAGATTTTCCTGCTAAGGAATGAGGTGCAAAGTCATATTTAGACATCCACAATAGATCTAAGTAAAAAGTCAGTCTATGTTTAAAATGCTAAAAACAAATAACTTTATTGGCCAAAATATAGAGGCCAATACACAATTTTGAAATATATATATCAAGATATGCTACAGATAGTTTTAATCAAATACAATAAATATAATAATTAAAGAATAGTTCATGTTGCTGATGCAATATAAATACTTGGACTGTCCAAGGGTCATGATATGGACCAAGAAACTAACCATATCACAATCCAAGGGCTCTCCACATTTGTTAATATTGCCTTCAGCACCATGAACTATTCTATTTATTGCATTGAAGAAACGTAAATCCAATGATAAATTTGTGCATGTTATTTTTTTGTTCTGTTTTTATTCTTTTTTTTTTTGTATAAAAGGTCTGTTTTTATTGTTTTGATTTTTCAACAACAAACGTCAGTCACCAAAGCACTTTTTCAAAGGGAAATAACTATAAACTTTATACCATAGCTAGCAGTCTGATTTTATCATATGGACTGTTAGCTATCAGTCAATAACAGAAAATCAGACTAGTGGTCTTTATATCTTGTATTTCTCTATGTTGGCTGATTGGTTGTTAACCAATAGAATGTACTTATTATTACTGAAATGCAATAACACTATTTATAAGATGGCATTAGTTCTGTTTCCAAACCACTTGCGACTTAAGAGAGACGTAAAATATTAAAGGAGTTGATGTTAACAGTTTTGTATATACATTTATTAACTAGTTGAGTAAAATACATGTGCAATTGTCCATACAATATGGGTATAGTAAACGGGGCCAATACGGAAAAACAGGGCCAATACAGGAAAAACGAGGCCAATACAGATAAACAGGCCCAATACAGAAAAAACAGGCTCAATACAGAAAAACAGGGCCAATATGGAAAAAACAGGCTCAATACAGAAAAACAGGGCCAATATGGAAAAAACAGGCTCAATACAGAAAAACAGGGCCAATATGGAAAAAACAGGCTCAATACAGAAAAACAGGGCCAATATGGAAAAAACAGGCTCAATACAGAAAAACAGGGCCAATATGGAAAAAACAGGCTCAATACAGAAAAACAGGGCCAATATGGAAAAAACAGGCTCAATACAGAAAAACAGGGCCAATATGGAAAAAACAGGCTCAATACAGAAAAACAGGGCCAATATGGAAAAAACAGGCTCAATACAGAAAAACAGGGCCAATATGGAAATGTCACTTCCTGTAATTTATATATAAATATAATTTAATAAACAAACACATTCGTTTGCATTACTTAAATAAACATTACAGCAGAATTTTCAAGGAAAAAATTACATTTTCATACTGACGTTTGTTCATATTAATCTGCTTTTATGTCTATGAGAAACTGAATTGGATCAATAAAGCTATATTGGTCAATGATAAAATGGTACTAAAATTTACTCAACTGGTTAATAAAATTGTCATTAAATGGATCTTTCCATATTCGACATGTATTAGGTCCTCGGGAAGCGGTATTGGGCCTTGAATTACTGTATTAGCCCTCGGTGTTGCCTCTGGCTAATACAGCTATCCTCGACCCAATACAGCTTCCCTTGGACATAATGCAGGTCAAATATAAAAACACACATTTAATAACACTATAGTATATACTGGATGGTAGCTTCATTTAGATACTTTATATTATATTTTGAGCTACCTGTATTGTGTATTTACATGATCCCGGTAGACTTACAGTATTCAAAATCGTGTCATATAAAGAATACCTTGAATAGATTTGAGTGCCACTAATGAGTCTTTAAGTGTCTGCTTCTTAGTTTGCAGAAGGTGGGATCAGTTTCAGGTTCATTGTATGTTAAAGACCCATTTCATAGATTTCTGAAAATGGTAGCCACACAAAAGGCTGATTCTTCATCCATTCCCAATGTTTCGTACTGTTCCAGTGACAGTCAAATCTGTGTCCCAGTCCGTCTATCCCTTTCCCTGTTGATCTCTGTTGGTTTATGTTTGTTGACTTGTTCTTGAATTGAATATAATTAAAATATTGTTCGCTGTTAAGCAACCATTCAACCTATCAGTCAATCTAAATTGCAAGGCATAAACACTTCGTCTAATATACTTCATGTATTCTGTGAAAATCAAGATTAAAAATTAACTGTTACCTTCACAAAATCTGGTGTCCCAAAACAATCTTTTTTATTCATAGAACTTTTAAATTTTGTAATATCAAATATATTTGAAAAATCTTTGCTTTTATTATTTCTACTATGTAGATTGTGGTGAAATAATTTGTTGGGGTGACAATAAGTATGGACAACTGGCTCAATCTCCAGACACAGCCAGAAACCTAAGTGACCCTTCTATTATTCCAGGGACCTTGTTTGATGTGAAGGTCATAGATATACAAACTGGTTGGACGCACATGATTGCAATTACAGGTAATGATCTGTTTAAGCTTCCTTTATATACTTTTTAATGCAACAAACATGTAAATGTTTGCAATCTAGTTAAAATCAGAACTTGCTTGTTTATTTTTTAAATGCTTATTTTGTTGCAACAAAACTTAAATAGTAAACTAATGACTTGCCACACTAGGCTAAGTGGGCGACAACGTCACCCTACTGGGACTGAAGTCACCCTAAGGTGCCTCAAAAACCAGGTTAATCACAATTCTTTGCAAAGTGGGCGACAAATTCATCCTTCTAAGACTGAAGTCTTTCTAAGGTGCTTCAAAGGCAAGGTTAAGGTCACCCTGTTATTTTAGATAATCTTCCTCAGGTTGTCCCTATGGATTACAAAGATATTTGTATATCTCCTTAAACTGATTTGCTCATACTTCCACCTGTAAATTAAATATGTAATTTCAATAAAATGTGTCATTCGTTCGATATGTGTAATTACTGACACTGAACAATGAGAAAAAAGTACAGTACACTGGTCTTATGAAAAAGCATAACAGATTGATAAACACTTTTAAATCGGTTTAAAAAGCTCTTTCAAAATATATTTTATTTTAATAATTATATTTTATAAATATATAATCTGCAATTGAAAGAATAAAGAATAATCATTCTTGTCATTTATGACCCCATGATAATTAGAATTATATCTTGGTTTAATATAAATGTATTTTCTTTTTGGCCAGATAAACCTGACTTGTTCATACAAACTGTTAGGAACATTATAATGTACATAATACCGTTATTTGTTAAGGCCTTGTATTGTTACTGGTAGATAGGAAAATAGTTGTAATATCTTGTGCAGTCTTGTTTCAATGATTGATCGTAACGGTATTTACTAATATGAATCATGGTTATCATGCTTACCATTAATAATAATGTTTGTTTGTTTGTTTGTTTGAATGGTGTTTTAACGCCACTTTCAGCAATTTTTCAGCTATTTCATGGCGTCCAGTTTTTATTGGGGGAGGAAGCCGGAGTACCCGGAGAGAACCCCCGACTTAATAATAATGAAAAGAGCAACAAAAAAAAGTGTGTTGTGGTTTAAAAATACAAGATATCATCACACAAATCAACAATTATTAACATTGATGTAAATAAAAGAAAACTATGTCTTGACTGCAAAATTATGTATGTTTATGGTCTCCCTCATTTCTCCTTAGTGTCTCTCTATTATGGTCTTTATGCTTCCTGCTTTGATTTCCATGGAGGAGTCATTACTCCCTACGTTTTTAGTTTGTACATAAAAAAAAAATTACTAAAAATATATAAATCATTTATTTAAATTGGGTCATATTCTTAAAACATAGATAGTATGCAATATCTATACCTTGTCTGAAAATACTTTTATTTGTGTGAGCCTTTGAAACAAGTAAAAATGGTTGCTTCTGGAATTTTTTGAATATTTTTTTTCTAATTATAAAATAAATTTTAAATTGAAAAAAAATGATAAAATGAGCATTTCTAGGAAAAATCTGAGTTGAAAATTTTGACAAATAATGTTTTAATCCATGTGGTCAATCAAAACTGAATACTTAAAAATGTTTAAAATAAGCGTATCGGGAGAGCCTTATTTGAAAAATGAAAATTCATTAGGACATCTTTATTAAATTGAACAATTGTGCTAAATGCAGGATTAAGATCTATCCTTTAAAAAAAACCAAAGGATATCTTCTGTTTGTTTACAGACACAGGTAAAGTTTACAGCTGGGGAAGGGCTGATTATGGCCAGCTTGGAAGAGAAGTTCAAATGCAATATGACCCCACACCTCAGCCAATCACTGGCTTAGAAAATGTCACATGTGTAAAGTGTGGATCTGAACATAATATGGCATTAACAGGTAACTTTTCCTAACTGATGATAATGAAGAATGTGTTATTTGTGCATTTTATTTCAAATCATGTCTTTGGAGATATCAGGTTAGGTACGAAATTTTTTCTAATTGTAATGTAATATTTCAACCGCTTGAGTGGTGCGGAAAATATAGTTCTCGTCACTGGTGAATTTGTCATTCTCAGCAGTTGATTCGTTTAAAATAATAACATCATAGTAAAAACTCATGACGTCATAAACAAAACACCATTTACCGCATATTCAAGTCATGAACGTAAAGTTAGGGTTGGGAGAATATGTACTTCATTTCGCAAATTTACTACTTTTTAAAATTAGAGAAACAGAATCTTACATTAGTACTCTTGGATTATTGGATTTCTCCAATCTCGATAGTTAAATTATTGAAATTTTAGTCCTCGCCAAGGCTCGGACATACAATTCCATAATTTAACTATCTTGATTGGAGAAATCTGATAATCCACTCGTACCAGTGTAACATCCTATATATATCCCACTGCATATTGTCTCCTTCCATCATACTGTATATGTACATCATATTGTTTGTGGAGGTACAAATCATACATTTAGGCGAGGGACAATTGATGTTGTAAAATGGCAAGTGGCATTTTTTTTTCAGTAATATCAGCAATATTGGTAGACAAACAAAACTAATTATGCAAATGACTGGAATTATTAAGAATGAAAAAAGATTTTACTTGCAATTCTGTATCATGCTTTGATCAAAAGTGTTCTCTAGTTTCATAAACAGAGGTAGATGAAATTTTTGTTTTTGTTTTCTGGAAAAAAAGATGTTTTTATTTTGTTGTTAAAAGCTTAATATAGTATAGTAAAATCCTGCTCCAAAAGCCACATAGGCCACATTCAAAATATTGTATAGAGCTCTTTGAATTGTACTGCTGGAAAAATGAGGTTTTAGTTTTAAGATTGTTAAATTAAAGCAAAAAAAGGGGAGGCTACGATTTTTGTCCCCAGCTGCAACTCGACATAAGGACCAAGTAATGGTTTGCGTCACTGCATTTGTAAGTCTGTGTGTCTGTCCGTCCATCACATTTTTGAGGATTGCTTTGATATTTGGTAGGATTAATTGTAATGATGGATAGATGTGCATACTGTGTGTATTGTCATTTTGATTTGTCAAATTTTTTAAGAGTTATGGAACTGACCATTTCAGTAATATAATACAATGATAGATCTTGTGCTGCAACTCTGAAACCGTTCAATGGATTGCTTAAAATTTATTAGGATGAATTGTTGTGATGTGAAGATGTGCATACTCTTCCACCATTTTGATTTGTTAAACTTTTAGGAGTTATGGAACATTGACCATTTTAGCATTAAAGCTAAGTTTATCATACACTCTTCTAAAATTTGCACATTCTGATGAAGTTTGTTCATGTAGTTGCTTAGCTCTTCCCAATTTGCCTACCCTTACGATTTTGGCGTAAGGCTCCCGATTTTTAAGGCTATTTTACGCCATTACGATTTTTACTATATTCCTTACGATTTTTTTAATCCGGATTTTTTTCTTTTCCGTTCCGTCATTTTTAGTTTGACTCCGTGTTTTATCTTTACATTGCCATTTCCGCTTCCTGTTATGTCAAAAGGAACGACAACACAATTGTTGAAGACCTCTTTTTCCCTCTTTGTTTATATTAACATAAAATCAATAAAAAAAAATTCCACCGATTTTATTGGCATGCCATTTGGTGGTCTGAAAGTACCATACCACTTTCAAACTATATCCAAAATTTAGAAAAATTGACCATTTCTAACTCTTTGTAAAGCTCTGGAAGCATCCCTATCTTCAGAGGTGAAGTCCGAGAGACTCTGAAAACAGGAAATTTGCAATCCTTCCACTAGACTAAATTACTCCTAATCCATTATATTTCATCAAATGTTTAATTTTAAAATTTTTTTCAAACATCCTTCTTTCCAATAAGCCCAAAAAGTAGAACCAAAACAAGAAAAAAGCCAAAGAAAAAAAATTACAAAGAAATACACTATTTTATGGGGAACTACATTCGTGGACGACGAGTGTCAAAGGTCATCAATTGTGTTGTCGTTCCAAAAGGTGTAGGACCACCATAGATTTTTTACTCTTCGGCTATATTAAAATTTGATAATTTTGACTTATCCTAGAAAATTTACCTTTGTTTCAAATTAAGTGACACTTCTGTCCACTATAAAAATGCACTGGCCGAACATTCTGTCAAAATTTTACAATATGTTTCATTGCATATAAGAAAAAACGCTCAACCTGAAGTCCATGTGGTCTAAAAATCTACTTTCACTTTCTATTTCAGTCCAAAAATAGTGCTTGTCCCTAATTGACTCTCAACATTTTTTATGTTCATTTAAAACCAATAAAACTTTATCCTCAAGTTTTCTAGAATATTCAGCTTTCCAAAAATACCAAATTTATTCTGGTATCATGTGCGGTTCAAATTCTATATGATGCAAGAGTGAACCTGTCTGTTGACTAGTACTACTTTTACGTACAACCTCTGGACTGGTTCCCGGTATTTGGTGGTCCTACACCTAAAGAAGATGTTTTGTTCAACAAATTAAATAAAATTTTCCTGGTCTTAGATTTATGTTAGTCGAAACAAATTCTAAAATTTTGTTGAATTCCTTTCAGCGGTTTTCAAGAAATGCATGAAAACATACAAAGACCTCACATGCGCGTTATCATGAAAAATTAGCTTTGTGATCAAGAAATGCATTATTCCTTAATTTTTCAATTTCTTAGTTGCAGATGTTAATAGCAAGCTTGGCAATATAAATCCAACACAAATGGACTTATTTCACACATAGAAAGGCACTAATTACATAATTTTATCATAAATTTTGCATCTTTTTTAGTTAATTTCACATCCCCCCCCCTTTTTACAAAGTGAGATACTGAGTACCTTCAAACTGTTGGGATAAGACTTTTATCTCTTGAAATACATTTCAATTAAGAAAAATAGTATGAAACTGTCCTAATTATGCACCTAGCACATCCTGAGAAAGTTTTTGAATCTCATTTAAATTTATTGATATTCAGCTGTACTATACTTTGGAGGTGTACATTAATAGTTTCTAAACTGAGACTAAAATTTTATGAATTTCATTAAATGCGTTCACTATTCCATTAAGCTTAATAGTTAAATAATCAATCCTTACTAAAAAAAACCCAATAAAGTTCAAACTGGCATACAAAGAAACAAAATTATATCTTGCTTTGGTATGAAATTGCAAAAATTGGCCAATTTCCCATTACTGCTCATGTTTAAGGAATTTTTTACAGAAGTACCATCATCTCAAGGCCCAATTATCTTAACAAGTACAATTATTGCATATGGTTACTAGTTTACTAACAAATTTACCCTTAGCAAGCATCAGATTAGAAAATAAATAATTTTAGTAGTAACCCATGCCAGCAATGTAACCGACTTAAGCCGCAGGTGTAAAATTGACAAATTCATCTTAAATACACTATTTTTCTGCATACTAGAATGTCTACCAGTTCTAGTTTTATACATTTTGACCCTTTCATTACATCCAAAACCTAAAACAGGAGTTTATTTAAATTAAAGCACATTCTACTAAGCGCGGACCACTGCAGACCCCATAATTTCATACAATATTACATAATACCATATTAAGGCTGAAATTTGACCCCCACTATAGGTTTTGGCTTTGATAAGCAATTAAAATGATAGTCTTGGTGATTTACCTTCTTTCAGTACTATTTTTATCAAAAGAAATAGAAGTTGATATACCTGTCTATGGCCTCTTCAGGTGTAGGACCACCATAGATTTTTTACTCTTCGGCTATATTAAAATTTGATAATTTTGACTTATCCTAGAAAATTTACCTTTGTTTCAAATTAAGTGACACTTCTGTCCACTATAAAAATGCACTGGCCAAACATTCTGTCAAAATTTCACAATATGGTTCATTGCATATGAGAAAAAACGCTCAACCTGAAGTCCATGTGGTCTAAAAATCTACTTTCACTTTCTATTTCAGTCCAAAAATAGTGCTTGTCCCTAATTGACTCTCAACATTTTTATGTTCATTTAAAACCAATAAAACTTTATCCTCAAGTTTTCTAGAATATTCAGCTTTCCAAAAATACCAAATTTATTCTGGTATCATGTGCGGTTCAAATTCTATATGATGCAAGAGTGAACCTGTCTGTTGACTAGTACTACTTTTACGTACAACCTCTGGACTGGTTCCCGGTATTTGGTGGTCCTACACCAAAACATATATGTTAAATTTCCTGTCGATGTTGTGTTCTTTGAAATTTTGTGTTTAAATTGAAGCTTCAGGGACAAGTTTAAAATATACAGCTTTAAACCAGAAGTCAACACATTGAATTTGATGTGTCCATTAGGTTATTATTTGTTTAAAATTAATGACAACAAAAATATGCAGTTTCTACAATATATATTACAACCTTTTTAACACTTAATATATGCTTTACTATTGTTCACCTCAAATTACGATTTTTTGGTGAGTGCCTTACTATTTTTGCCTGAAATGGGTAGGCAAGTCTGCTTCTTAGGCAATTCGATACTGCTGTGGCAAGGGACATTTAGCTACGTATAGCAACTTGCCTTTGTTGCAGTTATATCCATCACTGTAAAGGCCACCACTTTCATTAGGCAACATGTTCAGTTCAATGGTGGACTTGAGCTTAAAGGACTGCTGTAACAAACTCTTATGGAAATTTAGAGTATAGAAAGTTAAATACAAACATTGTATTTGATTTATTTATTTCATCTGACATGTGATTTATCCTTTTCTTTCTTTTATTCAGATGAAGGCAGGTTGATGACATGGGGATGGAATGAACATGGATTGTGTGGAAATGGAAATGAAAACAATGTTTTAATCCCTCACCAGGTGGCAGCATTCTCAGATCATGTGATCAAATTAATAGGATGTGGTGCTGGACATTCATTTGCAATGATCAATGACACATGATTCAAATTGAAACAAAACTAGGTTATCTTTGCCATTAGAGTACCTAAGATGAGGGAATATGAAAGAGTTTTGGGAAAAAAGAAACAGAGTTACAAGCATTTGTGAAGAACATATAGTAACTTTAATAACAAGTTAAATATATGTTTAATGCATAAATATATTAAAAGAGGAGATAAACGGAACATACATCTCGCAATTAAATAATCACTGAAACAGAAAACAACAAATCACCAGAGGGGATATAAACTAAACATACACCTCACAATTAATAATCAGTAAAACAGAGAACAGCAAATCACCAAATGGGAGATAAACCAATCATACACGTCACAACTAATTAATAGCTAAAACAGGGAACAACAAATCACCAGCGGGGGAAAAACCAAACATACGTGTCAAATTAATCACTGAAACAGAAAACAACAAATCACCAAATGGGAGATAAACCAATCATACACGTCACAATTAATTAATAGCTAAAACAGGGAACAACAAATCACCAGAGGGGGAAAAACCAAACATACGTGTCAAATTAATTAATCACTAAAACAGAAGGTTTAAAGCTATGCAGAAAAACACAGTGTTATCCAGTTAACCTTTAGTGGTTAAAGAAATTAGTCATCCTTGGGGCCTCCATGGCAGTGTTATATATCTTTATTACACTTGGTTTAAATGTTTTGTATAAGTAAATATGCTTAATAAAATGTACGGCTTCAGAGGTGTTCTTTAAACATTTGAAATATGTGAAGTTTTTGTTTACTCCTGCGGTACTTTATGTTTGTTTGCCGTGCAGAACACTTAAACTGAAATATTTAAGTAAGATTTTCCATTAGACATTGCTACCAAATGATTAATTTCTCGCTAATAATTTTTACATTTATACTGGGACAGCGGTTAAGGTAGTTAGTCATCTACTATTGATAACGGGTCTGTCAACACTGAGGTTTTGTGTCTCAGCTGCAATCTTAATTGTCAAGGATTGTTAGTGTTCGTTCTAATGGTCAAGGGCTTTTTCTGCATACTCCAACGTCCTCCTCCAATAAAAACTGGATGATTCAGCTGCAGTATTGCTGAAAGTGGCATTAAAAAAGTGTAAACAAACAAGTATGTTATAATGTTAGTTTGATTGAAAAAAATACTAATGATAATGCACTTTCGAAATGATAAAAATCGTATTAACACGACTTAATTTAATTGTTTGGATTCCTTTGTGTTACAAGTACACGTTTATCACACAAAAAGTAACATTTAAGTATTATCTACCAAACCATCTTAAATTATTTCATACTGTTATACAGGTGTTTTCTATGAACCATAATTTGTGACTAAAATGACAAACGGATGTTGTGACTGAAAATAATGCTACAATCAGATAAATAAAGACAGAGTGACATGATATAGGTGAACATTGATGAAAGTGGCATAAAACACCATTGACATAAACAAACATGAACATTAACCTATTGAAGTATAATATTAATCTTGCTTTAAATATATTGATTTAAGGTTATCTCAAGGTAATCAGAATATCCCCATAACATTCCATGTCAGAACAAATAAATTGTTACTGTCTAGGAAGACAAGTGAATAAAATATGATAAAAAGTCCCTGGACACAGCAGTGTTCATTTTAATTGGTCCACTAGCGGCATTGCCGAAGTGGACTGTAGGATTGCTCTTTCTGCTAGTCTGTCACTCAAATTTTCTAAAAACTTGGAAATATTGAGCTGATATTTTTGCTTGACAATCATCAAGAGTTACAGATCAGTTTTCAATGTTGTTCTGTTCCTATAATTTTTTTTACGAAGTTATGTCCCTTGGTCTTAGAACATTTCTTAAACAATAGGAGCTAACTGTATTGTATTTGATGCCGGCAAATCTTCGAATACTTTTAGATTACCTTCAATCTAATGCAAAGGGAATTAAAAACTAAAGGAACTGGGAATTTTTTATTTACCGGAATTACGTCAGCGCTTGCGTTAACCTCTGACGGCATCGATGGTGGAATTAAAGCCACGAAGTTATCCATGTTGTCCAATCAGAATTTAAGTTAAATCAATAATTGCATTAGAAAAAAAGTTTTCCAGACCTTTGAATCTTTTGAAGTTTTTATATTCGTGCTTAATTGGAGAACAAAAAATAGATTTAGTTTAGTCTACCAAGGTGACGATAGGTTTGCACTCAATTCGTCCCTAAGTCTTTCAAACACGTTTTATAGACTGTTTTTCTAAACGCATGGTGATATTTAGCTGATATTTGTCAAGTATCATAAGTTTCAGATCAAGTTTGAATATTTCTTCTGTCTGACGATTTGTTTTACGAAATAATGGCCCCTGTACTTAATGCTGGTTAGGGACTTACACAATACTAATAACACTTGTTGTGTTATATGTACATGTACATCAGAAAAGGAAACGAGACACTACATCCTACCCCATGTTATTTTATTACCTGTTACATGTTACGTGTCGTTGAGAATTTGGGGGCTATGTTGCCTGTCTGATCTATTTCAATATGGGTAGTCGTTTCACTTGTCCCAGCTTCCGGTCCTTATAATCTGGTACAAATTTTGCATTGCATACGTAATACTATCAACATTTGTTGTATTTTATCCACATAACAAAAAGGTAATGAAACACTACATCCTACTCCATGTTATATTTTTTATCTGCTCTATATAATATACATTGAGTTTAATTTATTTCATGGGTACCATTTGAAGGTTTTGAGAACCAGTTGATGTTTCCACGTTAATTTATTTCTTTATTTGATAATTCCTCTTGACAGAGAAACAAGAACATTGTATTTCTTTTATCTGTCCCCACGAAATCTACATCGGAATTAATCCACAGCCGCAAAAAAGTAAAATGGTTTAAAATTTGACTTTTTCATCTTTTAACATAACGATTTAAGCAGAAGCCATGTAAAACAAGATTAATGCGGTTGCGTTATCTTATTTATACCAATGATTTGAAATGCCTTGTGCATATTATAATGTTAGTTTTGTGTAAAATTAAACAAGTACTTTCTTAATAAATTATCGGTGCTAACATGTGTAAATGATGCCTGTTGGCTTGCTGAAGGTCGGACACTTCGCCCACTCACAAACAAAAAGTCAATGCCATGAGATAGCTCATTTGCTTGAAAGTGTGCTTAAAGAATGATGTCAAATACATTATTACAGCTATCACGATTTACATCTCAAAGTTCGGTTAATTATGCCATGTTTACGCATTTCACGAGCCATTTAAATACATTTCATGACTTATAAGTTGTATTTCAGTATTTTTTATTCTATGGGAAGTTTGGTAATTGACGGGTATTTCGGTAAACCGTGATACCCCGTTTGTTCATAAAAATATCACTAAAGATCCGAATAAGGACAGAAGATCATCTGTTTGTAACATTTTGATATACATACCCCATAAAACGATTCGTAGCTTATTATTTTAAAATGACAACGCAGGTAGGTTAAGGCAATTCAGTGCATTTTTGCTAAGGAAATTATGCATAAGGTACATGTTATAGTCGAACGAAGCGGTTTTTATAACACATATTTATTTTAAGGAGTTGTCTTATTCTAAATGGACTCTGTAGATAAATTTTCGAGAAAATTTTTTTTTACAAGCGTCGCTTGTGGTGCCACTTGAAATAGCTGAAAGTACATGAGTTCATATTTCCCTTTTAAAGACAAATTGTTATTCTAAGGGACGCAACTCGTACAAAAAGAATTTTTTTTCCAAATACTCGTCGATTCCGTAAACGATCATTTTATAAATATTTAAATATACTATAAAAAAATGTATAAAATCATACATGAACGTTCGGCCTTTATATAACAAAAAAATTAACCTTTCTAATCAAATATTGACAGTTCATGACGTAAATTGCTAGTCATGTCTTAACATTGCGATATAATATATAGTTAAAGCTTCATATATGTATTGCTATGAAATACATGCCCTACCATACATGTTGCCCTATATACGTTACCAATATTCAAGTACAAAATTAAAACGAAGAATACAGTGATATTTTTTGCAGTTTTCTTTTATGTCCAGTTCAATTTTTGTAACCGTATATATTTTCAATTGTTTGCATATGGAAAACATCATGTCTAAATTTCAAGAATACCGATGTTCTTAAAAAAACATGCATCTCCTTAAGATAAACACGCCTCTTTTGTATTAAACCTTTCATCATCAATTCAGTCTATCTTTTCCAAGTCTTTGTAATTTTTTCTTTTTCCTGTCCAGCTTCCCAGATGTGACCTCCATAGCATGATTACAGAACTCAAAAACGACAAGAAACTTTTTTCTCGAGATGTATTCAATACAAAAGCCAGCTAATCACTGTCACATTTTACTGACATATCCATTCCATTTTACACAATGAACAGTAACGTTTAGTACAGGTGCAAAATAAGTTACTGAGCCAAAGTTGCAATTGCAAGGCCATGAAGGATGGTTCTGCAATAGACTTTTATAATAAATACACAAATACATGGTGTTAAAGATTGTACTTTAATCAATTGTACTAAATTCAATAATCCTTCACACAATTTTGGTGGAATTTGTAGATTTGCCCTGTAAGTTAAATGACATGACAGCTAGATTGAAACTGTAAATTTCAAAAATGATCAGCAAAGCAAGGACTACAAATCTTTGCTTAGCCCTACTTGCAAGATGACTCTTTATAGGAGTTATAGCCCGTTAATAAAGAATGTTGACAAATAATCAGTTTTTGTTATAAATTAGGATATGTGTTATAAATTAGACTAAATCTGTAAATTACTAAATAACCCTAAAGGACAAGGCTTACAAATCATTTAATTTTCAGAAATTGTCTGATGGCACTTTATAGGAGTTATTGTACTTAACTAAAATTTTTGAAGAAATGCTTAGTTTATGCGCTATTACGTAAAAGCTATAACAACTAGACTGAAACTTTAAATTGCAAGAATTAAAATACAGTTCAAGTCATTTGTTTTCCAGGTGAGCGATTACATGCTCCTGGGACCCTTTAGTTATGGTATTTAGATTTATCATACAATTTGATCACTTATTTTGAACCAGGTGCATTTAAATTCCGACATGGAAGCTTGGCTTTTATTTACCTGGAAGGAAATTTATTAACAACTGTTGATGTTTCAAACGCTTTCTGAGGATACTTTTTTCGTGGAGTATACTATCAGTGACTATTGGGGGAAACAACATTTCCAGGATGAGAAATGAGCTGAATTGGACTGGGTTTCAGCACGGAGTCATAATTGGTGCAGGATGTATAAATATCAGCGGAAACTATTTGTCTTGGATCCGCCTATTTTGGAGCTAGGATTTAAAGATCTGAATTCAGCATTAAGAGAATCTTCCGTCTCCAGCTGTTTCTATGCGACAATCCATTGGTCGTTTGATTGTGATCCATATCAATATGTAATGCTGGCTTCATACGCAATTGTTACTTTAAAGATGGTCTTCAATTTGAGTGCGTATCTCTCACATCATTAAAAGGCTATTTGTTAAAGAAATTCTGTGAGAATACCACCTTACTTAATTACTTTATTTGTTATATAAGTTTAGAAGACAAATGTCCACCAAAACGTCACTTTTATATACAACCTGCTGCTAATAGAGGTGTAGTGAATTGTTCTTCAACTGATCTTACCGGGATGCCGATGCCGAAAGTAGTCCCTGGTCGAGTTGGGTGATCTCGAAATAAATCTTAGTTATAACACGAATAGGTTTTTTTGAAAACCTAACTTGTTATTAAAAATAAGAGCAACAACAAAAGATCTACCTTAGGACATTATATATACATGTATACATATATTGTCGTTACAGTGTATGGCTTTGAAAAACTAAACTTTTTCAAGTTAGCGCAAAACCAGAATGAAAGATGTTATTATTTGTCAAAGAAGTGATCAAAAGAGGAGACATTTGATGTTGTGGCGCGAAGTTGAAGGAAAAAAGGTAAAGCAGTCTTACATGGTTTACTCGTGGTTTACCGCTATTGCAAGATCGATTATGCTACTATCTGTTAAGAACGTTGAAATTGTATTTAAATTGTAACAAATGAAACAAGAACTTGTATGGTTATGACCAGTACGTGCCACTTAATAAAATGTCATCAAAGATATCAAGGTTAATAGCATTTACTACGCCAGACGCGCGTTTCGTCTAATCAAGACTCATCAGTGGCGCTCAAACCCACAAAAATATTTCAAATCCAAATGTTTATGATGTTGTAGAACTTTTATCAAAATTCCAACACGTTATACTAAATCCGGCTAAGGCTATCTACACCTTGAAAATAAAAAAAGCCTTAAGAACAAAAATAATTTTCGAAATTTCAAGGCAGTAAATTTAGACAATATATAGACGATTTTTCTGTCATCACCGAAGTGTGACTAAGGGTTTGGTGATACCCTCGGGGAATATCAGTTCACGAGTAAAGGCAAAATGTTAAATGTTAAATGTCACTGCTTGCAGTGATAGTGCAGACATCATCGTGGAAGCACATATATTGCATTGTATAAGTACGAAATGACAGCAATACAAAATGTGCAGAAGGTACTGCTACGATTTGGTGCTAAGAGTTAGGATAGTATGTTCTTTTTGTAAATGTAATTTTATTGATAACTAGATTGTCACATTTGCACATTTTAATTTTCATTGCTATTTTTATCGTGCCTTCGTGGACCGGTAATTGTTTGGTGTATGATGAATATGACAAAAACTGAAATCTTGATTTGCAGAAAATAAATTTAAAATATCAGTTAAAAAACACAAAACATAAAACCATGATGTTAATATAGAAAGAAATTTGATCAAAACCAATACGCAAGATATAAACTTTCGCGGATTTCGCGAGAACGTTACACTCGCGAAAGTTTATATCCGCGAAAAGGTCAGGGGGGACTGAATGATGAGAATTATTACACTTTCTTATATCGTGAAAAATACCAAATTTGTGTGAAAACTGTTGTATGTTTTAATTAGCATCTAATTAAATCCCATCATTGTTACCTGGCACTTAAAGGACAAATTAATTTTTTAATAACAATTTAATTCTGTCACGTGTCAATAGACCAAATGGCATATTATGAACATACAATAAATCACCGAAGTAATTAACATTTATTATAGGATTAAACACCGTTTTCAATGGATTTATCGGTATATCAACAAGACCAACTCACTCACAAACAAATAAAAGTCCGAAGGACTTTTTTGATATGTTTGTGAGTGAGTTGGTCTTGTTGATATACCGATAAATCCATTGAAAACGGTGTTTAATCCTTATAATTCTTTAAAATTGCATTAAGAAATTAACTTATCTAACGTGATTCTCAACTTCATATTTCTTGTGTATTTGGTAGCGGGATTGACTGAACGTATGAATATTTGTTTATTTTTAAACGTACGATTATTTCCATAAACCATTTTCTGATTTTAATAAACACAATTTTTAGTTTTACATCAATCTGTAACCTTATTTTCTGTATCGATCACAAGGAAAGTTTTAAATTTAACAAATCATTAATGATAATTCATCAAACAAATAATTTGTAATGATCGCTACTTTCGAAATTGAAAGCCGCCATCTTTGTTTACATTGGTTACGCTAAAAATAGTTCGGTCAACGTCGTTTATCCTAAAATAAATGGAGTTAACTTCATTTATCAAAAAATATATTTCGTTAAAAACCTCAACCCGAAGTAATCTAGACCAATCAAATAAACGTATTTCTAAATATGCAAATCATATTAGAATTATGTAAACGTACAGGCATGAAAGGGCCATAAAGGTAAAATGGTTATTTTAAATTGTCCCCTTAAAAATTGTTCTATTCAATACGTGCATGTGATAAGACAAGTTTTGATAATTAGCTTTTATTTCCGCTTCCATAAATTAACTATGGTATGTGTAGTAAACTACATGTACTTCAGTTCGTGTTTACGTTAATCAGACAGGTAAACAAATCTATCGACAAAAATAAAAGACAAACAACGACAATTAAAATATATTTTGTGACCTTTTCTATTCCTTCACAAGATCCGCGAATATTTATTTTCAATTATGTTAACATCGCGAACGTTTGTATCCGATTAGTCCATTAAATAAAAACATCGACAGTTTGCTTACGTGAATATTAATTGGTTTACAGTATCAGTTTTTGTAAAACATAGCCTAGACTCAGTAGTTTGTGTGAAACAAAAGCCACAAGATTAGCAAACCAAATATTTAATTAAAAAATAACTTAACTATTTACCATAAACTGGTGAGGATAAAAGATTGCTGCCGAAGAAAAGGATAGAATATGAGGAAAGT
Organism: Limnoperna fortunei; assembly: GCA_944474755.1. Classification (NCBI taxonomy): domain Eukaryota; kingdom Metazoa; phylum Mollusca; class Bivalvia; order Mytilida; family Modiolidae; genus Limnoperna; species Limnoperna fortunei. Next base: position 56,347,306 of record OX104120.1, read on the forward strand.
TCTCCTTTTCGTCAAAGAATTTACGTAGCTATCAATTGTAAAAATCAGTTCTAAGGCAGTTAAACTATACTGTGCAAAAGAGAAACGTATAATGGATTTTTAAAGATTAAGTAGTTGTAGTTTGGATAAAGTGTTTAAAATAACACATTTAGATATTCACTAAAAGTGTTTATTTAAAAGAAAATGCAGTCTATTCCTTAGAGATTGACGAATAGAAGTCAGTTTACCACTGTTAAGAATACCTAGGGACACCTTTAAGTTAATACCGTATATGACCATCTCGAGCTGCCAACACTGCTTTGCATCTCCTTGGAATGGAGTCAAAAGAATGCAAGGTAGTGCATTAATGTTGCTCTGATCACGATAGTCCCTTGTTAAGCATCCTCTTTGATCCTTTTCATTGTCTTGTTGAAATACTCTCTCAATCAGGCAGGTTCATATTAGCGAGTTGAATTCAGCTCTGCAGTTTTTGGCCTTTTTAAGCTGGTTTTTGATGGAATACAATATGAAAAATAGCATCATTCTGAGAGGATTTTGACAACCTTTCATAATATTTCTGTGTTGTAGAAAACATTTATTTTTATGATCACAAACAGTGAAAAACTTTTTTGGAATCATAAACATATTTCCAGTTATTGATTTTTCATGAGTGATTTACCAACTATTATGCCTGGTGATAAAAGTCAGAAAGGTGTGAAGACTGTACAAACAATGTTAACAGCAAACAAGATAAACCAGCCAAGCGAGAAAAACGAACACATTCAGATGTAGCTGAGGACAGTATAGAAGGGATTGATATGATTGATATTCACAATGACTTAAGTGAAATTAAACAATCCCTTTAGGCTACACAATATACAAAGACTGACATTGAGAGTGCATTTAACTGCCTAGTCAAGCAAAAAGATATAAATCATCTGGTGACAACTATTTTTAATAAACTATTGGTAAAGAATCCATCTCAAAACAAATTGAAATCAGAGTTAGAGAACACACTATAAAGTTGCAAGATCAAATTGACTCATTTGCAATTGAAATTGATAATGTCAGAAACTTTTGAACTACTGGACCCGTGGATAACGTGTTTCCCAGATGACAGAAAAAATACTTGGATTCAATGTTCCCCAATAAATCAAAGTCTTCTAGACTATTTTCTAGTATCTTTTTTCACTTAGAAAAAACAGAAACATAATTCCAGGCTACAAAACTGATCATTCATCAATTACCATAACATTTTCTGCCAGCCTTGCCAAGAGAGGAAGAGGTTATTGGACATTTAATTCTCAATTACTTAGAGATGTTATTTATATAGAACAGGTAAAAATCGGTATTAGGGATACCGTGTCCCAATATTATTTGTCTGGAGATATTAGTGAGCCTTTAATGGTGAACTGAACATCAAGTATTTTTTTTTTGAAATTCTTAAGATGTAGGTCAGAAGTGTTTCAATATCTTAAAGTATCTCCAAAAACAAGAGAAGAAAAACAACTGACCTCAAATCGTTGAATGATATAGAACACTTAAAAGATATGATGAACGCATCCCCAGTCAAAACAATATACTTATCTTTACATAATAACAATAATGAGTTTGAAAATGAAAGAGAGAAACAGGTTGAAGGCCTTCTTCTCCGTGGAAAGGCAAACTGGCATGAAAATGGAAAAAAATGCTCGGAATATTTTTGTAAATTAGGAAACAGACATATTAAAAAAACCGACTATAACTGAGTTTATTGATAATACAGGTCACCATATATCTGATCAGTTTAAGATTCTTCTTGAGCAACACAACAACTATAAAACATTGTATTCGAGTAACGGTTTTGATTGTAATGATGAATCATTTTTGGTCAAGATATTAATCGCGGAGAAGAACAAAATTCCTTTTGTCCGGGTAATGTAACTAACCAAAAATGCACACAGGCTATAAAGTCTATGACTAACGAAAAAGTTCTGGTTCCTATGGGTTTACGGTAGATTTTTATAAATTCTTTTGAGTTAGGTGCATTTCTTTATAGATCATTATAGTATGGTTATATGTCAGGAAGTTTTTCCGATTTTCAATATCAATGGTTCATTACGTGTATTCCAAAAGAAGAGTAAGAAAACGTTATATTGCAACTAAAGACCAATAAGTTTATTAAATACGAAAATCCAAGTAGCTTCAGCTGTAATTGCAAATGGAATGTTACCAGTAATCATAAGTGATACTCAAAAAAGGTTTCATAAAAGGAAGATTTATAGGTGAGACCACAACGCTGTTGTATGATTTGATGCATTATCTTAAACAACATAACAAAGATGGAAGTGAAAACTCACTGAAGGAAGCACTGAAGTGTTTTGAATCTTTTCATAAGGTGTCTGGTTAAAAAATGAACCTATCGAAACAAAAGCTGTTTGGGTGGGAGACAAAAAATATTAAAATCTCATTCTTTGCCTAAATACCACACTAAACTGGTCACAGGAAAATTTTAAACGGTAGGACATAAATTTTTCACTTGACCTAAACTGTATTATAGACATAAATCTTTCCCCAAAAAGTAAGGAAGTTACATCAGTACTAAAGTGTTGGCAGCACAGAAAACTCACTCTACTTGGTAACAGTTAATAAAACTCTGGCACTGCCAAAGGTAATTCACCAAATTTTCCAGAGGCAAAAATACATTATTTAAATTCACTTATTAAATGAAATATATTAATTGGGTGATATATCCCGGTGAGGGCTCAAGATGGTTCACCTTCAGTCATTTAACACTAATCTTAAAGTTAGTTGGATAAGAAGACTAACTTCAAATTTAGATGACACTCGGCAAAAACTATTTTTATTAAGTTTTCGAAATTTTGGCAGCACAAGAATTTTAACACATTAGAAAGAAAAGCTTAATGAAGTTGCAGTGAAACTAACTAATCCTTTCTGGAAAGATGTTCTTTTTTGCTGTCATTTAGTAAAACCTTGTATAAAAATGAATATTAATGAAATATTGTCACTTGATATTTTAATTTTGTATCGGTAAAGGATTTTATTTTTTATATTCTACAATATAATGTGCAGTATTTATGTGATCTTGTTGATCTACTTACTGGTAGTTTTTATAGCTTTGAACAAGTTAGACATAAACTGCAAGCCAATAACTTTTTAAAGTTATATAGCCTTATTGGAAGTGTTCCAAGTATATTAAACATCATATTAAGGAAAGTTTTTCAAACGTAATCTTTGAAACCCTAAGTAATAGTTCAGAATCAAAAGATTGAATGGGTGTAAGAAAATCTGGTAAATTTCTTTTTCAACTGAAAAATTCTCAAAAATGAGAAGAACTGCCTAACTGTCAAATAGCAGAATGGGCACAATACTTTTTTATTAAAAAGTTTCGGTATAAACTGTTACACAGAATCATTCCTACCAATTCATTTTTGTATAAAATAAAGCTCTTAAATACAGACTAATGTACGTTTTGTAAAATTCAAAGTGTAACCATTGAACATTTTATTTTTTGACTGCAACGTGAAACATGATTTTCTCATTCCTCTGTCAAATCATATAAACCAGAATTACCAAACTTTTAGCATTGACAAAAAAGAAGTCTTCTTTGGTTTAGAAGCCAGGGATTTACTTATTAACCTGATTTTTATTATTGATAAATATTACATCTGTTCTTAACTCAATGACCAAAAGCCAAATATAGTTGAATTTAAATATCAAGTCATGTGGTATCGGTCACTTGAGCAGTATGTGGCAAAGAAAAACAATTCTATGTCTGCATTTGAAAAGACTTGGACCCTTTGGATCATATTTTTACTGACATTAGCTGATATATAGATTAATCAATATTTTGTGTACTTTTAAAACCTAATTGTTAGGAACTAACTATTTTAGTAAACAAAATTGAAAGCAAGTGAAGGGAATGATGAATGAAAGTGTTTGTCGTTAATAATTAATAGCTATATAAAATATTTTGCCTTTTCAGAATAGTTGAAACATGTAGTCAATGTGATTTTTAGTTTTGATTTGAATATCCCTGTCACGCCCAAGACAGATAGTGTAAGGGAATTGTAAAATCCTGACTATTGAAAAATAAATTATAAAAAATTACGCGGATTAACTGAGGACATGCTTGAGTTCTGTTTAACCGTCATTAAAGATTGCCTCCCACATAATGACGCTACCTTCACGTCCTGGATACATCAGGACGAGAAACATTCATTCTTGCTCCAATATACAGGGATTCTGCGCCAGTCGCGGAATGTCAAGCACCTCAATCTTTTGCACCATCGGACTCTTTCGCTCCTGAGAAACTGTCAAAAGTGCTCCAAAATACGGCATTTTTGATTGAATGCCATATCTTTGAAGTCCGTTGAGGACTGTTTGCGAGCTCATTATTCTCAGTCCAGGTATTTTGACAGCAGTGGATGTTGCTGCAATGGTTGGCCCCATTAGACGAATGACCCGGAAAAGGAGCGATCTATACCAGAGGTCGTTAAATGTGATCGCCCTCGGGCGGTTATTCAAAGAGCCAGTCGAGAAATTGTGCTCTGGTTTACCCTTTCAGTTCGTAAAATCTAACTTTGGGATACCAGCATGGAGATGGTCGAACAAGATTCATTATCAATGCAACATATTTCTCCAAGGGAAAATCTAGCGTTTAAAGGAAACGTTCTGTGAAAATGACCTAATATCGAAAATGTTGTAATCATATTAGTCATGAAAAAACCTGTTTATCAAATGTAATGATGCACTGATTCAAGTGCCTAGCCTTTCCGATTTATTAACGGAAAAATTTGCGTGTTGAAATAATATTCTTTGGTATAATCTAGTATAGATTATAATGTAGTGAAGTTTTGTTTCAGTTTGATAAAATATTTGTGAGGATATAAATAGCGATTATTTTAAAAGTCCACTTACTTTAATATTGTTATAACTGTACATCTTCTATAACGACATCCGTTCGCTTTGTTGTCATAGGAAATAAGTCATAACTGTGTCTTTTCATATTGTTAGAAATAATGGTTATGTTATGTATTAGAAAACAGATGAAGAAAAAAAATCGGTACGATGCCAAACTTGACAAAACATCTATAAAAGAAAGATTATTGATAGCGAACATTGGTGAATGAAATAAAAGAACACAAGGGAAGATGTGAAAATCAGTTTAGTTTCGTTACTTACCTGAGAAATAATGTTTTGGTTGGTATGTATAGCTTCTTTTTTTCAGGGATAATGATTGGCATAAATTATTAAATTTATATTAAATTTGCGCGACGAAAAATAACAATTATAATAATAATAAAGAAAATCTTCAGCTACTATTGACTTTTATATTGTGTCTTATTTTTTGTGTATCTACTTACTTGTTTTGTTTTCCCATTTTAATTGATCTCTTTTCTAATTCATTGGTTGAATTAATTCCACTTTATACCCGATGAATGTGGAAATTTCTTTTCATGTGTATCTTATGCAATCAAATCGGACATTTAATTTTGCGGCGCTTGACATAAAAAATACATGTTAATCATGATTTAAATGTAAAACATTAAACTTCATGTTGCAAGTTGTGAGCTGACTTAAACATTTGTTTATGGACAGTACGAAAATATATTCCATCTTTCTACATACTAAAATGGATTACGTTTAGCTTATAATACGTTCATTTTTGAAATCGTGGAAGATCCAAAACTTGAACGAAGAGGTATATATCTAGTAAAAACAATAACAACACTAACTAAAAGATTTATTAATGGAAAAAAATCAAATGTTGTGTGTATATATAAATAGACAATTATATGCAGTCTCTTTCCTTTTAGATATTACTGACATTTTGTCATTTAACCTGCAAGCTATTGTCATCCTATACAATAGTAAATACATTTATGCAGAGTGGTGGGAGTCATGTACCGGAACATTTTCACTGGACCCATAGCAGGGTAGCAAGTACTGTCCAAATTGTTGTATGGATTCATGTATCAAACATCAGTTTGCCACCGACCCAATCGCTCTTTGTTGCATTGCGGATGATAGACCATTCTGGACATTTCTCGTAAACCAGAATGTAATCTTACCTCTCGAAATAAAATTTAAGTATAGCGAACATACAGAATTAGTAGACTTTCATCGTTCAAATGAAACAGTGAATGTATTCAGATACAATGATGGAAACTTGACGATATTACCAGATAACATATGCAATTTTCCTCGTCTGGTGGAAATTGACTTAAAGGGGAATAGAATCAAAACCTTAATCAACCTTAGATGTATTCCTTTTCTAGACTACCTAAATTTAGACAATAACAGAATAACGACAGTAAGAGCCTCTTCTTTTGTTGCCATGTCTTATTTACGCTATTTAGGTTTATCACACAATTTTATAAATTACATAGAACCAGGACCTTTTAAAAACCGACCTGGAAGCTAGGCTTTCATTTACTTCAACTGGAATTTCTTAACAATAATTGATTTTTCAAACGCTGCTTTAGGATAATTTTTTCGTTCAATAATCTTTAAAGGAAACCAAATTTCCAGGATAACAAATGAACTGAATTGGACTGGTTTGTAATCAAGAAGACACAATTGGCAGAGGCTGGATAGATGTAAGGGGAAGCAACTTCTCGCGGGTACCACCTCTTTCAGAGTTAGGAATAAACGATATTAGTTTAGCATTGGGAGGAATCTTCAACTTTCAGCTATTTTTAATCAATAGTCCACGGTCGTGTGATTGTGAGGCATATCAATATGTATCGCTTGCTTCCTACGCCAGCACTAACTTTGATGGTCTTGAATTTTATTGCGCTTCTCCGCCGTCATTAAGAGGTTGTTCCCCAAAGAAGTTCAGAAAAAATCCCATCACATTTAAATACCTTATTTGTAATGTCAGTTTAGAAGACAAATTTCCAAATGTATTGAAAAACTTAATTTTATTAATATAGCGCACAACCAGCTAACCATTTAGACAGGTCCGTTCAGTTAAAGTCCATGTAAATTGTGGCTTGGAAACGCAACTCTTAAAAAGTCTAATTGTGAATTGCGTTGGATCAAAGTTTGATAACAAAGTCAATAAAAAGGTGAGAAAGGCTTCCATTTGACGTTGTTATCTGAAGCTGACCTTTGTCCGATAACGCAGTCTTACGTGGTATACTCTTGGTTTGCCGTTGCGGGACCAGTTATAATGCTTATTGCTGTCATATTATATTTTAAATACAGATTTGAGGTCAAGATGCTTTTAAGAAAGGTAAAATTGCTTTTACATTGTAACAAATCCAGCAAAAACTTGTATGATTATGACATCTATGTTTCGTTTAGCATGGAGAATAATGACGTCCGAACTTGGACAATGCAGAATTTAAGAACATTCTTTGAGAACCAAGATTACACAATTTGTCTTCCACCAAGAGAGTTTAATGGAGGAGCAATACACGCGGAAGAGATTTACGAAAACATTTCTAAATCAAAATCGTTTGTAGTTGCTCTTAGCCACGATTACGAGCGATCACAATTCCAAACCATTGAATGGAAGCACATATGCTATATGTTGATGACCAATTAAGTGGCAACAATTACGATCATCAATGTTGATGGCCAATTCAGTGGCAAAAATTACGATCATCAATTATGATTTTGTAGAAACCAAGGAAATAATAGATCAAAAACTTAAATCTTTTCTCAGCCTTGGATACTATTTAAACTTTTATAACATCCGCCAATATTTGATGAATGACATCAAAGTAAATATTAGACGTCCATTTGCAAACAACCAGCTGTAATTTGGGTGCCATGAAAGTTTGTATCCAAATAATTAATTGTTTACATTTATAAAGAAAATATTCACCAAAGGAAAATCTGCCGTTTAACAGAAACTTTCTGCGAAAATGACCAATTAAACAAAATGATGATATGATCATACGAATTATGAAATAACCTGAATATTACATGCAATAAGATATTAGAAAATGCTGAGTCCCTAAACTTTTCGATTTGTTAACAAAAAACTTTGAGTTTTGAAATAACATTCTTTTGAATAAACCGGTACAGATTATAATTTAGTAAAGTTTTATTACTATTTAATAAATATTTGTGAAATATTAATAGCGCTTATTTTTAACTTCCACTTACACTTAAATTAATATTGTTATAAAACGACAGTTTCTTTGACCACAAACCCTCCCCTTTGTTGTCAAAGGAAATAAATCATAACTGCGTCTTTGCATATTTGTAGAAAAGAAATAGATGAAGACATGACACGTAGTCAGATCAAAACTGTATAAAAGAAAGACTGGTTTATAACACACGCGAATGAAATAAAAGAACACACGGAAAATTGAGTTAAGTTATGTACCAAAGAAATGATGTTTTGTTTGGTATGTATAGTGTTTTCTTATTTAAATTTTAATAAGTGGCGTAAATTATTAAATTTATATAAATTTGGCGTGAGGAAAAATAACAATAATATTATCAAAGAATCTTCTGTTGCTATTGACTTTTATATTATGTATCTTATTATTGCTCTTCCGTTACAACTGAACTATATTCTAACTCATTGGTTGATTCATGTCCACTTACGACCCAAAAAATGCGGAGATTACATGTTCATGTGTATCGCGTCATCAAAGCGGGACATTTAATTGTGCATCGCTTGACATAAAAAACATGTACATACTGTGTAAAATGTAAAACAATACACTGTAAGTGACAGGTTTTTTGATGACTCAAACTTTTTTAATGAACAGTATGAAAATAAATGCCCTATTTGTACATCCTTAAAGGGATTACACTTTAGCTTACAATACTTTCACTTATGCTAGGGTTAGGGTTAGGGTTACGGTTAGGTTATTGAATTTATGGAAGAGAAATATAAACTAGAGCGCAGAGGTATACTTTTGGTAAATAACAGTAACAAACAGATATAATCATGCATAACAATCAAATGTTGTGCATAGATAAATATACAATTTTATGCAGGTCTTGGCAAACATTAACTATTATATATGCCACTCCTGTTACGATTTAACATATTTAAACACACGAGAGCTCTCCACGCGAGTGATATAAACAATTAACGAGTAAGGCGTGGCATTGTAACATAATTCAATTAATAGAATTGGAAACGGACGTTACTTAATTGATGTCTATACGATTACGTGCTCCACGGACGATCTAGGCAATATATGAGGTTCAATTAGTAGTTTGAATGACAAGGGACTGGGCTTACATTAGGAAATAACTTAAAAATTGGTTGATTATACCATAGGTAAGCCCCGCCTACTTCAAAGTATTGGAATGGGGATTTTTACCATGTGACACGCTAAAACAAAAACGTCTTATGTTAAAGAATTTTTTTGCACAACACACAGAATAAGTTTGATTAATCCATAAAAAGAGAAACGAAAAAATACATATAATGTTAAAATAAGGTGCTAATGTGTAATTTCGTCCACAAATTACATCTGATTGCCAAACGGCTCATTTATCGTCAGGAGATTTTTAAGATAACTTATAGTAAAGGATGTCCACTTATTAATATTTTCTGCATAAATTTCACGCATTAAGGCAATTTATATTTTGTTTATTTTGTAAATTACCTTAAAAAATTAAGAAAATTGTGTTGTTTATACTGACTAACCTTAAAGGCATCGCTGTACCAAGTGTTTGCATGCCACATATATTTTATAAATACATTTTGTATTTCATCCGAGCTGTTCTTTTGCAGATATTCCTGATATTTTGTCATTTAGTTTGCAAGCTACTGTCATCCTCTGTTAAAGTAGTTACATTTATACAGAGTCGTGGGATTCCTGTACCGAATCATTTTCATTGGAACCATAGCAGTTTAGCAAGTACTGTTCTGTACTGTCCAAATTGTTGTATGGATTCATGTATCAAACATCAGTTTGGCACTGACCCCACCGCGTCTTGTTGCATTGCGAATTCTAGACCCTTCTGGACTTTTCCAGAAAATAAATATGTAATAGTACCTCTCGAAATAAAATTTAAGTATAGCGCATATACAGATTTACTAGATATACACACTTCAAATGAAACGGTGAATGTTGTCAGACACATAAGTGGAAACTTGAAAATATTTCCAGATAACATATGCAACTTTCCTCATCTGGTGGAAATAGATTTAGGGAGTAATAAAATCGAAAACTTATCAAACCTAAGCTGTATGTATTTTCTAGATTACTTAAATTTAGAACATAACAAAATAAAAACAGTAAAATCTTCGTTTTTTGTCGGCATGGCCTATTTAAGATATTTACGTTTATCCCACAACTTGATTACTTATCTAGAACCAGGGACATTCAAATACCGACCGCGAAGCCTGGCTTACATTTATCTCGACGGGAATTTCTTAACAACTATTGATCTTTCAAACGCCGCTTTAGGATACTTTGTTCGTTCAATAAACTTTAAAGGAAACAAAATTTCTAGGATAACAAATGAACTGAATTAGACTGGATTTAAGCAAGAAAACATAATTGGTGGAGGATGGATAGATGTAAGAGAAAACAATGTGTCTAAGGTCCCGTCTATTACTTAGTTAGGATTTCATGATCTTAGTTCAGTATTGAGAGGAACTTTTAACTACCAGCTGTTTATAGAAGACAATCCATGGTTGTGTGATTGTGAGGCATATCAATATGTATTGCTTGCTTCCATAGCCATCAATAACTTTGATGATCTTGAATTTTATTGCGCTTCTCCACCGTCATTAAAAAGTTATTCCCCAAAGACGTTTAGAGAAAACCCCATCACAATTAATTATCTTATTTGTAATGTCAGTTTAGGAGACAAATGTCCGCCAAAATGTTATTGTTATAAACAACCTTCTGCAAAGAGAGTTGTAGTGAATTGTTCATCAACTGATCGTAGCATTATACCGAACGAAGTTCCTGATTTTGATGATCTAGATATTGATCTCAGTTATAATTTGATTAAAGTTTTTACAAACTTGAATTACATAAAAAGAGCCAGAAGAATAGATCTGTCTTACAACTGGATAACATTTATTGATCCTGCTGTGTATGGCATTGAAAAACTTAATTTTATCAATATAGCGCACAACCAGCTAACGCATTTAGACAGGTCCGTTCAGTTAAAGAGTCCTTGTAAATTGTGGTTTGGAAACGTAACTCTTAAAAAGTGTAATTTTGAAATGCGTTGGATCAAAGTTTGGTTACAAAGTCAAAATACACAAAAGGTAATATAGAAAATGTTTTTACTTGCCAAAAAGGTGAGAAAAGCTTAGATTTTATGTTGTTATCTGAAGCTGACCTTTGTCCGATTACGCAGTCTTACGTGGTATACTCTTGGTTTGCCGTTGCAGCACCATTTATAATGCTTATTTCTGGCATATTATATTATAATTTGAGATTTGAGGTCAAGCTGCTTTAAAGAAAGGTTAAATTGTTTTTACATTGTAACAAATCCAGCGAAAACTTGTATGAATATGACCTCTATGTTTCGTTTAGCATTGAGAATAATGACGTCCGAACTTGAACAATGCAGAATTTAAGAACGTTCTTTGAGAATCAAGGTTACACAATTTGTCTTCCACCAAGAGATTTTAATGGAGGAGCAATATACGCGGAAGAGATTTACGAAAACATACCTAAATCAAAATCGTTTGTAGTGGTTCTTAGCCACGATTACGAGCGATCACAATTCCAAACCATTGAATGGAAGCACATATGGAATATGTGGATGGCCAATTCAGTGGCAACAATTGCGATCATCAATTATGATTTGGTAGAGACCAAGGAAATAGTAGACCGAAAACTTAAATCTTTTCTCAGGCTTGGATACTCTTTAAACTTTTATAACTTCCACCAGAATTTGATGAATGACATTAAAGTAAATATTGGACCTCCCATTTGCAAACAACCAGCTGTAATTTGGGTGCCATGAAAGTTTCTATCCAAATAATTAATTGTTTACATTTATAAAGAGGATAATATTGATTCTCATGTTTTACTGATGCTACATTAAAAACAAAATGTACGAATTTTAAACACTCGAGTATCCGATCATAATACTATTTCATAAAACATCTGTTAACTGCATGTTTGTCAGCTTTGATTTGCGACAAGATAAATTACGAGTAAAAGTATGGTGCATAGTGCAAAGTGAAAGTACTAACAACATAATGAAAACAGAAAGGATAAAAATACCAAATGTATAGAATATATTTTTTCGATTAGGTGTTACGAGTGTTAGGATAGTACAAATGTAAATTAAGTTTATTAATTATCAAACACTGTTGCACATTTGACTTTTATTTTTATTCTAATTTTATCTTGCGTTCGTTCACCTGTTTAACATGGTTTACTTTTCCCTTTATCAACGTATGTATTGCATTTAAGCCCTTTAATGTAAAGGATGAGATCTGCATAGCCCCAGGCTCTGTTTTCCTTCGTCGTGAATTTAATTCTTCATACATTTCGTCACGGCCAGTTATGTCAATAGCGCATGTGTTCCGGATATTGATTACTGTGACCCGTGAATCGGAAGTAAATTCAACAATTATTTTGGTTTGACCAAAATTCCCAAAAGACAGTAGGAGTACACTATAAAAACACTGTACCATCGTATGCTGACCAAGATCTTGGCTCACTTAATGGATGTGTTATATTGTGGAACACTCATTTACAAAGCATTCCACCTTCATTGTATCAAAACCACTACACGTTTACCTAATGGCTTCCCTTATATCCTATTGATTTACTTGACCAGACATTTTGCTGGACTTCACTACTACGATTAGCATATTTTTCACGCCTACACTAGTCCTTAGGAAGATTCCTGTTATGTTCTAAATGTCTGGAGATTTTATTATTTTGAAATTTAAACATCTGTTATTTGTTGTACACATACTTCACAATATACATAACTTATTAAGTTTAGCCTCAGTAGATTTGAAGGATTACAAACCATTAGATCTGTGACTATTATTATCATTAACACGTTGACCTCTGTAGTACAGTTTTCGAAAGATATAGCGTCCTTTACCTCATAGTAGGTCCTTAAGGTAAAGTACAAAAGGGATAGAAACTATGTTTTATTTATAACTGGTTTTATGACACGGTTAACTAGTGAGGATGAATACTACTGTCAATGAAAGGGAACGAATGTGAAAAGTAAAATCTTCCATTTACTCAGCAATTTTACATTGTTATCAATTTGTAAAAACAGATTTTAAAAAGCAAGCTGTTGTGTTAATGGTGTCTTCGATATTTAGATCTGTGGGATAATTGAGATGTTAGAAATTAGGAAATATGATACAATGTAGTAAATCAAATTATCTTATTACCAAGAATTACATTTAAGACTGGCTTGTCACAGTATTTGACTTAATTCAGCTTACTGAGTCCAAACTTAGATCTGCGACAAATTGTCACATAGGAATGCAGACTGTCTGTTGAAATATGCATTTATCACAATAATAAAGAAATAAAATCTAACATGTTGATAATGTCTTTCTCGGTAAATTGCTCTTGTGAGTTTTACAAATTCAAACGTATTATAACCGTTAAACCTATGTGTTTTACAGTAGTAGTTATAGAAAACACTAGCAACAAAATGTTAATCGAGTTTATCCAGATGCATCAACGATGAAACTCATTTCTCCAAAGGAAAAATAAAAAGATCAACAGAAAATACTAAAACAAGAGGACTGGTCTGTGTCCCCGAATTTTCCAAATATAAATACATAAATAAATCTTTCTTTGAAAGTGACGTAATTTCCAAAATGACGTTGGAGTAATTAGAAATTAGCAATAAGGTATTCGAAAAACACTGCTTCAAGAGAAATGCCTAAACTGTCCTATTTATTTAAGAGAAAACTTGGTTTGTTGAAATAACATATTTCCTTTCTAGAAACTGGTAAAGAATATAATTTATTGAAGTTTTATTTCTGCTTCAAAAATATTAGTGATGTTTTAAATAAATCTCTACAACATTCAGTTACTTACTTCAATATTTTTATAATTGTACATCTCCGACTAATTCCCTAACCGCATCAACTCCGCCTTGTTATCATAGGGAATGAAATCATAACTGCGTCTTTTATGTTTATTGAAATAATTGTTGTTTTTTAAGAAATTGATGAAGACTTGAAACGCGGTGATGTGCAAAACTTTAAAAAGACAATAATAGAGATCAATTTAAAACATGCACTGCCAAATGAAATAAAACAACGAAAGGAAATAATGATAAAATCCGTTTAGTTTTGTCAAGTACGAGTAAAAATGGTTTGTTTGGAATGTATAGCATTTTCTTATTTTAGGTTTAACACGCCAAAAAATCAATTTTGTACTACATTTCATTTTTATTAAAAAAAATCAATGATGTTGGTATATAAAGTAATTTAGTCAATATTAGTTTTTTGTTAAACATAATCTAGACCCAGTAGTTTGTGTGAAACAAAACCTCACAGAGAGCTTTAAAGTAGCAATACTCTGCAAAAGAGACACGCATAATGGATTTTTTTTAAAGATTTTAGTAGATGCATGTCAGATAAAGATTTCACAATAACACATATAGATATTCACTAAAATGGTTTTATTTAAAAGAAAATACAGTTCATTCCATGGAGATTGACGAATAAAAGTTAGTTTATCAGAGAGAGGAATAGTTTCGGAAACGTTTAAGTTCTTACCGTGTATGGTCATCTCTAACTGTCAACACTGTTTTTCAACTCCTTGGAATGGAGTCAAAGAAAGCCATGGTAGTACATCAATGTTTCTCTGCTCAAGCTAGTACCTTGCTAAGGTCGCTGTGTGAGACCCCTCTTTGTATTTTTGGTACAACAATCTGTCAGTCAATTACGTGCAATTACTGAGGTTGAAAAATTTTGCCTTAGGGTGGATAAATTGCCTGTGACATGTTGAGTTCTTTTTACTGTCATTAAAGATCCCCGCTCACATCATGACGCTATCTCCACCAAAGCCATCCACTTCTTGGACACAGGAGGAGAAGAAAAGTTTCATTCATTCGCCAGAATACAAGGATTCTTCCACTACGACTACGTTTTTGTAGCAGAAACATCTGTTAACTGCATGGACCAGATTTTTTGCCAGTTGCCGAATGTTCAGCACCTCAATTTGTTGCACTATCTGACTTCTTTGAGTCTGTGTAACGGTGTCAAAAGTGCTCCAAAATACGGCGTTTGGCATATTTTCGAAGTCTGTTGTGGGCAAGATCATTCTTCTCAGTAGGAGTATTTCGACTACAGTGGCTGTTGCGGCAACCGTTGGATTCCGTAGATTGAAGACCCGGATGTAGCTATCTTGACATGCATGATCGGCTACTTCTTGGGCGGTCATTGATAGAGCCAGTCGAGAAATTGTGCTCGGGTTTACCTTTTAAGCTCGCAAAATCTAACTTTGAAATGCCCCGCTGAGAGACGTTCTGTGATGATATTTCAATTAGCAGGGTCAGACCATGGAATAGTAGTATTTTCACGTTATGTGATGAATGCTAGGTTCAAACCTCGTCTTTTTCTACCCTTTACAGTCGTGGTTGAATTAACATAAAGTTCACGTGATAAAGTTTTCCAAATTCAGCCTACTGAGTGCGAAAGAATGTCTGCGAGAAATATTGCACAATTAGTCTCCATAGAAATCATAATTGTTAACCATTGTAACGTTATAATGATCCATACTACAGAAAACGTTGGTCTTGTCCATCCAGATACATTTACGATACAACTATATTTCACCAAAGGAAAATCTGCCGTTTAACAGAAACTTTCTGCGAAAATGACCAATTAAACAAATGATGATACGAATTATGAAATAACCTGAATATTACATGCAATAAGAAATTAGAAAATGCTGAGTCCCTAAACTTTTCGATTTATTAAAAAAAAACTTTGGGTTTTGAAATAACATTCTTTTGAATAAACCGTTACAGATTATAATTTAGTACAGTTTTATTACTATTTAATAAATATTTGTGAAATATTAATAGCGGTTATTTTTAACATCCACTTACCCTTAAATTAATATTGTTATAAAACGACAATTTCTTAAACCACAAACCTCCCCTTTGTTGTCAAAGGAAATAAATCATAACTGCGTCTTTGCATATTTGTAGAAAAGAATTAGATGAAGACATGACACGTTGTCAGATGCAAAACTGTATAAAAGAAAGACTGATTTATAACACACGCGAATGAAATAAAAGCACACACGGAAAATTGAGTTAAGTTATGTACCAGAGAAATGATGTTTTGTTTGGTATGTATAGTGTTTTCTTATTTAAATTTTAATAAGTGGCGTAAATTATTAAATTTATATAAATTTGGCGTGAGGAAAAATAACAATAATATTATCAAAGAATCTTCCGTTGCTATTGACTTTTATATTATGTATCTTATCATTGCTCTTCCGTTACAACTGAACTATATTTCATTGGTTGATTCATGTCCACTTACGACCCAAAAAATGCGGAGATTACATGTTCACGTGTATCGGGACATTTAATTGTGCATAGCTTGACATACAAAACATGTAAATACTGTGTAAAATGTAAAACAATAAACTGTAAGTGACAGGTTTTTTGATGACTCAAACTTTTTTCAATGAACAGTGAGAAAATAAATGCCCTATTTGTACATCCTTAAAGGGATTACACTTTAGCTTATTATGCTTTCACTTAGGGTTAGGGTTAGGGTTAGGTTATTGAATTTATGGAAGAGAGATCAAAACTTGAGCGCAGAGGTATATTTTTGGTAAATAACACTAACAAAAAGATATAATCATGCATAACAATCAAATGTTGTGCATATATAAATATACAATTTTATGCAGGTCTTGGCAAACATTAACTATTATATATACCACTCCTGTTACGAGTTAACATATTTAAACACACGAGAGCGCTCCACGCGGGTGATATAAACAATTAACGTGTAAGGCCTGGTATTGTGACATAATTCAATTTCTAGAATTGGAAACGGACGTTACTTTATTGTTGTCTATACGATTACGTGCTCCACGGACGATCTAGGCAATATATGAGGTTCAATTAGTAGTTTGAATGACAAGAGACTGGGCTTACATTATGAAATAACTTAAAAATTGGTTGATTATACCATAGCTAAGCCCCGCCTACTTCAAAGTATTGGAATGGGGATTTTTACCCTGTGACACGGTTCAACAAAAACGTCTTATGTTAAAGAATTTTTTTGCACAACACACAGGATAAGTGTGATTAATCCATAAAAAGAGAAACGAAAAAATACATATGTTAAAATAAGGTGCTAATGTGTAATTTCGTCCACAAATTACATCTGATCGCCAAACGGCTCAGTTATCGTCAGTAGATTTTTAAGATAACTTATAGTAAAGGATGTCCACTTATTAATATTTTCTGCATACATTTCACGCATTAAGGCAATTTTAATTTTGTATATTTTGTTAATTACCTAAAAAAATTTAAGAAAATTGTGTTGTTTATACTAACTTACCTTAAAGGCATCGCTGTACCAAGTGTTAAAAACAAAATGCTCTGTATGCCACATATATTTTATATATACATTTATTTCATCCGAGCTATTTTTTTGCAGATATTCCTGATATTTTGTCATTTAGTTTGCAAGCTACTGTCATCCTCTGCAATAGTAGATACATTTATACAGAGTGGTGGGATTCCTGTACCGGATCATTTTCATTGGAACCATAGCAGTGTAGCTAGTACTGTTCTGTACTGTCCAAATTGTTGTATGGATTCATGTAACAAACATCAGTTTGGCACTGACCCCACCGCGTCTTGTTGCATTGCGAATGCTAGACCCTTCTGGACATTTCCAGAAAATAAATATGTAATCGTACCTCTCGAAATAAAATTTAAGTATAGCGCATATACAGATTTACTAGATATACACCTCCTTTCAAATGAAACGGTGAATGTTGTCAGACACATAAGTGGAAACTTGAAAATATTTCCAGATAACATATGCAACTTTCCTCGTCTGGTGGAAATAGATTTAGGGAGTAATAAAATCGAAAACTTATCAAACCTAAGCTGTATGTATTTTCTAGATTACTTAAATTTAGAACATAACAAAATAAAAACAGTAAAATCTTCGTTTTTTGTCGGCATGGCCTATTTAAGATATTTACGTTTATCCCACAACTTGATTACTTATCTAGAACCAGGGACATTTAAATACCGACCTGGAAGCCTGGCTTACATTTATCTCGACAGGAATTTTTTAACAACTATTGATCTTTCAAATGCCGCTTTAGGATACTTTTTTCGTTCAATAAACTTTAAAGGAAACAAAATTTCTAGGATAACAAATGAACTGAATTGGACTGGATTTAAACAAGAAGACATAATTGGTGGAGGATGGATAGATGTAAGAGAAAACAATTTGTCTAAGGTACCGTCTATTACAGAGTTAGGATTTCATGATCTTAGTTCAGTATTGAGAGGAACTTTTAACTACCAGCTCTTTCTAGAAGACAATCCATGGTTGTGTGATTGTGAGGCATATCAATATGTATTGCTTGCTTCCATAGCCATCAATAACTTTGATGGTCTTGAATTTCATTGCGCTTCTCCACCGTCATTAAAAGGTTATTCCCCAAAGAAGTTTAGAGAAAACCCCATCACAATTAATTATCTTATTTGTAATGTCAGTTTAGAAGACAAATGTCCGCCAAAATGTTATTGTTATAAACAACCTTCTGCAAAGAGAGTTGTAGTGAATTGTTCATCAACTGATCGTGGCATGATGCCGAAAGAAGTTCCTGATTTTGATGATCTAGATATTGATCTCAGTTATAATTTGATTAAAGTTTTTACAAACTTATATTATATAAAAAGAGCCAGAAGAATAGATCTGTCTTACAACTGGATAACATTTATTGATCCTGCTGTGTATGGCATTGAAAAACTTAATTTTATCAATATAGCGCAAAACCAGCTAACACATTTAGATAGGTCCGTTCAATTAAAGAGTCCATGTAAATTGTGGTTTGGAAACGTAACTCTTAAAAAGTGTAATTGTGAAATGCGTTGGATCAAAGTTTGGTTACAAAGTCAATATACACAAAAGTGTAATATAGAAAATGTTATTACTTGCCAAAAAGGTGAGAAAAGCTTAGATTTTATGTTGTTATCTGAAGCTGACCTTTGTCCGATTACGCAGTCTTACGTGGTATACTCTTGGTTTGCCGTTGCCGCACCATTTATAATGCTTATTTCTGGCATATTATATTATAATTTCAGATTTGAGGTCAAGCTGATTTTAAGAAAGGTTAAATTGTTTTTACATTGTAACAAATCCAGCGAAAACTTGTATGATTATGACCTGTTTGTTTCGTTCAGCATGGAGAATAATGACGTCCGAACTTGGACAATGCAGAATTTAAGAACGTTCTTTGAGAATCAAGGTTACACAATTTGTCTTCCACCAAGAGATTTTAATGGAGGAGCAATACACGCGGAAGAGATTTACGAAAACATATCTAAATCAAAATCGTTTGTAGTGGTTCTTAGCCACGATTACGAGCGATCACAATTCCAAACCATTGAATGGAAGCACATATGGAATATGTTGATGGCCAATTCAGTGGCAACAATTACGATCATCAATTATGATTTTGTAGAGACCAAGGAAATAGTAGATCGAAAACTTAAATCTTTTCTCAGGCTTGGATACTATTTAAACTTTTATAACTTCCACCAGAATTTGATGAATGACATTAAAGTAAATATTGGACCTCCCATTTGCAAACAACCAGCTGTAATTTGGGTGCAATGAAAGTGTTTATCCAAATATTTAATTGATTCTCATGTTTTACTGATGCTACATTAAAAACAAAATGTACGAATATTAAACACTTGAGTATGGGATCATAATACTATTCATAAAAACATCTGTTAACTGCATGTTTGTCTGCTTTGATTAGCGACAAGAAAAATTACGAGGAAAAGTATGGTGCATCGTGCAAAGTGAAATTACTTGCAACATAATGAAAACAGAAAGGCTAAATATAACAAATGTGCACAATATATTTTTTAAGATTAGGTGCTAAGAGTGTTAGGATTATATGAAGTTTAATTAATTATCTAAACACTGTGCATAGTTACAAGTTTCGCTGTGCGAATAATCCCTATACGTTACTGTTTCTTTATCATGTATTGCGTTTATGATACTTTATAATGTTTGTAATTTATTGTATTTTATTAGAATTGTTTTAAAACTCAGGTCCTCTAGACCTTTCTTATCTTTTGTTTTCCGTGAATTCCGCTTTTTCCATAGTTTACCTTTTTCTTTCATTAACATATAAATGATATATTTGCATTTGGGCACTTTAATGTAAAGGATGAGATCTGCATAGTCCCAGGCTCCGTTTTCCTTCGTCATGAATTTAATTCTTCATACATTTCGTATCCCGTGTAGGACCCGGGGCATAGGAGAATAGGCCCACGGCTTCTTCATCCTGCAGTAAGAGTCTGCTAACAGAGGCAACACTTGCCGTGTGTTGCGACTTGTGTCGATTACAGTACGGGATTTCAGTAGGCCGGGTAAACTGTCCCATAACTTACTGAACCCTTACTTTTTCTAGATGGGAAATCGAGTTAGCCCTTACTTCGATGAATCGGCATGTCACGTCTTGCCCTTTGTGACTCCTTCTCATTTAAGTTACTCTATTACATTATTTTCTTTCAAACTGTTCGATGAAATATATGTACCATTTGATAGACGGCTTCCTTTCTGGATTTGCAAAGAAGGCGGTGGCTGAAGGGCAAAGCCTCCTCAGCTTTATAGAGGCGACATGTTTGCCGTGTGTTGCAACCCGTAATGCTGCATCCATTAGTGCGGGTCAGCGGGTTTCGATTTTCAATACACCACTTTGGCCCTGACTTCAACTAGACGGAAGACCGGATAGACCCGGTTCGGTCAATCGGCTGGTCACGCCGAACCCTTAACAAGCTTGTCTTATTTTTCTTGTAACTTCATCATATCTTGTGAATTTTAGTTCCAAAGTTGTTAAGAAGGAGGTGGCTCATGGGTCAATCGAGTAGATAGAGTTTCGAACGGTTGTTTCGCCAGTTAACTCTGGCACGAAGCTTGCGTTCATTAAGAAATTCATCTATTTGAGTATACCACCCTTGGAACACCTGATGCTTTCTGCTGGTGATCCGCAAAGACCAAGCATCGCCCCTGTTGGCACTCCGTGGAGGGTGGGTGATAAGGGTTTTGAACCGCATTTTTCTCATTATGGCTACTGACACATAAATAAAAAATGGTCCAAAAAAGAAAAGATGACTTACCGCTTGAAGAGATGGTTGACGAAGACTTCCGGTCAAGATTTATATTATTGTATTATCCAGCAAAGCTCCCATTGAACCAATCATTAAAGTTTCTCCATTCGTTAGTAAAAGGTTGTGCAGGAGATGCCAAGAACGTCACCAAAATGAAATCTGGTGGTCTTCTTATAGAATAAAACAAAAAACACCAATCCTTAAACTTATTAAAACTTACCAAAATTAAATATTTAGAAATTTCGGCCTCCCCCCATAGGACATCGAACTCAAGTCAAGGAATCGTTAATTATCGCGGCGATGATCTCGCCGAACTTACTGACGAGGAAGTCTGCACAGAATTGCAACTCAGGGTGTTACAAAAGTTAAAACATTTATTGCCAACAGACAAGGTGTTCAGGTTAAACTGAACACCTTCCTTCTGAATTTCAACTCACCAACTGTCCCCCAATCTATCAAAATAGGTCTCCAAAACATTAAAGTCAGCGCATACATTTCCAACCCTGTGTGCAGCTTTAAATGTCAGAAATTAGGACACGGAAAAGGACAATGTAAAGGAACACTCATATGTTTTAGATGTGCAGAGCCAGGGCATGAGGGCTTTACCTGCACTAAAACTCCAAAATGTGCTAACTGTTGAGAAGCCCATATGTCCTCCTCAAAAGAATGTCAACACTTTAGAAAAGAAAAAGACATAAAAAAATTAAAAATCGGAAAAACATCAGCTTCCCTGAGGCTCGTCGTCTGTACAGTTCGGCGAGTAATCCATCATCTTCTGCCACATCCTACGCCAGTGTGACCAAATGCGCTTATGTAACATCTGAAACGCAAACCATGATCACCTGGCCTATTGGTAAAAAAGACCCAGAACGACTTCCAGTGAAACAGCTGACAAAATCCCGGAAATCTTCCTTATCTCAAACTTCTACTTCTTCTGCATCAAATCAAAATAAACCATCAACTACTTCTTCAAGCACCCAAAAAATTCAAATGTTAACTCTAATTCAAATTCAAACGCATATAAAAAAGGAGATCGAACTTTAAAACTGCTTCGGGATCCAATTAAGATCCACAACAGGTTTGGAAGTCTAGATAATCTAGACACTATCTTGGGCGATCCCATGGATACACTAACCCCAGATACTGGATCTAAAAGTAGATCCCCAAGCAGAAACCGGTGGAATAGCCCGCAAAAAACTGTCAACTATTCCCCTATTCGCAGACTATAATGGGTACAATAATACAATGGAATTGTCGAGGTCTTAAGATTAATTTTCTTGAAATTACATTATAAGTTCAAGTCTTTCTTCCACCTAAAACGAAGTGACAACATATCTTTAAAAAACTACTCTATATACAGCACATATGTAGATGAGAATAAAAGAGCTGCTGGTGGCTCTACCATTCTCGTAAAAGATCAAGTTTTACATAGCCCAGTAGATCTCAACACTGATCTTCAGGCGGTTGCTGTAAGGATATCTTTATATAAAACGATTACTTTATGTTCTGTGTATATCCCTCCGAATTCTTCAATAAATTTAAATCAGCTGAAACATCTTACTGATCAGCTTCCGGTCCCTTATATATTACTTTGGGACTTCAAAGACACAACCCTTTATGGGGCAGTAACACAATAAACGATAAAGGAAAAAATATTGAAAGCTTAATGAATCATGAAGATCTGTGCATTTTTAATGACGGAACTAATAATATTTACATCCTGGGAATGGATCATATTCGTCTATTGATCTTACAATAGCAGATCCTTCTCTGTTACACGATTTCTCATGGAAAGTCCATGACGATCGCTGTGGCAGTGATCACTTTCCCATTATACTGGAATCTTTGCAATCTTCCAACACAGAACGAAACGCTCGGTATAAATTTAACAAAGCCAATTTGTCCTCTATTTGAACAACTCTGTATAGAGCGACTTAACTTGGATACTTTTGAAGCTATTTCTGATCCAATTTAAAATTCAGTGAAAAACTTATTTCAATTGCTGATGAAACAATTCCTAAGACCTCGACAAATCCAAAACATCCTAGTAAACCATCGTTCGATGACACCTGTGAGGACGCTATTAAAGACCGTAAAAAGGCCGAACAACGCTTTAATAAACACCCAACTCAAAGTAATCTTAACCAATTCCGAATTTTTCGAGCGCAAGCTCGCAGGGTAACGCAACAGAGACGACGCACATCTTGTCGTAACTTTGTTTCTAAATTAAATAACCATACCCCTATGAATAAAATTGGGAACTTGATTCGTAAAATTAAAGGTAAAAACAGTAAAGCAAATGCCCATCATTTAAAGGATGGATAAGACTTGTTAACATCAGAGTCAGACATATCATATAAATTGGCCGAAACATTTGCAACACACAACTCGGCTGAAAATTATCATCCCAATTTTCAGCGGATCAAGATTCAAAAGAAAAATAAAAACGTAATTTCCAGTCAAAAAAATTAGAAGATTATAATAAACCTTTTTCTTTGGAAGAGCTTAAAACTCCATTGAACAAATCTCACGATACACCATGTGGTCCAGTTGACATCCATTATCAACTTCTCAAACATCTGGTACAATTGTCTCTCCAATGTCTTCTGTATCTTCGTAACAACATTTGGAAAACGGGTGACTTACCATCTATTTGGAAAATGGTCATTGTTGTGTCTATTCCAAAACCAGGAAAAGATCACTCGGAAGCGTCCAACTATAGGCCTATATCCTTCACAATCTGTCTGGTTTTCAGAATCGAACAACCTAATCTCGAATATCCAGTGTGGATTCAGACAAGGTCGTAGTACTAAATGATCATCTGGTGCGTTTCTACACATATATTCGAAACGCATTTGCCATAAAAGAACATGTTGTGTCTATCTTTTTCCATTTAGAAAAAGCACACGACACAACATGGAAATATGGCATTTTAAAAGATCTTTTTGATATGGGGTTGAAAGGTAGACTTCCTACCTTTATCTCAAACTTTTTATCTGACAGAGAATTTAAAGTTAGGGTCAATTCTACTTTATCTGACCTTTTTGTACAGGAAATGGGTGTTCCACAGGGCAGCATCCTTTCTGTCACTTCATTTAGTATTAAAATTAATACCCTTGCTCAAGTTTTAAAAGATAATATTGATGGTTCTCTATATGTTGACGAGTCCTCATATGTAAGCGAGTTGCGTTTAAATAGAATAGAGAAATGGGCAATGGAGAATGGTTTTAAATTCTCCACTGCAAAAACTGTTGTGATGCATGTTTGTAATAATCGTAAGATGCATCCTGATCGCGAATTAAAATTATATAATAATCCTATCAAAATTTTAAAAGAAACTACTTTTCTTGGCCTCATATTTGATTCAAGGCTAACCTTTCTTCCCCATATCAAAATGTTAAAAAAAACTTGCCTTTAAACATTAGATATTTTAAAAGTTGTTTCCAGCACCGACTGGGGTGCTGAATTCGATGTTTTACTCAATCTATATAGATCGCTGGTTCGATCGAAATTGGATTACGGTTGTTTTATTTATGGTTCTGCTCGCAAGTTATATGTCAAAATTCTTGATACTATACACCATCAAGGATTGCGACTATGCCTTGGAACATTTAGAAACACACCTGAATATAGTTTGTATGTAGAAGCAAACGAGCTTTTTGTATCAAGGAGGAATAAAGCTCGCTTTGCAATATGCAACCAAACTGAGGGCTTATTCTGACAACCCCGCCCACGACTGTGTTTTCAAACCTCTTTATCAGAACATTTTCGAAAAGCATCCAAACAAAATTCAACCCTTGGGCCTGCGGACTAAATCTCATTTGGAGAATTCAGGTATAAATTTAGATGAAATTCCAACAATTGAAATTCCACATAACCCCCTTTGTTTAAACCCAAGCCAATATTTATTTATAATCTAAGAAAACATAGAAAATCTAACACAAACCCATTAATTATACAGCAACATTTTGCAGAAATTAAATCTTGTTGCCATGACTATTGTACTATTTATACGGGTCAAAAGACGAAGATAAAGTTGCTTCAGCCGCTGTCTTCGGAGAGCGTGTTGGGTAAAGAAGTTATGTTTTTTCTGGATCCCAAGAAAGCCTTCAATAAGGATATAATTGATTGTGTCATACCTTTTACTGATTTTAAACATATTTCTCGTTTGTGGCAGAGTGGTTGGGATCTAGAGGTTCATAATAAACTTCATGAGATCCAGCCACTACTGTAAAAAAAATAATTTTAATTGTTTTAGAAGTCGTCGAGACCAAGTTGTTTTAACCAGATATCGTCTTGGTCATACCAGGACGACTCATAGTTATATTTTAAATAACGAGCAACGACCAGAGTGTGTGCCATGCAACTGTCCATACACAATCAAGCATGTCTTGATGTACTGTGTGGACGTGGCCCACATTCGGGAACGTTTCTATACTGTAGATACTTATTTCAATTTGCTTTAAACTGTCGCAGGCGACACAATTTTAAAGTTTAAAAAAAAATTAATTTATATAGCAAAATTTAATTATACAGCAAATAATGATATTGCATACTGTTTATTGTTTTAATTAAATTTTTATTTGTATAATATCATACTATTGTATGAGATCTTCTGTTAGTATTAAGGGAGGGACATAAAATGGTTGTTTATAACAAATAAGTTGATTTGTTCTAATTATCACGTCATGAATATAGCTGAAATATTGCTTGTTGGACATAAAACAACAATCAATCAATCAATCATTTCGTCACGACATATTAGTTATGTCAACAGCGCATGTGTTACGGATATTGATTACAGTGACCTATCAATTGGATTGTAAATCCAACAATTATTCTGATTTGACCAAAATTCCATAAAGAAAGTAGAGTAGACGTACTCAACGCAAATGCTGTACCATCGAATGCTTACCAAGATCGTGGCTCACTTAATGGATTGGTTATATTGTTGAACACTCATTTACAAACTAAAGCATTCCACCCGCATTGTATCAAAACCACTACAAGTTTACCTAATTGCCTCCCTTATATAAACAATTGCTAGTGATGTACCTGACCAGATATTTTACTGGACTTCACTACTACGATTAGGATATTTTTCACGCCTACACTAGTCCTTAGGAAGATTCCTGTTACGTTATAAATGTCCGTAGATTTTATCATATTGTTAATGTTGTACACTTATAATTAATTGTTATATTGAAATATAAACCTCTGTTAATTATTGTACACATACTTCACAACATACATAACTTGTTAAATTTAGCCTTTGTAGATTTAGAGAATTACAAACCAGTAGATCTGTGACTATTATTCTCAATAACACATGGTTGTACATATGACAGTTTTTTAAAGATATAGCAACCTTGACCTTCAAGTGGATCCTTAAAGTTAAAATAAAAAAGAGAGATATATTATGTTTTATTTATAACTGGTTTTATAACACGGTTAATGGGTGAGGATGAAATAATGCTGTCAAGGAAATGGAAGGAATGTGAAAAGTGAAACCTTGCTTTTACACATAGATTTGAAATAGTTATCAATATTTAAAAAGATTCAAACAAGCTTAACTGTTTTGTTAGTGGTGTCTTTAATATTTAAATCTGTAAGATATTTGAGATGTTAGAAATTGCTACAATGTAGTAAATCAGGTTATCTGACCACCGAAAATTAACACTAAAGATTGGCGCGTAACCGTATTTGATTAAATTCATCTTACTGAGTCCAGACATAGAAATGGTCACAATTAGCCTAAATAGGAATGCAGGCTTTCTTCTGAAATATGCAACCTCATAATAATAAAGATTTTAATATATAACATGTGGACAAAGTCTTCTGCTGTCAATTGCTCTTGCTTGATTTACAACATGAAACGCATTTTAACCTTTGAACCTATGTGTTTTACAGTAGTAGTTATAGAAACGAAACCAATAAAGGTAATCACTGAAAAACACTAGAAACAAAATGTTTATCGAGTTACATTACTTTTGAACCATTTTTATCAACACCACAGAAAAGGTTAGTTTTGTTCATTTGGATACATAAACGATGCAACTTATTTCTACAAAGACAAGAGGATTTAGTTGTGTCTCCGTATTTTCCAAATGTAAATATGTAAATACATCTTTCTTTGAAAGTGACCTAATTTCCAAAATGACGATGGAGTCATACGAGTAATCAAATTACCTATAAGGGATTCGAAAACTCAGTTTCAAGAGAAATTCCTAAACTATCCGATTTATTTAACAGAAAAGTTTGCGTGTTGAAATAACATTCGTTCCAACAACTGGTGCGTATTATAGTTTATTGAAGTTTTATAACTGCTTCAAAAATATTCGTAATGCTATAAATAAATCTATATAACAATCACTTCCACTTCAACATTTTTATAATGTACATCTCTAACCGCATCAACTCCGCCTTGTTATCTAAGTAATGATTTTTATATCTATTGAAATAATTTTTATTTTTTAAAGATATAATTGAAGACGGGAAATGCGTAATATGCAAAACAAAGATAATAATAGAGAGACCGATTTTAAACCTGCACTGTCGGAAGAAATAAAACAACAAAAGAAAAAATAAGAAAATCAGTTTAGTTTGTCAAGTACCATGAAAAAATGAGAACGAACAAAGTTTAATGAAAATAATATCTTTACTTTTCAGCTGTTAATAATTTATATTTTATATAGTTTATATTTCATACATGCATCCTGGTCTTTTTCAGGTAATTTGATAATTATTGTAGTGAAATATCTCAGTTTTCCTATATTAAAGGCAGTTGTCCACTGATCTAATCGCTGTTTGTTGCATAGCGAGAGCTAGACCATACTGGAAATTTAACGAAACTAACCTTGCATCTCAAATTACAATTTAAGTAACGCGAACATACAATGTACATATATAGCAGATATTTAACATTAAAATGAAACACTTCATGTTTTCAGACACATACAAGGAAAATATACGACATTTCATAATAATATTTTGAAGTCTTCGTCGTCTGGTGGAAATAGATTTGAGAGGTAATACAATGGAAAACTTAACAAACCTTTGATGTTTCCATTTTCTAGATTACTTAAATATAAATTATAACAATATGAACACAATAAAAGCTTCCTACTTTTCCAATATTACAAATTTACGGTATTTAGGTGGATCACATAACTAGATAATATATCCCTTTAGATACCCACACCACATAGATGTCTGGGTTACATTTACTCCGACTGGAATTTCTTAACATCTTAACAAATATTAATCTTTCACGTGCTTTAGGATACGTTTGTCTTCTAGTTAACTTTCGGAAAAACAAGATTTCTAGGATAACAAATGAACTGAATTGGACTAGGTTTCAGCCAGAAGACATTATTGGCGGATGCTGTATATATGTAAGGGGAAACAACTTTTCTCGTGTACCACCTCTTTCAGAGTAAGGAATAAACTATATTAGTTCAGCATTGAGAGGAACCTTCAATTATAAGCTATTTTTAACAGGAAATCCATGGTCGTTTGATTGTGAGGCATATCAATATGTATCGCTTGCTTCCTACGCCAGTACTAACTTTGATGGTCTTGAATTTCTTTGCGCTTCTCCACCTTTACTGAGAGGTTATTCCCCAAAGAAGTTCAGAAAAAATTCCATCACATTTAATTACCTTATTTGTAATGTCAGTTTAGAGACAAATGTTCACCAAAATGTTACTGTTGATCTTGTTATTGATCTTAGTTATAACTTAATTAAGTTTTAAAAAAAAAACTTAAACTATCTACGTAGGCTACAAAAAAGATATGTCTTACAACATTATAACGTTTGTTAATCCTGTAGTTTATGGAATTCAAAACTTTAATTTTAAATGAACAACTAGATGACGAGTTAAGACAGGTCCAAACAGTTAAAGTATCCATGTAAATTGTGGTGTGAAAACCTTATTCTGAGAAAAGTAATTGTGAAATTTGTTGGATCAAATTTTTTGGTTACAACGTCAATATTCTCAAAAGTGTAATATAGAAAATGTTATCACTTACCAAAAAAGATGAGAAAAGCATAGATTTGATGTTGTCTCAAGCCGACCTTTGCCGGATAACGCAGTCTTGCGGCACCATTTATTATGCTAAGATCCATGTAAACTGTGGTTTGGAAACTTAGCTCTGACAAATTGTGAAATGTGTTGGATCAAATTTTGGTTACAACTCAACTCAAAGTGCACAATGACAAATGTTATCACCTGCCAAAAAGTACATCAAAGCATTGCTGTTATCAGAAGGTGAACTTTTGCGTCATTATGAGGTCTAAGTCAGTATATTTGGGATTTGCTTGTCTTAATAATTAAATTACATTTACACTGTATAAAATCTAGCAAACTGTTATGACCTTTTTGTATCGTTTAACGTCGACAAAAATTACGTGGTAAATTGGACGGTCCAATGACAAGGTGTGCCATTTTTCATTTCGATGGTATGCTGTCGTCATCAGGCGAGATCAAATTAAAACTTGACGTCATGATAAGCAACAAAAATAAAGAAATTATGAAAGTGGCAGAAAACGGAAAAAACATACACAAGTTCATGTTCATTTTGCTTGCTGGCTTGCGACGACAATATTTCTACAATGGCACGTTTGTGTGCCTTTCAATAAAAACCAAGGTTTAGAAAACGGATAAAATTGTTATTGTTTTCGCATATATAAACCTAACTCAAATTGTTTTCTTGTCAACTGCTACTGTGGTAATGAAAGACAAAACCGACAAAAGTCAAAGCCGAAAGTCAATGACCGATCACATATATACATATATAAAATACGAGAGATTCAAGGACCCACCAAGGAGTGGTTAACCAAAATGATGGACAAAAACAAAACAAACATACACACAAAATACATACCCCAAAATCGTGTAACACTAACTCCACTAACACCAAGGGAGTATTTTCTCTGTTTGTGCGGTGTTTAAAGACACTTTCAGCAATTTTCAGCTATATCATGGCGTGCAGTTTTTATGGAGTAGGAAGCGGAGTACCCGAAGAAAACCAAAGACCGTCGATCGGAGTGGGTAGTCGATGTTGTAACTTAAATACACGGTATATAATGGAGTTAAAGCCTTGCATGAATGATTTTAGATACACTAAAATAGCCAGTGTTTGTTTTTAAAATCAAATATACAGATATAACTGTAAATTGAAAAAAATTTCAATTTATAATGGGATACAAATCATTCGTAAAATTATAATTTTAATATATAAAGAATCTAACAGGCAAGACGAGAAAATCTCGAGGACCAAACTTCTTTTTAGACATCCAGGTGAAAAGATTTCTAGTCTCCAATAGGGTATGCCACGTTGGAAACTAAAAGAAATCTTTCACGCAGGTGTCTGAGATTTCCTCGTCTTGCCCCTCAAGGCTTAGATTCGTTTTCACACTAACTCGTCATAAATATCCGGTGGTGTTCTGTTTGAAGATGTCAACAAATAGAGTTATCTACCATGAAAGTATTGTCCCGTGTACAATGGAAACGTGTTTGTTTTTATGTGTAATGCTTTCGTATTGTGGCATCAATGTTGTCGTGGAATCTCACATATGTTGTTTTCATGTTCTTATATAAAAAGCAGAGTTAATAAGGAAAACAAAAGCAAATATTTTTATTTATTTTTATTGTTGAACCAACAACTGACTTTACAATGTATTTTAACGGTATAAGTAGCGTTGGAGTAGACTATTTTGGCAATTTTGAGGTCAAGTTAAGAAGGAGTCATGTTAAGAGATATGGAGTAATTTTTACTTGTTTGTCAACACGTGCTGTACATCTCGAAGTTGTGTCATCTTTAGATAAAAACTCTTACATTAATGTTTTGCGACGTTTCATTGCCAGGCGAGGACAAGTGAGAAAGATTTGCTCGGATAATGGCACGAACTTTGTAGGAGCAGAGCGTGAGCTGAAGACTGCTCTAAAAGAATGGAATCGTGGTCAAATTGTTCCTGCAATGACACAGTGGAACATAGATTTGAAATTTAATCTGGATCACACTTTGGAGGTGTTTAGGAGCGACTGATTCGAAGTATTCGCAGGTCGATGAATAGTGTTCTTAAGGAACAAACCCTTGATGACGATAATTTAAACTCTCTATTGTGAAATGGAATCTACTCTCAACGATCAACCCATTGCTATGAATTCTCAGGAACCCGGTGATTTGGAAGCGCTCACGCCTAACCATTTATTGTTAATGAAGAGAAAAACTAAGGAAGAATAAATGTAATAGTTGATTTTTGTACATAGTCTTCAAATAAGTGGATACGCATTAACATTCAGAATTATTTTAGCCAGTGCATGCTTTTTAAGTTTATGTGAACTATAAAATCTAGAGTACAATATAACAAGGCCTAATAATCAGTACGTATTAAATGTATTACAATCCTTATATGACTATACTGTCTTTTAATGACCTTAGAAGACAATTGTAGTTTAATTTTTGCAGTTGACTTGTAGTTTTGTTTACAGTTGAGACACACAGGCTTCAAGGATCTTAAGTTTAAAATGAACTAATTTAGATGGATTTTTATTTTATTGTTTATTTGAGTAAAAAGTATTGTTGTGTGTACGCGTTAGTATTGTAGACACAAAATATACACAGATCAAGCTGTTTAACATTTGAAAAAGATGTATTTATGAAACATCCATGGCGTTTTATAGTATATGTAACAAATGCAACTTTTCTAGGTGAACAGTATTGGGGGTTGTTTTTGTATTTTTTATTTAAAATTTTCAAGTATTAAAATACTAGTAAGGAACAATTTAATGTGGTCATGTATAAACACGTAGACTTAGTATTTCCAACAGAAATTTGTAAGCAAAAATATTCGTAATTTAAAAACACGAAAATCTATAACACAACGAGAACAACAAGAGAGAGATAATTGCTTTTATTCTGTATATGGTCAAGAGACCTTTTAGATGCAATTTTCACAAAAATCAGTTTTAATAACGAGTTATTTATTTATACATTTTTAATAAGAAATTTCAAAAATATACTTATTTCTGTGTATCGATGTTTCTTGCGACATAAGACATCCCTTTTGAAGTGTTTCATAATAAAACCATTGATACTCTAATTAATAAATCTGGCATTATATGTCCACGCAAACATTGTCTGATTATTATTTATTTTGCAGCTCTCTGGTTGATATAGTTTTCTCGAGGTCGATTGATATCTGATATAAAAAGTCCAATATCATATTATGTTTCTCATATACATTGTATTTAAATATTGCATCGGGAGTATGAATGCTTTTGTATAGATTTCAAATTTCACAAATATGGCATCCGTTGTTACATTCGCAATCTTTTTAAACACAGCAGTCAATTATATAAATTCATTAAACGATCAGGGAAGTGTTTCGATTTTTTTCCAGGATGTTACGGATAACAGTCGGCCGGTCTGTTTTGGATTTCGTATTTTCAGTTTGTATCACGTATGTATCCATATTTTATACTATATACGATAAAAAGATTTACTAACCATATTTCTTGACTAAGGAAGACGGAGATGTGACTGACTCAAGTGCAGATATCTGGTCACCTGATAATGACACTTCAAGTAACGGAAGACTGTGATTGACCTCAACCTTAAATGCCAATTATTGCCAGTGTTGAGTGTTGACGCAAGAATATAGCTGGCGAACTCATTAAATACACAAACCTTAATATTAACATGTTCAAGTATAATATCAAGCTCATTTTAACCTTTATCGACTCCAGGTTATCCCAGGGATAATTAGGTTCGCCCTCTAAAAAGTTAACCATTTGACATTTTCCATGTTAAAACAGATGAACTGTTTACGGTATAGATAACTATATGAAATACCATTGTAAGAATAATGTCTGTGGACACATCCTATTTTAGTTGTATTTTATGCAACACAAAAACGGCAATAAAACACTACATTCTATTCCGTTGTTGTTTTCTTTTACCTGAAAACCAACAGCCAAGTGATATAATTTACGTTATACATTGGGTTAAATTTATGTCTTGGGATACATTTGTGGTATATTTAGAACAGGTTCCAGTTTTGAGATTAATTCATTTTTTGGTTTGATTATTTTCTCAGCAAAGCAACATCAGCCCGAAAATTATATTAGTCTAGCCTTATGAAATCAGGCAAGTTCAAATAGAGTACTCACACGAATATGACTTACCCACCTGTCCGATTATTTTTCTGTCACAACTGTTGAACACTATTGCTGAATGTACACTTCATCATTGATTCTATAAAGATTCAAGAGTTCACGCCCAATTGCAGAGCTTTTTAATTTTTTCTGACTTGCCACCGAAATAATCAACATCTTGTAATTTCTCGATAAAAATGTTCAGTTCTCAAGTTTTACATTATATGCGGAAAAGTACACTTTGCTTTAAGAGGTAGCTGGTCAAATCGCCCCACGGAAATATCGCCTCGGTCAAAAACGCCCCCACTGTAAAATCGACCCTTGTAAAAACGCCCCCTCAATCAGCAAAACCACCCCACTTAACAAAATCGTCCCCATCAAAAAACAATTCAGCAAAAAGATCACCCCACGTACAAAAAAAACTATATTTTATCAAATTGTTAAGTTGTACAAATATTTTCTCCTTTTACGGGTTTATTGATTAAAAAGTAGAAAATGTTTTGTTAATAATGATCGATTATGTCGTTATTTTGCTTAAATTTTTACAATTATTCTTATTACCTTTTTGAATTTCCAAAAAGAACTAAATCAGTAATGATTCTTTTGTAATTATGATAAAAGATCATTAAACAATCAAAGATTTATTATTCTTAATAAAATCAGCAAAAGAATATACAATGTGCAATGTGTTGCTTGTACCCATTGTTATTATTTTGTTTTTAGCTAAAAGATTAAATTGTTGTTGTCATGTCTTCATCTTTTACCATAAAAAACGATTAAAAACTTTCAACATACATTTATTTATTCTATTAAGACGGAAGAAAGAGCACCTATTTATGATTTATCTTAACAGAGATCATAACATATAATCAAGGGAAAAGAATATATATATTACTGTGTACTAATTAGCAATTTTTGTAAGTGGGGCGATTTTGTTCAATGGCGGGGCGTTTTTGATGGGGGCAATTTTGTTAAGAGGCGATTTTGTTAAAGGTGGGGGTGTTTTTACATGGGTGGGTCGATTTTACAGTCGGGGCGATTTTGCAAAATGTTGGGGCGTTTTCGACGTTGGTGTGGCGATTTTCCCTGGGGCGATTTGACTTTCATTCCTTTAATACATGTTTCCATTCAAAGTGTAATCCAGTAACAATAAGCACAATAAGGCAAATAATTAAATGTTATTGTTGAAGAATAAAACATTTCTTTTACAAAACATAAACAAACATGAAATGAATAGATAAATCGGATTAGTTTTATCAAAATATATTAATTCATATAAGTCATATAAATGTAAATATGTTCCACCCCTCAAATACAATTAAATACATTATATCTTATGTCACAAGATTTTTTACATGCATCACGCATACCACGTGATATATTTTATGCATACCCACTATGTCAGCAATCGGTTGCAGCGCTGTAGCTGTTTGGTGAACACAGCACTGGACAAAGAAACAATAATTCGGTTCGTCTAAATTACTGAATGTGACCGATAATACCTGCAAGTTTGAGCTCCTTATATTGTGTAGTTAAAGACGGTTTCACACAAAATCTGTGACGGACAAAATTTTGTCAAAGTGAGTACATTACTTACCCACTTCCTGAAGGATAAATTAATTCACACTTACAAAAAATGTGCAATGATTTATGACATAGTTTTTATCTCATTGCAGACAAAAATTAAGCACAAGCCTCACTTAACCGATATTACTAATTTTTGGCATAGACACAGGTGTTTAAAATGTGTAACGATGACTTCTGACTTCTACCTGCCGGCTAAGTATAAATTGATTAAATACATTCAAACAAGGTCATCTGCTTGAAAACAATGTATAAGACATAATGTGAGTTGTGCCTGTTAACACTGAGGTTGACCTATTCATAAGGCGACTCGTAACCTATAGTTTTAAAAAATAACACAAAACACGAAGCTTCCCTTGATTCATAATTAAAACGAACTAAGAGTTTGTAGAGCAGATTTAAACAGTGTCTAACACCACTTAACTATATTCTGACAACGGTTCATTGTTGCAAAACAGTGTCTATTTCCCAGTTTTTCTACTATACATCCGTTTGGGGTTGTGAGAAAAGGAAACAAAATATTAAATAAAAATTTTCATGCTATTTTTATAACTGCAGACTGATTTCATATGTCACAGAATGATTGCCGTGTTGAAAGGAAAGTATTTTAAACCCAACACTGGTAAGGACCAATGATAATAATATGATATTGACTTAATGTTACATGTATTTTCACACCAGTAATTAAATATAAGAGATTTAGAAAATAAAAATTGGCGTTTTTATTGAAGAAATGGTCTTGTCCAGCAATTATTCTGCAAAGAAGGCTGATTATTTTGAAATCAAACGATTTTCTTTTTTAAAATCTATCGCTTTGGGATGATATTTTTGACGTAGAAATATCTCTTTTTGCGTATTTATTCTTTGAACTGTTTCGTGTGGGCATAAGTTTTGCTATTGGTGGGTAAAGAATGTTTGATTAGCGATCAGTCTCTAAAAATAACTAAGGATAACATTCCATTCCTGCACTCTGTTTTCATAACAAATCTTGCTCTGACAGACACATGATTGCACAGGAGGTATTATTCTGAACAGGTTATCATGGTCTCATTTGCGCAAACTGTTTTTATTGCCACTAAAGACAGAATATTGCCAATTAAAATTTTTTGTCGATGGTTGATTGATAACCTGGTTTCGCTATTTCAGTTTGACACATGTTGTTTGTTTTAATATTTTGCCGTTGACATCAGGTTAAACAATTGCTGTTATAGTATCAGAAGATCTATGACTAATTTAAAAGAAATTTGAAATCAGTTGTTATACAGAATTTGCTATTTTTGGTAAACTAGAAGTTTCCATTTATAATGATATATTTGGTACAAACTATTTATTTTAGTTGCAAACACGACATAGGCTCGGATACATTTTATTTTAATATAGAATCCAAAGTAAATCGATCTTCTATCTTCACTTGTGCTGTATTTGATGTGGGAAATATTAACTAATCACATTTTTTGGCACCAATTTGTGTGGTTTAAGAAAAAAACTAATCTAGGCCAAAATTATATAAAGGATTGTTACAAAAGATTAATATGATTCTATTGCTAAATTTCTTTCACAGCCTTGCGTAAAAGAAAAATCATTAAGAATACGTTTTGCAACAACGCAACTTTCGAAAGTTACCTAAAACGTTACACAAGCAGCCTGTTCTATTTAAAGATATTACTAATATTTTAGATATTACTGACATCTTGTCATTAATTTGCAAGCTATCGACATTCTATGCTATAGTAGATACAGTTATACGGAGTTGTAAGATCATGTACCCAAACATTTTCGTTGATTAATCACAGTGTAGCAAGCATACATCTGCATTGTCCATATTGTTGTAGTTAAAGTTTTCAGGATTCCTGTATCAATAAAACGTTTAAGACTGATCCAGTTGCTGTTTGCTGCACTGGGAGATCAGGGCCCGGTTTCATAAAACAAATTTGAGGATTTCCTCAACTCATCCTCAACTCAAATATTGACCAATCAGATTGCTGGAAAATTCAAATTTGAGGAAAAACTCACGGATTTGAGGAAAATCTCAATTTGAGAAGTTTTATGAAACTAAGGCCTGAACCAATCTGGTTATTGCAATCAAATTTAAGCGTTCTTATTGAGATAAAATAGATGTAAAGCGAACATTCACATTTAGTAGATGTTTATTCTTTATAACTTGGTGTTTTAAAAACCTAAATTATCCAAAATGAGAAACTTAAAAGAGTAACATTTAAGTCTATTATACATTGACATCTCATATTGTAAGTATGAAAGGGAACACTACTATGAACACAAAGTTACATGTACAGTAAATGACAATAACAATACACAACAGTTACTGTGTTTATATAAATATAACAACACAAATGATTCAGATGTCTTGTAAATACAAAAATATGTAATAAGTAATAAATATTCAAGGCATAACATACTTTTTGAAACCAACTGCAATATCTCACAGAAACATTTTTGTGAAAATTCCTATTTGAACACCTCCATACATGACCATAAGATGAATATGAGAATTCTTTACTCAGTCCAAAATGTTCACTTTTGTGGGAACCACATTTGTTTTTACTTAAATTTACAAACGTTACAATTTCCAACAACATGGCTTTCAACATCTGCTCATTGGTAAAAATCTTCAATCGAAACGTCATTATTTACAAACAAATAGACATGTGCTACGACTATTTTAAACTACCAGAAAAGACGTTTCTAATGAATATTCATTATTTTAAGATCAAATATGATCACGTGTAATACCTACCTGGACCATGGAATTCTTCACAGGAACGCTTAACTTTTGCTGAAATATTTTTCATTTTTGTTTTTAAAAACCGTTTGAGACAATAGTCCTTTTTAAAAGACAATTTGCCGTAGAATTAAATTTCAACGTCAGTTTTGCAAACTTTTGATTAATTTCCGATTTTCTCTTTTGTATATTATATAATATAATACTCTCTTTTGCAGAATTGTTAAGGGGACAGGTTTATTTCCTTTATTTTTACCTATAAATTATATACACAAAACCTTCTTTTTTCAGAAATTTCTGACATTGTGTCATGTAATCAGCCAGCTATCGTTATCCTTTGCTATGGTAGATACAGCGGTACAGCAAGGTGAAATAAGTGTACCTGATCATTTCCATTGGATACATCAGCATGTATCAAGTACAGTTCTGTTCTGTAAAAATTGTTGTCGTAAAAATTCTATGCATTCATGCATCACAAAGCAGTTTGCACTGACCCAAACGCTGTTTGTTGCATAGAGCATGCTAGAACATTCTGGTATTTTCATTAAGATTTAATCGTTCATCTCGACTTAAAATTTACTCACAAAGAACACACAGAATTAAGAGACATTCATCCTTCACCAGAAAAGGTTAATGTTTTCATAAACTATAATGGAAACCTGACGATATTTCCGGATAATTTATGCAACTTCTCTCGTCTAGTGGAAATCGATTTAAGACACAATAAAATAGAAAACTTAATAAACCTAAAATGTATGTGTTTTTTTAGATAGTCTAAATTTATAATATAATAAAATAAAGGCGGTGAAATCGTCTTCTTTCTCTGGCATTACCTTTTTACGGTATTTAAATTTATCACACAATTTGATTACTTATGTAGAACCAGGTGCATTTAAATACCGTCCTGGAAGCTTGGCTCGCATTTACCTCAGGGAATTACTGAACAACTGTTGACATTTCAAACCTTTATTTAGGATTCTTTTTTCGTCAGGTTAGCTTTGGGGAAAACCAAATTTCTTGGATAACGAATGAACGGAATTGGACTGGGTTTAAGCAAAATGATATAATTGGTGGAGGATGGATAAATATAACAGGAAACAAAATAACTCGATTACCGTCGATTTCAGAGTTAGGATTTAAAGATTTTGATTCAGCATTGAAAGGAGCTTTCAACTACCAGTGGTTTCCAGACGATA
Source organism: Limnoperna fortunei (assembly GCA_944474755.1). NCBI lineage: Eukaryota > Metazoa > Mollusca > Bivalvia > Mytilida > Modiolidae > Limnoperna > Limnoperna fortunei. The sequence continues at coordinate 56,386,257 of OX104120.1, forward strand.
ATCCATGGTCATGTGATTGTAACACATATCAATATGTATCGCATGCTTCACATGCCAGCCTTAACTTTGATCGTCTACAATTTGTTTGTGCATCTCCGCCAGTCTTAAAAGGCTATTACCCAAAGGATTTCAGAGAGAATCAATTCTTACTAAATTACCTTATTTGTAATGTCAGTATGCAAGACAAATGTTCACCAATATGTCACTGTTACAAACAACTTTCTGCAAAAAGAGTTGTTATAAATTGCTCATAAACTGATCGTAGCATGATGCCAATAGAAGTTCTTGTGTTCGATAACCTTGATATTGATCTTAGTTATAACTTGATTGGGGTTTTTAAAAAGCAAAATTATCTTAAAAGAGCCATAAGTATAGATTGGTCTTACAATCGTATAACATTTATTGACCCTGCAGTGTTTGGCATTGAAAGACTTAATTTTGTCAATTTAACGCACAACCGCATGACGAGTTTAGACAGGTCCGTTCAGTTAAAGAATCCATGCAATTTGTGATTTGGAAACGTAACACTGACAAAGTGTAATTGTGAAATGCGCTGGATCACAGTTTGGTTACAAAGGCCAACAACTCAAAAGTGTAATTCAGAAAATCGTATCACCTGCCACAAAAAATGAGAAAAACAAAGATTTGATAATGTTATCTGAGGCTGTCTTACTTGGTTTACTCTTGATTTGCCGTTGCTGCAACTTTTAATGATAATTTATGGCATACTTTATTATAGTCTCAGATTTGAGGTCCAGCTGCTTATAAAGAAGATTGTATTGTATTTACACTGCGACAGATCCAGCAATAAGTTGTATGATTATGACCTTTATGTATCGTTTAACATGGACAATAGTGACGTCCTTAACTGGGCCGTGTGGACTTTAAGATCATTCTTCGAGAATAAAGGTTACACAATTTGCCTTCCACCAAGAGATTTTAATGGCGGAGCAATACAAATGGAAGAGATTTACACAAAGATATCTAAATCTAAATCATTTGTAGTGATTCTTAGCCAAGATTACGAGCGATCACAATTCCAAAACATTGAATGGAAACTCATATTGAATACATTTATGACCGATTCAATGACACCAATCACTGTCGTGAACTATGATTTCTTACAGAGCAAGGAGATAATAGATCGGGAGCTTAAATCTTTTCTCAGACTTGGATACTCATTAAACTTTTATAATTTTGACAAAAATTTAATGAATGAAATTCAAATAAATATTGGGCCTACCATTCACCAAGAAGCAGCTGTATTTTGAATGAATGACAAATTACGAGTAATATTATGGTGCAAAGTGCATAGTTATAGTGGACAATGCATTGTCATATTTGTTTAATGCGTTTGTTATTTTGCTTATTTGTTTGGTCTTAGATTTGTCTTGATGGATGGTTGCATCACAACTTTTAAAAAAATAATCACATTGTAGTTTTTTGTATATATTGTCATTTGTTTACTTTTATAAAAGAAAGAATGTTGTAGAATTTTTTAGGAACTGTTAGCAAGGAAATGGTGATAGTAAAGATTATAAATCTTTGTGGATGGCTTAATATTCTTACTTTATTAGTGTATCATTTTGCCGGATTATCTATACGCTTGCCAAATATTATTGCAGGATTTTACCTTTTGTATTAGTTGACTGATTGAATTTTGGTAATTTTTGGTATTCTATTTAATTCCACGGATTACAAAGATATCATAAGTTATTAGACATTAAATTTTGTACACACACTGAGACTTTAGTACCACAGTTAATTTGACAATTTTCTTTATTTTACTTTGATAAATATTCATTGATCACACCTGTTCATTTACAAAACCCGGTTTCATATTTTTATGAGAAAGTCGACAAGTAAACAATAATTAAACTACAGAAAAAAGGAATGTGATGCATGTGTACTTAGGTTATACTTTTAATACCATTCAGGTTTTTACAGATCAGATACTTATATAAAATGAAGAAAACAAATCAGCGATTAACTAGGTAAAGTTCGTTTGGGTATTCATCATGGCAAAGAGAAAGACGTTGATGTATCTAATACTTTGTCGAGGGCTTGATTTATTTGATGTATATAGACGTTTTGTTTTACTTGTATTCAAACGTATATATTTGAAATGTTTTTATTCATGGTAATTTATAAATAATTAAACTGTAATGTAAATTTGTCAGCTTTTTATAAGCAAATTTTCATAAGACCAGCCCAGTGGCCACACTCCGGTGTTCACAAGAATATCATTTATTATTTGAGTAGCAAGTCATTGTCTAAATTTATTGCCTTAAAATTTCGAAAATGAGTTCAATTCTAGGATTTGTTTTCGCATGGTGAAGATCGCCTAAACCAGATTTTGACCAACATTTTAAGATTCAGATGGTTTAAAGCTATCAATGTCATCAGCTATGATTTCTTACTGAGAAATGAAATAATAGATCGAAGACTGAAAGCTTTTTAAGGCATGGATTTTCAATATTTTTGTAATTTCTACAAGAACTTAATGAATGACATTCAAGTAAATATTGAACACTCATTCTCCAAAAGCAGTTGCATTTTGGTTGCCATGAAATTCGCATTAGCATAATATTTTATAAATTTAATTTAATGAGAAGTTCGTATTGATTATTACGTTTCACTAATGCTCCATTCCAAAACACATGCAAAAATGTAAATACTAGACTATGCGATTATAAGTTTACTTCTCTGTAAACAGGGTGCTTGTCTTATTTGACAAATAACACGTGACAAATAACAACTTTAATTATATTGCAAAGTTGCTAGGGATAGTGAATAAAACATTGTGGAAAAGTCATATTAGTTATGAGGTATTTATTATTTCGCTTGTTGGTTTTGGCCTTAGATTCTTACATAATGCATGTTGACAAAAAAATAATAATATTGTAGTCTTTTGTATATTTTGTTATGTGTTTACTTTGAAGAAGACAAATTTTGTAGAATATTGTATGAACTATTAATATGGAAATAGTGATAGAAAAGGAAATACATCCATGTGGCTTATTTTTCTTACAAACTGCAGACTTTTGCAGAATTTTGCTGGTTATTTATCCGATTCGAATTATTGTTACAGGATTTTACTTTTTGTACTAGTTGACTATTTGAAACGGGATACTAGTAAACCTTGACTTTTTATTCCGCGTATTTTAAAGATAACTTTTGGTCTACGTTTATTAATTAGACATTCCATTTGTACACAGACTGGGATTTAGTACCAGAGTTAGTTAGTTTGACTATTTTCTTTATTTAAATGGTTTAATATTCATTGATCACAACTGATCATTTAGAAAAACTGGTTTCATATTTTTCCAAGAAAGCCCACAAGCATAAATAATATTAAACTCCTAATAAAGCTATGTCATACATGTATACAAATCTAAATAGTATAGTTGTCAAAATCTAATCTTACCAAATGCACACAAGTGGTTTAAATTTGTGTATCATAAAGTGTATAAATATGGAGTTAAGGCAGTTCGTCTGCTATTTATCACGTGGTCTGTTAACAATGAGGTTGCGGGTTCGAGTCTCACTGCGGGAAAGGTGTACTCGAATCCAATCTGAATTGACAAGGATTGCCAGTTTTCCTATCGATGGTCGGGGGTTCTTTCCAAGTTTTCCGGCTTCCTCCCCCAATAAAAACTGGACGCCATGAAATAGCTGAAAAATTGCTGAAATTGGCGTTAAACATCTTTCAAAAAAAACAAACATAAACTGATTATCGTATGTGATATATATATATATAGTACACATGTACTATGTCTATGTCTAAGATTCACCCCGGTTAATGAAGCTATATTTTTATAGCGGATTTGGCCGAGGGGTCTAGACCGCTGGACATAGTGCAGGCGAATTGGTGGCACAGTGTCACAACGGTGTGAGTTCGAATCCCGCTGAGGGAAAGCAAAAATTTGACAGTGTTAAGAATCTAATTCAAACAGTGTTGGGCTTAATTTGTAGACGTATATATAAATATTTGATATTAACCCTGTATTTCTGATGTCTCATAAATCCGCTGGATAGATATATTATATGGTTGTCACAATACTTAGACGTTTGTATATAATTTACTTACTGTGACTGCATGACAAGTAACTTTGTCATCCTATATAATATATAGAAAAATGCTGAATTAGATTACTGTTAAATTAATACTTATTGGTTACGAAAATTCCATCGTCACACGCTAGTACACATGTACTATGTCTATTTCTACGATTCACCCCGATTAATGAAGCTATATTTTTATATAGCGGATTTGACCGAGGGGTCTAGACCGCTGGACATAGTGCAGGCGAATTGGTGCCACAGTGTCACAACGGTGTGAGTTCGAATCCCGCTGAGGGAAAGCAAAAATTTGACAGTGTTAAGAATCTAATTCAAACAGTGTTGGGCTTAATTTGTAGACGTATATATATATATATATATATATATATATATATATATATATATATATATAGGGGCCTCGGTGGCCGAGTGGTCAAGGTAGTTCGTCTACTATTAATCACGTGGTCTGTCAACACTGAGATTGCGGGTTCGATTCTCACTGCAGGCAGGGTGTACTCGACTCCAATCTTAATTGACAAGGATTGCCAGTTTTCCTACCGCAGGTCGGGGGTTCTCTCCGGGTACTCCGGCTTCCTCCCCCAATAAAAACTGGACGCCATGAAATAGCTGAAAAATTGCTGAAAGTGGCGTTAAAACACCATTCAAACAAAAAACAAAAACAATATATATATATAAAGAGTCTAAAAGAAAGCTGCTAAACCAGTACACTTATTTAGTATCGGATCGAAAAACATGACGATACAGCATAAACAAAAAATAATAATATACAAGTCTAGAAGATTATGCAACGATACAAATGACGGTGTTTCTTGTTAAAAATTTAGACACAGACGAATGGCCTTTAGTCATTGAGTGTCAATATAAATAAATAACGTGAACAAACATAACATATTTTCAATAGCATTCAGGTTGTTACAGATTACAATCCCTTAAAAACTTACTTAAAATGACAAATACAGATTGCAGATTAACTAGTTGAAGTTTGTTAGGGTATTCATCATAGCAAAGAGAGAGACGTTGATGTATCTTATACTTATTTATATCGATGTTTTGTTTCACTTATATTCAAATGCCTATATTTTAAATGTTTTATTCCATGTAATTAATCAATAATTTCCTTTGCAATGTAAATTTTTGTTTTTTTTTCAGCAAATATACATTAGTCCAGACGAATAGTCACACTTCGGTATCGACAAGAATATCGTTCATTATATCAATGGCTAAAATTGCTGCCTAGAACATTCGAAAATGATTTAAATTATATAATTTTTTATTAGCAAGGTGTAGATTGTCTTAGCCTGATTTGGCTCAATGTTTTAAAATTTTGATGTCAAAACTTATACATCTTAGTTATTTGGATTTTACATATTGTTTGCGATTATGCGCCTTTGAAAATTCTTTATTAAACGAAGGGAAACGAAACTAAGGAGATGAAAAAAAAATCTCTTCATTGTCTATAACTGTTAAGAAAATATTTGAAATACATAATTGGGTAGTTTGTATTTAATGTGACATTGAAGCAGTGAAAGGCATAGTATTTTAACATCCAACATCTTTGAAGACGGGTTTACGGTTGTAGCGTTATAATGTTGATATTCTTATTTCAGATCTGCTGCTTTACAGAAGGTTTATTTACACTGTTACACATCTCGCAAGACCTGTTATAGGTATGACTTCTATGTATCATTCAACATTGACAATAATGAATTCAGAAATTGCATCATTCCAGCGTTCTAATTTTCCATGAACATCAAGTTTACACAATTTGCCTTCTGTAAATAGATTTTATAGAGGAATGATACACATGAAAGAAAGTTGCACAAATTTAAATACGTCGGAGTCATTCAAGTGCCTGGATGCAAATGTCAAAACGAGTCTTGATATTCATGTCTATGCAACAAAAAATCTCAAAAACAAATCTAAATAGTATAGTTGTCAAAATCTAATCTTACCAAATGCACACAAGTGGTTTAAATTTGTGTATCATTAAGTGTATAAATATGGAGTTAAGGCAGTTCGTCTGCTATTTATCACGTGGTCTGTTAACACTGAGGTTGCGGGTTCGAGTCTCACTGCGGGAAAGGTGTACTCGAATCCAATCTGAATTGACAAGGATTGCCAGTTTTCCTACCGATAGTCGGGGGTTCTTTCCAAGTTTTCCGGCTTCCTCCCCCAATAAAAACTGGACGCCATGAAATAGCTGAAAAATTGCTGAAATTGGCGTTAAACATCATTAAAAAAACAAACATAAACGTTTTATCAATCCGTCAGAGATCCGTCAGCGTTCCAAAATCCGTCACCAATCAGTTATCAATCAGTCAGATCAGTCAAATCGTTCCCAATCCGTCCATCCGTCAATTGACGGATTTGGAACGATTTGACTGATATTGACGGATTGATTGGACTGATCGCTCCAATCCGTCCATTCAGCTTCCAGTTAGTAAAATTAATATTTCGAAATGTGAAAATTCGTTTCACTCGCAAATATTAGAAGTATAAAAATGTCAACTGTTATGTCCTCATTGATGGATCGTTTTACCTAATAATAAGGCTAAAACTGGTCTAAAGTTATTAATAAAAAAATGGAAATTCCCCCAATCTATTACTAATGCATCTGTGACGAAATATAAACATTACATAGTGTCATTTTATTAAGAAAATAATTTAAACAAAGTAAATTTAAATACACACACACACAATGACTTTAAAAAGCATCTCGCGTGCCAAGGCGCACGTCCGTATTTTGAAAGCGGAAAACGTCTAGTCTAAAGTTATAAATGATAAATGGAAAATCTATCACTAATGCATCTTTGACGGAATATAAACATCACATAGTGTCATTTTATTAAAAAAATAATTAAAAAAAGAAATGAAAAAAAACCACACACACACAATAAATTCAAAAAATATTTGACCTGGCATGCCAAGGCGTGCATCTCGTATTTGTCTTCGAAAAGTTTTCAAGCGGAAAAGGCGAGAAACACGAAAACGTGAAGGCAAAATCGTAACATTTTTTCACTTCGCCTTTTCGCGTTAGCATTGTATGTATGTTTGAAGCTTGTTTAACACTATTGTCAAAAATTATATTAGCTTATATAATATGACGTCGAGTGTTTATTGGGAAGAGCTGAAGTACCCAACGAAACAGCAAACCTTCGACAGGAAAACTGGTGTTCTTTGCAAATTTATAGGGATGAGTCGAGCACACTATCTCTCTGTAAGGATCGAACAGACAACTTGGTGATCAATAATAGGTTACTGCTACCTTAACCTCCGAGGTCGAGGTTTTTTTTTATTGTAAACGCTTAAAAAGATCATTTGTCGTGGTTTGATCAGTTTTTTTTTCTTTGCCACAATTGCTATGAATTCTGGTGTATAATACTGAATAAAATTTACGACAAAAGCGAAAACATCTATTTATATATTTTATTAACTACCCCATAGTGTCACATGAATTTACACAGAATTAAATAAAGAATAAACTTATGTGCCACAGTTCCTAGGAATTTCGCTTTATAATACTGAATAAGATTCACGACAAAAGCGAAAACATCTATTTATATATTTTATTCACTATATATCTCATTGTGTCACATGAATGTACAGAGAATTAAATCTCAAATAAAGAATAAACTACTGTGCCATAATTCCTAAGAATTCCGGTGTATAATACTGAATAAGATTTACGACAAAAGCGAAAATATCTATTTATAAATTTTATTCACCATCTCATTGTGTCACGTGAATTTACACAGAATTATATCTCAAATAAAGAATAAATTACTGTGCCACAATTCCTAAGAATTCCGGTGTATAATACTGAATAAGATGTACGACAAAAGCGAAAACATCTATTTATATATTTTATTCACTATCTCATTGTGTCACATGAATTTACACAGAATTAAATCTCAAATAAATATTAAACTACTAACCGCGTTTGTATATCGAAGCTTATGTGTTAAATATGCGAACATGTAAGCGTAATACGAAAATCAATTCTGCTTTCGCATTTTAGCCGTCGCAATTTGTTTATTTTACGATGTCTGTTGAAATCATTTCACAGTTAATGATATATAAGTATAAAATGGTTTTCTTTAAATTCGGAAGTAATTGAAATTAGTTACTAGGTTTAACAGAGCTGCCCAGCGCGTCCTAAGCTGGCGGACATGGGATATCCTCTCGTTTTTTTTTTTTTTTTTTGGGGGGGGGGGTGGTTCAGGTCATATTAAAATTGCCGCGAACCATAGTGACATGTTTAGAGAGTGTCACGCTCCTTGCGCGAAAAAAGAGTAAATCTTACGCCCCAACCCATACCCCATATTTTTCAAGTGGAATTCAAAATTTTTGCCCTTTTGTCCATCTTTCTCTAATTGATTGAAGGAGTCGAGTGGTGATGTTAGTTCATCAACTATTGATCACGTGGTCTGTCAACACTGAGGTTGCGGGTTCGAATCTCACTGCGCGCAGGGTGCACTCGACTTAATTGAAAGGGAGCCAGTTTTCCTACTGGAGGTCGGGGGTTTTATCCGGGTACTCCGACTTCCTCCTCAAATAAAAACTGGACGCCATGATATAGCTGAAAAATTGCTGAAAGTTGATTAAACAATATTTAAACAAGCAAACAAATCTTATTGATTTATATTTAACTTATTCTCGTCATGAATAAAGCTGAAATACTCTCGCTGAAAGAAAAGACAACAATCAATCAATCAATACAATAAGTTATTGTTTAAATTGAATGACACTCTTTTAAAGGGCAAGTTTTGGAAAGGTTTCTGTACCATCGATATGACACTGTAATGACAATTTCAAGACCTAAAGAATTAATGACGTTTTGTTAAAAAAAATTACTATTTCGTACTGAAACACGTGTCTATCTGTAACACATTTTTACGCTTAACTTCAGTATTCGCAGACAATTCTCCCCGGCGTTATTGGGGCCTAGGTGGCTGATTGGTTAGTCATCTACTAGTTATCACATGCCTGTCAACAGGTTCCGGATTTTCGAACGACTGCAGATAGGATGCGCCCGACTCCACTTTAATTAACAAAAGACTCTCGATTTTAACCTGTACTCCGGCTTCCTCCAACCCCACCCCCAATAAAAAATGGACGCCATGAAAGAAATGGAACAATCCAGCGTAATTGTATGTTTACTTTTTTAAACAACTTTTATTGCCTGTCCAATAAAACTTGCGACAAGAAACGCTGTATATTTTACAATACAACTTTTTGTTTAGTAAACAATGCGTTTTGATTGACAATGATTGTTTAACAGTTCAACAATTGTTATACACAACAGTTTTATAATTGTATTTAAAATGTTGTAGACTAAATAAAAACACGCAGGCATACATTTAAGTAACAAATAATGATGTCAAAAAGAGGCCACGTTCTTACCTAAATGTGAAATAAATCTGTTAATGATTGGGGAGTCGGGTCGGCTTAATATATGACAAAAAATATACATGTAACAGGTCGCAAAAAATAAAAATAGGCCGAAATCACGAGTCGCGGGAATAAAAAAAGAGAATCAATAATGGATTACGAAAAAAAAACATTTACCTCGTCGCTACTGAAGTTTTTTGAAGGTTTACAGGAATCGGTTCGCAGATATGTCCTGCTTTAAAGAAATGTGCTTAATTATATAATATAAAGACACATTTTTTTCTTTAAATTTAGAACGAGACATTGTATTAACAATTCTTTTAAACGCATGTTTTTATTTTATTATAAATGGTATAATATATGCATATATTATATACAAAATGACGCAGAATCCGTTTAAATTATTAATTTGTACGAATCCGTCAATAAACTAACCGATTTATGCATATAATTAAATGGCGGATTCTGGATCGCACTGATTGGACTGATCGCACTGATCGCTGACGGTTACCAAGGTAATGACGGATTCATAATTTTGGACGGATGAAGTCATCATCAATCAGTCAGCGATCCGTCAGCGTTCCAAAATCCGTCAGCAATCAGTTATCAATCAGTCAAAGTGTTGCGTTTACGGGTGCAAGTACTGTATATATAAAAAGAGTCTAAAAGAAAGCTGCTAAACCAGTACACTTATTTAGTATCGGATCGACAAACATGACGATACAGCATAAACAAAAAATAATAATATACAAGTCTAGAAGATTATGCAACGATACAAATGTCAATATAAATAAATAACGTGAACAAACATAACATGTTGATCTTAAACTTTCTCATTTCAACTGAACCCAAAACTTTTTTGACTTTTTATATAATATTTTGAACTATCTGTATTGTGTATTTACACGATCCCAGTGGACTTATATTATTCCATCGCCAAATGAAAAAAATACTTTAAGCATTTAGAGTTTAACGCCACTGATGAGTCTTGAGTAGACGAAACGTGCGTCTGGCGTAATGAATTTGTCACCTTGGTAATATTGATTACATCTTGTTGGAATATTTGAGCAAAGCCAAGTAACAGCACGGCCCGTCCGCGGGTGGCGGACTGGGAAGCAACTAGTTTGGGTTAAGTAGGAGTGAGAAAGTGTAAGATTAATATGTTATGACTTGTTTACGTTATTTATTTATATTTACATTCAATGACTAAGGCATTCGTTGGTCAGTCTTTGTCTAAATTTTTGACAAGAAACACCGCCATTTGTATCGTTGCATAATCTTCTAGACTTGTATATTATTTTTTGTTTATGCTGTGTCGTCATGTTTGTCGATCCGATACTTAATAAGCTTGCTGGTTGGTACATTCTTTAGACTTTTTATATAATATTTTGAACTTCCTGTATTGTGTATTTACACGATCCCAGTGGACTTATATTATTCCATCGCCATGAAAAAAATACTTTAAGCATTTAGAGTTTAACGCCACTGATGAGTCTTGAGTAGACGAAACGTCCGTCTGGCGTAATGAATTTGACGCCTTGGTAATATTGATTACATCTTATTGGAATATTTGAGCAAACCCAAGTAACAGCACGGCACGTCTGAGGATGGCGGACTGGGAAGCAACTAGTTGGGTTAAGTAGGAGTGAGAGAGTTTAAGATCAATATGTTATGACTTGTTTACGTTATTTATTCATATTGACATTCAATGACTAAAGCCATTCGTTGGTCAGTCTTTGTCTAAATTTTTGAGAAGAAACACCGTAATTTGTATCGTTGCATAATCTTCTAGACTTGTATTTATATATAACATAATACAATTACACAAAATAAGTGTCACATAATTACGAAAATCTAGCGCTTTGATCCATCATGGGACTTTTCAAGATTGTTTTTGTTACTAAGCGTAACGTTGTTAATGGGGCATATTTGTGACGTAGCGTCATTGTTTATAGTGCATTTAGTTTCGGTTGGAACAGTTTTATAAATTGTCTTTCTGTTTCTTTTCTGTATTCCTCATTTTCTTGTTGGCATTTATAAAAAGGGAAAATTTTTAATTTTCTACCCGCGCATACTTCTAAATGTTCGCTTAATGGAATTTGTCTATATTCCAGTTGTCGGATTTGTTGTTTGTGGATCCGAACGCGTTCACTTAGACTGTTTCCTGTTTGGCCAACGTATTCTTCCTTACAGTTTGTGCATATAATACAGTAAATTAGATTCTCCGTTTTACATGTCATATTGGCTTTTATTTTAAAATTCTTTCCGTTGTTGAATTTTATTTCAGAACCAGTTTGCAAGTAATTGAAATTTTCCCTTGATGAACATACACCGCATCTTTTATCACCACATATTTTTACACAGAAGGAATTTTCATTCATATTGAATCTCGCTGTTGTTAAATGACGTTTTAGATTCTTTGGTTGTCTTCTGCTATATATTATTGACTCATCGTTAATAAGAGTTTTAAGATGTTCACTTTGATGTAAGATAGGGATGTTACTCTTAATATAGCTGAAAATGTTAGGTAGTGCGGGATCGTGTGTTGTTACAAAAGGGATGAGGTTGGACTTTTCATTCTTTTCTTTTGGTTTTCTCAGTTCTGTTATTGACAACGCGTTAGCTCGTTTAATTCCATCTTCGATAAGTTTTATCGGGTAATTTAGATTTTGAAGGAATGATTTTAGTTCTTCCAATCTTTTTGTGCGTAGACTATTATCCAATACAATTGCACATATTCGTCTAGCCATAGTATATGGTATGTTCCGTTTCGTGTGGGAAGGATGGCATGACTTGAAATTAAGGTATTGATGAGTATCAGTCTTCTTATAAAAAGTATCCGTTATAACTTTATTTTGATCTATTTTGACTAGAATGTCCAAGAACGGGAGCTGTATATAATTCGTTTCGTTTGTAAATTTTATAGATGGATGCAGTGTGTTTAAAATTTCATGGAAAGTTCAAATGATTTATTCCAAAATATAAAACAGTCATCTAGGTAGCGTTTCCATTGTTTGTATATATAATCCCTAAATTCTTCGTCGTATTTTTCTCCAACCTTCTGATAAAGTATGTTTTCCAAAAAAGCCATGACTAAGTTTACGTATGTTGGTGCAACTTTTGTGCCCATTGCCGTTCCTTTGATCTGTTTGTAGTATTCGCTGTTGAAAAAAAATGTGTTATCTTCTAAAACTATTTTTATTGCGTCAACTATAAAATCGGTTGTAAATCTATTATCGATGAGATTACGGTTTCGATCCACCCGGTATTGTATAGCTGATATCCCTAACTCATGCGGAATGTTAGTATATAAACTAGTGACATCAAATGAAGTCAATATTGTATTTGCGGGCACTGTTTCCGGAATGTATTTTTAAAAATCCATATCATCTTTAACGTAGCTAGGTATTGTTGGACAAAGAGGTTTTAGGATAAGATCTAAAAATTGGCTAAGGAGTTGAGTGGCTGATTCCGGGCCTGCCACTATTGATCTTAGCTTAAGGTCATCGGGACGTAGAATTTCAATAAAGCTTGTGTTTTGTTCAGTGACAGCTTCTTGATTTGTTTTGCTTTTATGAACTTTAGGTAGTCCGTAGAAATTACTCTCCTTTGGGGTAAAGTCGCAAAGATATGCTATTTCTTTATCAGTTAAAGATTTTGCGTGTTCTTCTACTAATAACTTCAATTTTCGGATTGTTAATTTATCGTTGCTGTTTGTTTGTTTAAGATAATATTCCTCATTGTTTAGTTGTTCCATGACTTTATTTTTATAGTAATCTTTGTCCATTATTACAATAGCCCCACCCTTATCCGCTTCCTTTAATATAATAGATGTATTGTTTTTCAAATTTGCCAATGCGGTTTTAAGCTTTTGTTGAGATTTTGTGTAAATTTTTTAGTATTAATAGGAAATTTATAAATTGTTTCAATAAAGTGATCTAGGTTAGCATCTCTTCCTGGTTTCGGAGTAAATATTGATTTATTTCTTGCCAGAGATTGTTCATCATTTTCCTTACCTTTAAAATATTCCTTGAGACGGAGCCTGCGTGAAAATTGTTGAATGTCCGATTTTAACAATGTTATATTTGAAATCGGCGTTGGCGTGAATTAAAAACCTTTCAAAAGTAAATTGATTTGTTCATTGTCAAGTTTAGTAGAGGAAAGATTTATTATTATTATTTAGTGAACATCTTAAAACTCTTATTAACGATGAGTCAATAATATATAGCAGAAGACAACCAAAGAATCTAAAACGTCATTTAACAACAGCGAGATTCAATATGAATGAAAATTCCTTCTGTGTAAAAATATGTGGTGATAAAAGATGCGGTGTATGTTCATCAAGGGAAAATTTCCATTACTTGCAAACTGGTTCAATAAAATTCAACAACGGAAAGAATTTTAAAATAAAAGCCAATATGACATGTAAAACGGAGAATCTTATTTACTGTATTATATGCACAAACTGTAAGGAAGAATACGTTGGCCAAACAGGAAACAGTCTAAGTGAACGCGTTCGGATCCACAAACAACAAATCCGACAACTGGAATATAGACAAATTCCATTAAGCGAACATTTAGAAGTGCGCGGGTGGAAAATTAAAAATTTTCCCTTTTTATAAATGCCAACAAGAAAATGAGGAATACAGAAAAGAAACAGAAAGAAAATTTATAAAACTGTTCCAACCGAAACTAAATGCACTATAAACAATGACGCTACGTCACAAATATGCCCCATTAACAACGTTACGCTTAGTAACAAAAGCAATCTTGAAAAGTCCCATGATGGATCAAAGCGCTAGATTTTCGTAATTATGTAACACTTATTTTGTGTAAATGTTTTATGTTATATAACGCTGCACATTGTTTATAAAAGACTTTTTTCTATATATTTGTACAAGTATATACAAACGTCTATGTATTGTGGCAACAATATAATATATCTATCCAGTGGATTTCTGACACATCAGAAATACAGGGTAATATCAAATGTTCTATATATACGTCTACAAATTAAGCCTAACACTGATAGAATTAGATTTTTAACACTGTCAAATTTTAGTTTTCCCTCAGCGGAATTCGAACTAACACCGTTGTGACACTGTGGCACCCATTGGCCTGCACTATGTCCAGCGGTCTAGACCCCTCGGCTTAATCCGCTATATAAAAATATAGCTTCATTAACCGGGGTGAATAGTAGACATAGACATAGTACATTTGTACTAGCGTGTGACGATGGAATTTTCGTAACCAATACGTATTAATTTAACAGTAATCTAATTGAACATTTTTGTATATATTATATAGGATGACAAAGTTACTTGTCATACAGTCACAGTAAGTAAATTATATACAAACGTCTAAGTATTGTGACAACCATATAATATATCTATCCAGTGGATTTCTAAAATATCAGAATTACAGGGTTAATATCAAATTATATATATATACGTCTACAAATTAAGCCCAACACTGTTAGAATTAGATTTTTAACACTGTCAAATTTTAGTTTTCCCTCAGCGGAATTCGAACTAACACCGTTGTGACACTGTGGCACCAATTGGCCTGCACTATGTTTAGCGGTCTAGACCCCTCGGCTTAATCCGCTATATAAAAATATAGCTTCATTAATCGGGGTGAATCGTAGAAATAGACATAGTACATGTGTACTAGCGTGTGACGATGGAATTTTCGTAACCAATAAGTATTAATTTAACAGTAATCTAATTCAGCATTTTTGTATATATTATATAGGATGACAAAGTTACTTGTCATACAGTCACAGTAAGTAAACTATATACAAACGTCTAAGTATTGTGACAACCATATAATATGGAGTAGGCATTGCCAAAATGCGAGCACAGACAAATATGTTTTTTCTAACTTTTACACATAATTCCTTGTTTTACTTTGTTCCTTAATTTTGTGAGTACCTTACTACACTATTTCACTACATGTAGTTATAGCGTCAATAAGAAGTAACTAAGTCAAATAGATGTCAACAATTTATTAATCTATTTATTAAGTCTTATACTGTAATGAACATAGTTCCATTTATACAGATTTCACTCCTGCTTCCATAAATACAATTGGAACTCTAAAACAGGAAAATTGTATCTTAAAACACGCACATATTAAGTGCACTATGTGTGAAATTTGGTTTGTAAAGCAGGGTCAGTAAGGGTCATTATGGACAATATATCCGGTGCCCCCCCTCCCAAGTAATTTCTAAATTCTATCGAGGAGATAAGAATTCTTGTAAGATGCATATGCCTGCAGGGCATACATTACATAAAACATTTCTAGGACATACTTTCCGCGCCCCTCCCATTTCAGAAGACAGAATTTCATTAACTTTTGTTAAGAGTTATCCCGCTTTGGTCAGTGTTACTATCCTTCCCATTACCCCTACTTGGAACCCCTTTTTAAACAACCAATAAAAATTAAAGGCCATGACCTAAAATAGTTTTGCATTGGCGGAAAATATTCAAAATGTGTTATATTCCGATATCTTAGAAATTTGTCAGTTAACAGAGCACATAAATTATGTGATTAGAATGTACGGGAAACAACATATTGGTAAGAATTAGTTTGATTATATGGATCAGTTCCAGTTACTTATGTTTTATGTTGGCAGAATAATGTGCCATTTGTAGATACACGTAAGCGTAATACTCAGATGTTTTAGATTTTTGTCAGTGAAGAAGTTCATAATGTGATAAAAAAGTAACATATTGTAAGGATTCGTTTGTTTTCGTGGATCAGTTCCAGTTACAGTTAGATGTTTTTCATGGTTTTATGTTGCCGGAAATATTGTGCCATTAGGGAATATTATACAGTAAGTGTTACAGTTTTAGTTTACTGCTTTGTTCATGTTGATCTACTTTACAGTTTGTTGTATTGTTCGTATTAAATAACGCATATACAGTTTGGTCAGCTAGATTGCATTTTATTAAATTTCAATTTACAAATTGAAAACGGGACCTGTCGCTGTGTAATATGATGGTGTAGCTGCGGAACCGTAGCTTGTTATGGTCATTTGGTAAATTATATTCAAACGTCTAAGTATTGTGACAACCATATAATATATCTATCTATATATATATATATATATATAGCAAATACAAAACACATCTCATTGTAGCCCAGATAAATGAAGATAAATGACTTCTTTTTCTTGTCTGGAAAAAAGAAAACAATTTAAAACAATTACATAATAGTTGTACATATTAGTTCGAAAACAGTATACAATTTTTTAATAACAGTGGGGTTTGATAAATCTGGCTTAAAAGCTGCAGGAGAATAGGGAAAATTTGAAAAAAGTCTTGTTTTGAAACTTTTTAAAAATAATTTGGATTATAAAACGGGAGGCCTGGTTAAACACTGTAATAGTTCGTGTAACATTTCCTCGCGCTTGGACAAGTTCCAAAGTATGGATAAATTCGCAAAAATCTACGAACAGTTTAACAAAAGCAGGTGTAAAACCTCAATAAAGGTGTAAATTTTCTATGAAGTTTCATAGGTCTAAAAATGATGATGTTGATGACGTTGATGATGAAGGTAATAACGCAGTACCAAACAAACCAAGAAAACTGTCAAAAATGACAACCCACAAATCATAGTCCAAGAAACCAGCTATCTTGAGAACCAACAGCCAAAAATATAACACTACAGCAATGGTTCTGACTTGGTACAGGCATTTCAAAAGAAGTCATGTTTTAAACCAGTTTTGATGATATGTCAAAAAAATTCCTACTTCCATTACTGTAGTGTGTGAGTTGGAGTGTTGATAAAAATGGTTGGGTATTACACACTACTAGTCAGTAAAATGTGTTTCAAATAGTCATCGCATTACAATTACTATGTATTGAATTAAAAAATTTGGGAATTTAGCTGCAATGATATTTTCAAACAAATATTTTCAACAAAGAAGGGATCTATAGTTAAACTATTTAAGGCGCAGACGAGTAGTTGTTTACTTGTACCATTGGTTTATAAGTCTATCCCGAAGAAATTGGTACCGTTTGAAAAAGTTTTACTAACTGGCAAGTCTTGCATACATGATCAATTCAGAAATATATACACAATATGCATGCGAATATGGAATATTGATGCATACGTGAGTAAAGTTTATAATTTTGAAATTAAAATAGTATCAAGTGTCGTACATTCTTGTACTGAGATGAATATTTGCGTTATATTTGAAAGTACGTCTAAAATTATGTAGATGGAGCTGTTATTGTGCTTTCTTCAATTTCCAGTTCTAAAGGAAATATTAACTGAAGCCACGCAGCAACTTAAAGCTTGTTAATTTAAAGGACAACATCAATATATCTAAATGAGAAAATAATTGACATAACTTTAGCTATCTTACTGTCGCAGAAATTCAGTTTCATATGCATACAGGAACAAATCGGCAAGGAGTGGGGTAAAGTTTGTATTCATTGGAATTTCGATTACTTGCTTGATAACAACTCCCCCAAGTTACAAAAAGTTGTCGCTCACACAATATAGCATACCTTAAACCTTTTCCTCTCTATGGTATAATTTGCCGCTTTGTTTTTAGTAGAAAAATACTTATTGTTGTTACCCAAAATCACATAGGCATATGTGAAAGCGAATGCTTTAAGTATGATATCTTTTTAACAGGATTTTATCGGGAGGCTATGTGGTACCAAAGATTCTAATAGATGAAGTTTTAGATTGATCTCGATTTAAAATTGTCTAAAAGTTCATAAGAATTTTTTTACAAAATGACATCATTATATTACTACATGTACAGTTTCACAGTTCTTTCCTTGCTGTCAATATCTTAGCAATGTAAAATGGGTACCGATTTGGAAAAAACTATGCTGACAAATGAATGTTCCTAAGTCTCTAATAGTAGGAAAAATTACCAAAAACATTCAATACATACATATCTTTAATATGTTTGCAATCAATATACAGAGTTTCAAAGATATGGGTTGACAACAATGGAAGAGTTCTCCACGTTAATAAAAAGATAAAAAAAGTCAAGTCTGGTTCATCTAAGTTGATGCTCATGTTACACACCATATGACAAAACAAAAGAAGTACATCAAAAGTCAAGACATTTCTTAATTCTTTCTATACACATGATTGAAACCTTTATTCTCTACCTTGGTGCAAAAGCCATTTTTCTTTGCTAAAAAGTACATTCACATACTTAGCATCATATTTGTTTTACTGAAATTGGGTTTTTGTTTCTCTGTCTTTTAGGTGAAATAATGAGGTTCTTCGTTTATTTTTTTAGGGAAATAATGAGGTTCTTCGTTTATCTTCTCTTCATTTTTGGATTTTTCTCTGCAATTATTGATAACTTTGAATTTATATCAGGAACTTATCAAATTGATGGCTTCCATGCTTATGCACCATTTGTAAGAGAACAACCCATATTAGTATGTAGAAATTCACAGTATAATATCGCATGCATGTGAATCGTATTCATCATTCGGCTATTGGAAACTATGCCTTATATGTTCTGACGTGTTGTCATGTATCACTCAGGCATCGTTCTTCATAATTAAAGTGTGTTTAATGTTCATATGTTTTCCCTTTGTAATACTTAAACACTGCACCAATACTAATATGTCATGCATGGACCTATATTGGTAAACAAATATTGTATTTGTTTATCTGTGGTACTCTTCGCATTCCGAAATTATTTGTTTGTTTGTTTGAATGGTGTTTAACGTCACTTTCAGCAATTTTTCAGTTACATAATTTTACCCAATTGTTATTGCAGGAGAAAACGTGAATACCCACAGAAACCCCGACCTTCGGTCGGAAAACTAGCAATACTTGTCACTAAAGATTTGAGGCGAGAGCACCCTGCCCTCAGTGGGATTCGAACACGCAACCAGTGTTGACAGTCCAATGATGAATTTTAGACAAACTAGCAATACTTGTCACTAAAGATTTGAGGCGAGAGCACCCTGCCCTCAGTGGGATTCGAACACGCAACCAGTGTTGACAGTCCAATGATGAATTTTAGACAAACTACATTAATCACTCGGCCAGCAAGGCCCTTTGGGGTATTAGAAAAGCAAATACAACTAAACCAGAAACTGTATGCGATACAAATTATACCAACAGTTGTAATCGGCAAATCAGCATTTATAATGCTAGGCTTGATTTAACAAATACAGTTCAGCCTATAATTTTGAAAGGCAATTGTTTAATTTACGAATACTATTAATCTCGGTTAGCCTGGAAAAAAAATCTGTCTATTGCTAACTTTAAATTATTTATCGTTTTCTGTTGTGGTCGGCTGTAACATTATGAAAACAAATTAGGTCAGGTTGTATTATACCTTAAAATAATGAGTTAATGTCTGTAATAATTGTTAAAAATTTTAAGTACCACAACCAACGAGAAGTTATTACTTCCATTTATCACACAGGAAGCGATTTGTATTTTCGCACATGCGCGTTATATTTTTTACGGAACTTACATCTTTCACTTTACATCCGATTTTAACATACTCTTCAATATCATTTATAAGGATTATTGAAAATTTGGTCAACAGATGGTGCAATATATATATTGTCCAATTTTGAATCACTGCTTCTTAACATCAAATATTTCGTTCGTGAAAACGATTGAGGAGACAAGTGTGTAACAATATTTTTTAAAAATGATAAAATAGTAAGTGTTTTACAGTTAAAATTGCTAATGCGGTGACTGTTTTCAAGAATTCTTCAAGCTAAGGAATTTAATCTTCCTACATGTAGTTATGTATGGTTAGTCAAGTTGGTTTAATTAACATTGAGGGTTACGGATCTAATTCACCGTTACAACCCTTATAATGCTTAAAAAGATTTTGATAATGGGAATACGTTTGTGCTGTAGTTTTAATAATTTGTCTTCGACGCTCCTTTCGTGCTGCTGTTGGACATACACGTTATTAACCGAAGTGCTTTCAAATCATTAAAACAATAATATTGTATAATTCAGTCATTTTAAAAACATCATAAGCTAGAGACAAATATGTTAAAATAAACGCCTGTGACTCTGTTATTGTGTTTAGCGTGTTTTTGTGGTTTACTATGATTCTAGTAGCTTCATAAATTGCGCAAAATATCGTGTTACGTATTAAAAATATATTATTTTATTAATAATTAAACTGATAACAAAATCATTACAGTATACAATATACAGAAATGTCAATTAAATTAAAATTTTAAAGTCGGGCTAGAGCGTTTGTTTAGTGATACGCACGTAAATATGGCAGTGATGAAGTAAGTTTACATATTCCAGTCGGTTGTTAATGATGAGCTTGTTTGAGTTTGCGAAACTTTCTTTTTTTTCCTATAAGCCTTCTGTACTAGCTTGATTTTAATGGTTGTCTAGCTGTTGTGTAGTTTCTGTATGATTCTGAATGACATTTGGTAGGAGTTTTGTGAAATTGGTTGTGTAATTTGTAGTCCCTTCCCTCCAAAACGTTGTGTGTTCTAAGACCAACTATATCATTGCGACTGAACGTCTGTCTATACCTTATGTTCTGTTATTATATTCTCTAATTCTTGTAATGTTGTCATTTGTTTGAAAGTCATCATTTTGTCCTATTTGATAATTATATTTAAAGTTTAACCTTTTCCCGAAAATCTATATAATTAAAAAGGATATTATACGATGTATAATTCTATTATATGCATCTAAAACCCTCATAAGATAAAATAAAATTTACTAACTTTTGTCATAATCCTTTTCATTGCCATTGAAAAGGAATATTATCTCCTTTAATACAATTTGTTATTCAATCATTTGTGACAAAAATGACACTGAAACTGTAAAATTAATTTTCCAACAGGTATTAAAAATAAAAGTTCAATAAACGTTCATACTGATTTTTTTATGTTTGATAAGTGGAAAGACATTTTACAAACAGTGATTACTTGACAGCATATTCGACCCGGCAGTCCGCTAATAGTACTAAGAATATTACATCAAAAGTTTAAAAAACGATTCGTGGAAAAAACAAAAACTGGTAGCTAGCTTAATTTGTATTGTCAATACATCCGCCCATAGGTACTTATTTTCGTATTATTGTGCAATTTTACTTCGCTTTGGTGTCATAGGAAGAGACTAATAATATGTTGTCTTTTAATATTAAAATATATGTTATGTTTTTTACCAGAACAGAGAACAGAAAAAAAGACATCAAAAGCGGTAAGAATTCAGGTGATCGACAAATGGACAGAAGATCTAGATAACCACAACAAAATCGATGCCATCTATTTAAACTTCTAAAAAGACTTGATACAGCACCACACAAATGATCATTAAAAATACTTGAAAGGAACGATGTAAGGTGAAAGATGTTCCTACGGATTGAAGATGTCCTTTCAATAGACAACAACGTGACTTATTTAAAGACACTTACTCCCAGTGGTGCCTAGATACTAGTGGTATACGCATGGTACTGTCCTGTAGTAAAATTATTTGCAGACGACACACAGTGTATGCTACTACCGATTTAATTGAAGAAAGTGATATCCTACAATGCGATATAAATTGATTAACAAAATGGTCATATTCCTTGCTTCTAAAATTCAAGAGGACACAATGTAAACGTGTCAACTTCAGACCAGAAATAAAAACAACAAACAAACTACTAGTAGTAGAAGTGGGTATGAATACTAAAACAAATATCGAAATGGTCAGAGAAGCACAAAACCCTAAGCAAGTCGATAATGGTTACACATTATCAATTATAGCGCAGAAAGACTGATTTACTACGTACACTGGTGTATAAAATAAAGCAACAAAGAAAAAAATCTAGCAAAACTAATATAGTTTTTTTACTAAAAGAAATTGTGTGTGTGTTGTGCAAGAAGTAATCACTCAAACTCAATGATTGTATACGCATGATTGTATACAATATATATTGTACGTCTAGGTCGTACACTAAGTAAATAATAAGCATATTTATACGTAAGCCCAGAAGGCTCATTCGAGATTCGAGAATCGAAATTCGAAATTCGAGATTCGAGATTCGAAATTCGAAATTCGAAATTCAATATAGTTATAACCAATCAGATTGCGTGTGACATAATCGTCTACCAATCAGAATAGTTCTTATATATTCGAGATTCGAAATTCGAAATTCGAGATTCGAGATTCGAAATTCGAAATTCAATATAGTTTCAGCCAATCAGATTGCGTGTTACATAATCTCCACCAATCAGAATTCCTTGGTTATATAGCAACTACATAAAATCTGGTTGAGTAGTTTTAGGGGAGTTAAAGCGAAAACCATGATTATTGAGGATTACTGAAAATTTTAAGTTCAAAGAGCAATAATGACCATATAAATTTAGGAATCAACAATTCCTGTTAATATGCATAACTACATATATAGTGTACTAGTTACATACCAAGTTTCATAAAATTTTGTATAGTACTGAGTAGTTCCAGAGGATTTGTGCTGACAAGATAATTAATGGGTATTTTCAGCACATTTCTAAGTTCAAAGGGCCAAAATAAGCCAGTGGCGGATCCAGAAATTTCGAAAAGGGAAGCACTGACTGGTCAAGGGGGGCCCACTTTTGTCATGCTTGAATGATTTCCTATATATCCAACCAAATTTTTCCGTCAAAAGTGAGGGCCCCCATCTGGATCAACCCCTGATAGCCCCACACAAAATTTGAGGACCAAAATGCCCAGGTCATATGCACAACTAAATATGTTGTACCTACTATATACCAAGTTTTGTAAAACTCCATACAGTAGTTTCAAAGGAGTAGCTCCGACAAGATGATAAATGAGTATTTTCAGCAAATTTTAAGTTCAAAGGGCCATAACTCCCACGAAAATTTGAAGATCAAAATTCCCTGGTAACATGCACAACTACATATTGTGTACTTCCTACACACCAAGTTTTGTTGAATTACGTTCTACAGGCTGACAGGTACATTCTTGTTCTTGATTTGAAAAATCAAGATATTATTGTGAACTGAATTAATTTGATTAAATTACAACTAAAGCTTATAAATTTTATTTTTTTAACAAAACCATGTTGAACACAGTCATTCTTTGATAAATATGTCGACGGTTAAAACCCCCAAAAAAAATAATAGCACAGGGCTGAGTTTATATAAGAACTATTCTGATTGGTAGACGATTATGATTGGTTATAATTATATTGAATTTCGAATTTCGAATCTCGAATTTCGAATTTCGAATCTCGAATCTCGAGCTTCGAATCTCGAATCTCGAATTTCGAATTTCGAAACTCGAATTTCGAGTTTCGAATCTCGAATTTCGAATATCGAATGAGCCTTCTGGGCTTTCGTATATTTATGACATTACGGCGATGCATTGTAATACGTTTTAGGTCGCAGTTAGAAAAGCAATATTACACCTGTCAAATTCTGCATGAACTGCAAGACATTTGTAATAAAAAATGAGGCCTTGGGTAAAATGTTTAAAATGTAATGATAACTTGATATATCCAAAAAACGAAGAAAATCAATGTATACTATATTCAATTATCAAGCAGAAAATTAACACGTGGTGACTTCCATTTCAGATCTACTACAATATGTTATGATTACGGTGTTTGTTTTCAAACAGACATTGTATTCAGACCTAGCATATTGTTTATGCCCATTTTTATTGTACTTTTGGTGAATTGGTGATCTGTTGCTTTGTGATAATTAAAATAATGAAGTTTGTGTTTGGTTTATCTCCTCTGCATTAGGTTTTTCTATATAACTATGTCTCTAACTTACTATTATATTGTTTGTTTGTTTGAATGGTGTTTAAAGCCATTTTAGCTCTATCGATGCTTCAAGTTTTTATTTGGGTAAAAGCCGGAGTACCAGGAGTTTTTATATGATTGGAAACGAGTTTGGGTTGGGATTCTGTGCACTTATTTGCTGAGCTTGCATTGCTAGTGCTCGAAGGAATTCGTTGTCTAGGCCCAACTGTATTATAGCGACAGAACGTCGGACTTCACCCTATGTTCTCATTACTAAGTCGCTGATTTCGGTAATGTTGTTGTAATTTTCTTGAAAGTCCTAATTTTGTGTTATATGATAATTGTATTCAAACTTTTAACTTTTAATGAAATCTATCTCGTTAAAAATATTATACTTTTTTAAAGTGTATTTTATCCATCTGAAACCCTCGTGTTTAAATATTGTCCTAATCCTTTTCATTAAAATTATAATAAATATCTCGTTTTTATTGATGTTCATTTAAATGTTTATAAATTGGGTGCCATGATCACGAATTAAATTACCCACCATTTAAAAAAATTATTATTTTATCAGGTAACAAAAATGGGAATACTTTATTGTAATAAATTGGAAAAACACCTTGCCAAATGTGTTGACTTGACAGTACATTTGATCCAGAAGTCCGCTTTTAGTACTGAAAATATTTTATCAGAAAAAAAAACCGATTCATGCGAAGAACCTAAACTTTTGACTATTTATAAACGAACACTTTGCATGTTATAATACCATTCTTTTGAATAAATAGGTACATATATTAATTTTCTGAATTTGTGTTTTTGTTTGATAGATATTTGTAATTTCATTTTTTATTAAATCTCAATATATCCGCGTACAGTTATTTATATTGTTATAATTCTACATCTCCGACAATTTTACTACGCACATACAGTCAGCTTTTTGTGTCAAAGAAAAGGAGTTATAACTTGTTGGTTGTTTGTATATTAGAGAAATAGTTGTTATGTTGTTTATTATAACAAGTGAAGAAATGAAAGGTGGTAAGATGCAAAATTAGAACACAATATCAATTATAGCGAAAAAAGACTGAATTACAAATTACACAGTCAAATGTAATAAAACATTAAATCTAAGATAATGGATTTAGTTCTGTTACGTACCCCAAAAAATGTTTTACTCAGTATTTGTTATATTTTCTTTTATACGCTTTGTTGACCGACATTTTCACTCTCACCATCAATCATCAACTAAAGGCGATAAACAAAACACAATCGTTCGACCTTCACGACAATTATACATTAATGGCAATGTCCTTAATACGTTATATGGAACAATATTACACCTTTCAAATTCTGTTTCAACATATAGAAATATATCTTGAGGGTTGTGGATGCTATTCACTGTTTCAAACCTGCCACATTAAAAATTATATGAGCTTAATTGTCAGTATTTATGCGCTCATATTTGTTTCATTCATGTTGGTTATTTATTGGTCTTTTTCTTTTTCATTAATGAAATAAATAACGAGGTTCGTGTTTGGTTTATCTCATCTTGATTTTTTATTGTTCTGCATAACAATGACTAACTTATAACTATATTGTTTGTTTATTTGTTTGAATGGTGTTTAACACCATCTTCAGCTCTATCGTGGCATCAAGTTTTAATTAGAGGAAGCCGTTGTACCCGGAGAAATTATTTTTATTTGTAGTCCTCTTATTATGGGGAATAAAAACACCAAATCCAATCTGAAACATTTAAAAGCAATCAACACAAATTTAGTGATAATATAAATGAACTTTCCGGTAATTGGACCTCAAAATGTATGAGATAAAATATAATAAAATTAAAAAAAAACACAAAAAATTGAAAGCATCCAAACAAATTTATAAATATTTTTAATAATTATCACGTTAAACATAATTCTCTTTAGAATGATAATATTTTAGTCCGTGTAAAGTTACAGTATCGATAATTTCATCAAATTTCTTGTATAAAACTGTTCAAGCATACTATGAAATTGTAAACAAACAAAACGACTCTAAATTGAAATTAAGTGTAAATTATAAATGAATGGCAAACATACATTGTATTTAAATTTAATACTCACAATGCCACACTGTAAGAGGGTGTTTTATATATCCAAGGTCATTGCACCTTTGTTCTTGTATTCATTATTAGATTACTTGATTTGTGTCAGTAGTCAATAAAAAATATAACATTGATATCAGATGACCTGGTTTCAGTTTTATATGCTCATGGTATACGATGTATCTAATAAATATCATTAAATAAGTAAACTGATCAATAGTAGTCAGTTTATTTGCCCAGACAACAAGCCTTGGTTGGGCCAACGTTGGGCCAATTATTACCTATAATGTTGGGCCAACGTCGGAAAACAATGCTGGGCCAACATTATAAGTGCAAAGTGGGCCAACGTTGGGCAAACGTCGCTATATCTATCAGCCAATTAAAAGCCAACGTTGGGCCTATGTCGTCATATCTATCTGCCAACCTAGAGCCATTGTTGGGCCAACGTTGTCATATATATCAAAATTTAGCAGTATAGAATCCAACCATAGATCAACTATATACCAAACTAAAAACAATTAGAGGCAGAAGTTCTTTATTTATCCAATATGTACAGCATTATAGACGAACTTACTGGTCCTGAAGATTTTGTCCACCTATAAGTTAGCAGATAATTAAAAATCCTTGTAGATGTAAAAGTATAAATCCTTGGATAGGCATAGTTCTATGAACAGTTCAATAAATACTGAACACACTATGTTTTCTTCATACTTTATAGATATTATAATGTCCAAAACTTATTTACTGGTTTATTTGTTGCAGTTTTTCTTTCATTTCTTTTCTTCTACCAACATTTCTGTCTTTTCAATTAACTATCTTCTATTTCTTTGTCTTTATCCTGGACAAATATTATGTTCTGTCTCCGTTTCTGTTGGAAAAATAACAAATTTGGCGTTACTTTAAAATCGTTTAAATTTTAAAATTAAAAGGCCACGAAGTACTTAATATAATAGTATTAAGTTGCCCAAAATTTAACATAACTGTTAACTGCCTTACAGTATTTATGTACACGTCATTGCCCTACATTGACATAATAAGAGCATAAGCATGTTTCAAACAAACTAATTCAGTATTATTAGATTAGCTACTACTTACAAAGTAAAACATATTTTAACCAAAACGACGAAAACAGTATTTTGATCCTCATTTTCTGGGCCATGCTGATCAGCTTTACAGCTCCACTGTTTTCAAGTATTTTTGATAGTATCTGCCAACATGATTTTTTTAAAATCCTTTCAGACCTAAAATACATAGTAATTGCACACTAAACATCAGGTATAACAATGAAAATAAGAAATCATATGGGAATATATACACTATTTTTAAATGACGTTTAATCCTTAGGAAATATGGTAATTCTATACCAGTATAATCTGGGTGTGATTATGTGAGATGTGTATAATGTTGTAATTACACAACAATATGCAGATAAAACTCTCGACACATTTGGAAGGTGACATAATTACACACTTGCTGGAGAAAGGAAAAATTTACATTAACTATATTTAAAGCCTTATGAAATTTGAAAGATTAAAAATTTATTAATCTTAAAAATATGTGCATTACACACAGATACTTTAAAGACAGTGTAATTCTATATATATGACGTTTTTTTTGTCATCATTTATTTTCATTTGCTAGTATTATTGATAATTTACAAATGAAGTAATGATGTGTATTAATTTGTACAACTGATTAATATATTTTAAATACAATTGGAAAAAACTAAAAAACATTTACCCACAGCAATAAGCAAAGAAGATGTTCTATAATAAACTAAATTAAATTTTACTTGCATGATTTAACTTGTAAAGCACCGATGCAGGTAGACGCGAGAAATCCAGTGATGTTAGATTATAGATAAGGTCATAGGTCATTACAATATCAGCACATTCCTCTAATTTAATGCCGAGTAGTCTACACAATCACATATACTTGTCAAAAGTAAAGTTTCATACAGATATGAAGTATAAAATTTTGACTAATAGAAAAATTGCTCAATTTGAAATTTTAATAAAAATGAAAAAAGATTTATATTTATTTTAAAATGAATAACATAACATGTAACTAAAGAAAAAATCGTTACGTTACACACGTGCTATTACAACAGTATGAGAATTATTTAATTGAAATAAATAAAGACTTTCCTTATAAATTAAAAAATTTATTTTAAATTTTTATTGGGATTTTAATTTGAAACAATATTTTTGTTTTTATTCCACAACGTTTTCCCTAGTTGTACCAACGTTGGCCCAACGTTGGAACAACATACATAAACCACTGTAAAAAACAATAAAGCTGAATAAAAAGGAAAAAATATCCGTGTCTTTTAATCCAGTATTGCTACTGTGTTCGGAAACAAACTTTGGAATAAAAAACAAAAGAAAAGTTCTAAAAGTCGGCCCAACATTGGATCTATGTTGGCCGATCGACGACACATTATACCTCTCAGTTGCTTAAGTCAAGTATAGTTGGCCCAACGTTGGCCCAACGTTGCAATGCAAACGCCAACCAATAAATAACGGTACAACAATGTCAGCATGCTGACTGGGTATAAGTCATTGCATTTAAATACATTAATGATACACTAAACACTAAATCATTTTTAAATATCAATATAGGGCAATCTTAGATGTTTGAATCAAAAATGCATGGCAAACATTCATTGTAAATAAGCTTACAGTACAAGGATTTAAGATCCCTGTTGCTTATATACACCTTTAGGAAAACATTGCCACACTCGCTGTTTTGTAATGAATAAATCTGCAAACACAGATAAAATGCACGTATTTTATAATAGTATTGACGAGTGCATACTGATAAAATGCTAAAAATATTCAAATTTAGATACAGAAAGTGTCATTAAGAAGATATAATCCTGACTAGTTTGAATTTACCGCGCAACTCAAACTGTAGTAAAATTTCAATATCGTAATTGTTGAGAACAAATAACATAATTCATAATTAATCAAAATTCATATACAATGTAACTTTCTTGCAAAAACTGTACATTGAAATGTTATAAGTAGACAAAATAAACAGCGATCGATTATGATTACGACATCAAGGATTTTCGGCGCCATTTCTGTGCAAAAATGAAACAAGAATCCGTGCGCATAGTTTTACATGTAAATCCGAGCGGTTCCCGAAGGTGTCGGAGACTCAGTAAAGCTATGTGCAAGAAACCGTACACAAATGATCACAGCTATTTCTCGGGTAAGTAGCCCGTACCTAAATTTCGATCACAGCATTTGACACGAGTATTCAGTTCTCAGCGTCCCGAAAATCCTAATAGAACATGGTGCAGTTGATTGAGAAAATAAAATACAAAGATTAATTGTATTTATCTCTTTTTTAAAACATACCCTAATAATTACATTGGCACAATTTTATGAAACACAAATTATCTATAAAACAAATCCGCTGACCAGTGGCAGTGATCAATAATGGACATGTATATTTGTGTTATTTAAGGATTGTTTGCAATTGCTGGTTAGATTATTGGATATCGATGACTTTGGGTAGGTTTACGCCAATAAAAATCATGTTTTTTGTACAGCGTAAACCCACCCAAAGTCGTCTATATCCAATAATTTAACCAACAAACAAAAACAATATTTAACTAGTACTCAAATAATATTTGCAATTCACAATTTTCAGTCTCATCGCTTGTTGTACAGCCAACGTCATCAATAATATAATTAAGGTTATACCAAATGGACAATGTTGCTCAGCTGTTGAGTATTTAAGGGAAATTAAAATATATTTTGAAATAAAAAAGTTTTCTTGGCACTACCCGGTGTTTAGTTTTTTTAAATGCACAATCTGGATCATCTGTACATGGCTATAACAATACTGGCAATAAATTTTAAATGTGTTCCAGAATTGTAAAATATTCTATACAATACTGCTACGTAATTAGCAAGTTTTGTTGAAATAAATATTTAGCAATACTCAAAAACAATTAGTGTAATGTATTATTTTATTGGCAATAACACAACAATCTAGCTTGATTAAATTTAATCACCAATAACATCAGACATTTAATATAACCATAAATAAGCAACTTACTGAGAAATTAGGAAATCTATTGTAATCAGTTAATTAGATAATTAGAAACTAACAAGAAAAGCACTTAAATACCACCAGATAGGTATAGTCTATGTCCCTGCACCAGACCAGCAACTCGAAGAATGTTAATCCAAGCTAAGTATTAGTGGTATATCATTTTTATTACCTGACTTCCTTAAGCAGATGTCTTTTATAATAAGATTATCATACAGCGACACAAAAACAGTCAGTATAAATAGTGAAAAAACTCCATTAACTACATAAAACTGATGCTATAAAAGATTTAAACATATTATTGGCAAAACATTAAATTTATATTAATATTTATTCAGGCATAATAACAACTATGGGTCCAGTAAAATACAAAATTATATTTAAAAAAAATGGAAATAACAGAAATACAAAATAATACAAATTTTAGTACTAGTAATCGAAAAGTTTCTGACCATCTTAATTTTATTTAAAAAAAAACTTAAGTTATAATAACATGAACAATTAATGAAGAGTTATATTCATCTTTTAAGACATTACATAATTTACAGAGACTTTGTTGTCTTAGTATTTTCTTATTACATCCAGTTTTAATTAACAGAGGATAGTTACTAGTACGAAATTGCGTTATTAGCTGCCTGTTTATAAATTTTTTCTCTTCGCATGAATTTCTCATAATTAGTCTATACTACAATGAGAAATTTATCATTTTTCTGAGGGCAATATATTGCAACGAGACATGTCAGACTGATATTAACTTATCGAATGAGTGAATACATGTTATAAAACTCATTTACTGGCATTTTATTGCATAGAAACAAATTATACTGACCCCAAATGCCTGTGATTTAGATTGCTTCATAAACTCACATTCTAGGGCCAACGACTCATTTTTAGGATTTAATAACATATCTCTGTCTATAAAATAGATCTATTGACACTATTATTTTTATTAATTTCTTTAAAAAATGTTCCTTTAATACACAGAACTTAATTCACATTTTATTTCCCTTTTTCTTTTGTTAAGGGATGATCACAGATTTTAAAATTGTGTTAATAGCTGCCAGTTTTTTAAATTTTACTTCTTGCTGGAGATAAGTTTCCATAAATTTTAATATCACATTTTTGTAAACTATAAAATAATATTAAAAAATACCAGTTTGATTTAAGTGTTTATTTAAAGTCTAAATTTTTTTGAAAGGATGCTTAAGTTTACTAATTGGTTTATCTAGAAATGTTAATTATGCCATGCAATATCAGCTTCACATTCAATGAATATCATAGAAGCAAATCTATACCAAGTGCAGAAACCATCATTAGATAAATTTTGTACCTAATAGCTAACTCGATAATGGTTGTAAAAAAATGGGATTTATACTATCACAATGCAGTCCAAAAAATTAATTACTGCTCGAGATTTAATCTCCCAAGCTCACTTTTTTCAGACATAAAATAGCAAAGCCTATTTATAAAATACTTGACATGTATATAAATTTCTCCATATAAATAAATTTAAGCAATTCCATCAAGTTCTAAAATTAAATAAAATATTTGTTTTAAACTGCATGATGCTACATTTGACTTTATATGGTAGTCAAAATGCATATATATATAAGTTGCAAAATAATGACAGCAATAAATGTCAGAAATATTAACTAGTTATTTTGGTGCAAGCAGTATGTTATTTAACTTCATTGGTTGTAAAAAGTAACCTACATGTATGAGCCAGCTGAAAAAATCTTAATTCAACTAAAAGTTGTGGAGGCCACAGTATATGACATGGTTGGTTATAGAATTTTATAGGCATCATTAAACTGTGTGATTGTTGGAATTCAAAATGAACATTATGACATTATAAATATATTAATTTTTCATTCCTTAAAGGTTCACCCTCTTAAAAGTGTGGGTGGTTGTGTGTGTGTGAAAAGGGGGGGGGGTAGGGGGCTATGTCACTCTAAGTTTAATATACGTTATTAAATGCCAAAAACATTTATCAACATTAAATTATCAACAGACAGCACATTTGAAACTATTATACGACTTGCGTATGCTGTGTGTACAAATTCACTACAAACACGAAGGCACATGGAGCTTTCCTCAATTCCTGTCAAATTGCACCCTGTCTTGGTACAAAATAATTCTTGGGAATTCGTTATATACTAGACTTTTAACGAGTCATGCGTAATGTCAAATTTAAACAATCATTTCTTCTTCAAAACGACAGCTTCGTGGATTCAACATGATATGTGTTCTTCAACATTTGAAAACTCGCACGTGTTTTGGTCATGTTGTAAACAACCTCGTGGCTTTTTACGAGAGATGGTGACACATTTCGACTGGTATAACGAGAAAAACTATTGGTTAATCAAGAATAAAACAGTTGTAAAAAATACATAAAAGGGCCGGGAATAAAATTGTGTCAGCTTTTACTTTTGAATAAATTTGTAAACAAACGGCCAGCGCAATGTTTACATGAAAAAATGACGATTTTCTATCATAGATCTTACGCAATCTGTTGATTATATCTGTGTCGCATACATACAGTCATGCATCAAATATACCCTTGATCCTGTATTACGTATAAATTGTTACATTTAATTTAACAATTTAATTTAAGAAAAACTTAACCTCGCCAATTTCTCCTGACCTTAACAATTTTATAGGTGGCGCTGTTAAGAAATTTTTGGTTTACATACGGGTAACTTTTACGGCGTTAAATTGACCTTTATCTGTCAAATCGGGGCCTTTGCTGTCCTACTGTTGCATCGCCATTTAACGTGCTACAGAACCAGCTAACTTTTAAAATTACCTTAAGCCATACGAAGCTGCATTAAAGACACGAACACTAAGGTATGTACAAGAAAGTATTAACTGTGTGTTGCCGTTAAAATAATTATATACAAACAAATTCTTTAAGAGATGTCGCTTTAAACTTCTCGTGGAATGAGTGATGACAGTGTCAGTTGTATATAAACCTGTCTTGACTACTACCTATTTCGACCAAAACTGTTTATTAAAACGTTACAAGCACGTATTGGAACTATCTGTATGCGAGAATTATGAAATAGCTGTTGAACAATGGCTTGCTTCTTATACCCCCCCCCCTTCTGAAGAAACACTTTCACACAATATACTCAAACCATGTAACCTTTAACTAAAGCTTAATTTTGCACAATACCATATAAATACATTGTCTTTAAAATTGTCATGCTACAACATTTAACAGAAATACTAGTTTTATATATGTTGCTCAAACAATAAGTAAAAAATGCATTTGGTCTTGAGGTTGATAAACAATTAAAATAAATTTAAAATATCACATGCATTTGTTGAATCATGATCAATTCGTCAGTTACAAACTCAGTTTTAGAAAGAAAGAATGAAAGATTTGATAGATAGTTTAAACGAGATGAAAGTTCATTAAAGATATGTATGCTGACTCCAAAACATTAGATTATGATTCCTTTTTTTTAAAAATGCTTTTAATGTCTGACATATTTAATTTATATTACTCATTTACACCCATATAATTTCAAATGGTCAAGATTTGACCCTTTGGGTTTTTTATTATAAAATAATTGTCAGTATTTAACAATATTTTAATACTCTTTATATTTATTTATTCATAAATGTACAGATGGGTCCAGAATATAATACTATAAAACTTAATTCCTCTTTATTTAGTATTAACATAAACTTTTTATCAATTTTATTACCCCGATTCCCAAATTTTAAAATTTAAGACTTTAATTATAAATTGGATATAATAATTATACATACATTATATTTAAAGTTGGTTGTTTGCTTATTGTAGGGTTAAGCAATTCAGAAGAGAGAAATGCATTCCAGTCTATTTCAACATTTTCTGGCGGTGTCATGGATTTAAAATTTGTGCTGACACTGATACAGAAAATCTCAGTGAACATATTGATTGGCAATTAATATGAATAATTAGAAGTCATGTGCTCTATTTCAAAGTGCACTTTGCTACAAAAGACACAGCTGATGTATTTTAAATCTGATGGAAAGAAGAGACACATAACACATATTTAGAACTAAATTAACAAAATTTCAAGTCATTCTGGAACAATATTTCCTCCAAGTGTCATGGATTTTAAATTTGTGCTGAAAATGATAAATACAGTTTGCATCCACTTAAACAGAAAATCTTAGTGAGCATATGTTGCATATATTATGAAAAATTATAAGCCATGTGACCTATTTTCATAATGGACTTTGCCACAAAAGATGATGCTGATATTCCAAGATGTATTTAAGATTTAATCATTCAACATATAAGTATTTAGAACTAAATTTACTTAATAATTACAAAATCCAACAGTTATAGTGCATGTGATCTTTAACCTGCTTTGTTCTGGCCAAGAACAAAACATTTGTTAAGCACACAGCTTAAAGGAGGATATAACTTGTGTGGTGGTATGCATAACTTGCTTTATGAGTCTAGATTTTTGGTCTTTTATAAAGAAAAGAAAAAAATATGCAATAAATTACAGCCTTAATACAACCATGATCTAGATAATTGCTACTTCATACTTAAGACATTTGAATCTTATACACTGCACCAAAAAGGTACAAATTAACATAAAGAGTATAATTTATTATGTTGCTTCTCTAATAAAAAGGTACAATTCATGGTAAAACAAGGGACCAACACAGCATGGCTCAGTATTCAATGTACAGTAATTAGCTATAGGTAATAAACTATTGTATTAGGGAGTTCTTGTTCAGTCAGAGCTTACTAGTATTAATAAGACCATGTACTATTACATGGTATGGGAAATGTTTGCCGTTTTTAGGCCGTTCCGGAACTGGTGTAGTCACTCCAGCGTTTTAATACGCAAATTTCAATCGCCAAATAAGGAATGAAGTTTAAAATCTGTTATAAATTGCACTAGCGCATATTGAAGATGAGGTCATATATAAATAAAATTTTACATGTAGGCAGATGGTGTGACTAGATTGTACTAGATTGTCTGATGCATATTTTTTAAATGATCGCTATCCTTAAGGTAAAAGGGGGGGTATTGTATACACTTGGAAAGTGGTCTTGAATAAAAGAACTATGGATATATCATACTAATAGCCGATGGTTAAGCTTTCAAATTGGTATTTTAATTCTGAACACCACAATACCAGGTTTTTAACAAATTGAATAGATCTACTTGGTGCACCGGACGCATTTTGGGACCCACAACTTGTTTCATTCACAAGTCACGTGACAGTAAGGAGAAAATGACGATATCTTATTTCACAAGAGGTTGTTTGGGCGACACCATTACATGTTAAAAATATATTAATACTTTTAAAACGTTGTGGTTTTATGTTGATACCTTGTTATATATCATTTTACATCCATATAAATCCGTGGTTGCCTTAACACAACCGCGTATATTTTTTTATTTTAAAGTAGCTTATTACAAATGTTTTATATTATAATAATAAAAAAGAAAGTTAATTATTCCAAATATCAATGCTTTGATATTCTTTTAGCTAAAGTGCCTGAAAAAACCTTTAATGGAAGGCAGAATATTGAATCCTGGGAATTTTTAGATATGTTTATAGCATCTTTATTTTTTTTTGACTTACCAAATGTTTATCCCTTGCACATGTTTATAGTACAAATAGATCAAATTCCAACAATTGCTTCAATCATTTTTATATCAGTGTTTTAGAATATCCCAAAATATCCTATGGTTTGAAGCCGTTGCCATGGAAACGAAGTGATGTACATACCAATTTTATTTAATTTTTCTTATAAGGAATATTGTCCCGATGAGTAGATATCATTTTTATATTACTTTAATTATTTTGTGTCAGGTTCGTATCTCCTTAAAACAAAGTTACTAGTTTTTTGTAAATGTTCTGTTACAAATAGTTGGTCAATGTGATTCATATTATTTCAATAGACAGTCTACCTTTGCGCATTTAATTACTGCTATTACGTGAAGATTTCAGTCATCTGATTTGATACACTGATACACATCGCTAAATAAAACTAAGCTACTGCCAAACCTAATTTTTTTTTGTTCGGCATAAGCAGGTTTTGGATGCTTGAACTCTGCTGTCAGTTACATTCAACATAAAGCGGCGGCTTTCATCAGACGTATGGGACTTTCTTCCAGAGGCTTCTCCTCTTTACGACGTGCTTGGCAGTGTCTAAGCAGTAGCACACGGTCAGGCAACAACTGTATTTTCATAAACCGAAATTTACGCGTAATAATTTCGTATAGAGGGTTATTACTGTCTTTTGGGTTCTGTTTACATCTTTAGTAAATATTATTGTGCGTCAAAATATATTCTTGCAGAAATGATTGCGGAAAGTAAATTTATGAACAGAAAAAGTTAATGGTAGTAATTTATTTATATATATATTTATCAATTTATTCCAACTATAACTTTGTATAAATAATATTATCAACTATTTATGTACATTGAAGTTATGAAAAAGTAGTCCACGAAGAAGCTTCAGATCATTCATCGCCATTTTAAGAATTTCTTTTGCATTGTTGATTGTTACATTTTTTTAATTTACCTGTTCAAAATGTGGTACGGTAATTTTTTTATGTACTGTGAAAAATTTGACTATAAAAAATGTCATCATTTGTTTTGTTCTGTTATACACGTAAATAAGTGATGATTTCGTCACGCATGATTTTCCCGTACTTTTTTGTTATTGTTGATAGTCATTCAGCTAATTCTTCTCTCCATTGGTTTATGGTAAACTCACGTGTTTCATTATTAATATGTATTATTGCAGCAGATCTAACTTGGATTTATATCTAAAATAAAGGGGGGTCCATGGTTTTGTTTCGGTTAAGGCCTACAACTAGATGGAGTTGCCTGCCTTGGTGGTTATAAATTATTAATATGGACATTATTTCAATAATTAATAACATGTACGTGTAGTAAGAACTTTATAATGGACTGTATAATTGTATTTTGATGTTCATCAATAATTTGTAATATTGATTAAGAAAAAATGTTAATAATTTTGCAATTTAATGCGTGGCATGATACCTTTTTCAGGTGTTTAAACTGATTCTGATTTATGTTAAAAATTACCGTTTTACGGTAGTCAAGGACGTTAAAAACCCCCTTAAGTAAGTATGTTAAAAATGCTCTGTATTATATTGCACTCTGCAGATGTAAGACCTCCAAAACGGTTAGAGTGGGGAAACGCTCCAACCCATGTGGGGTACTGGAGTAGCCCAACATTACATCGGAGCAGCCCGGCCGTTAGTAGGACATATGCTGCCGAGTTTTTCGACCAGGTATCCCGAAGGCCGGGCTTCGACAAAACCACCATGGTGGAGTCCATGAATTACTAACACTAACATCCGTCCGATCAAGGGTATTAATTTATCAGTGTAGGACGTAAAAAACTCCTATCATCATCATCGTATTATATTGATTTCATTGAAAGCCAAAGTCTAATTAGACTATTATTTTAAAGGCACTAGTCTTCTCTGACGTCGGTCTTAATTAGAGTTGCCTTATGTAAATTGTATTTTAATTGTACTTTAATTTTCTTTGTTTTAATTTACATTATAAATAATGTTGCAACGTTTCTTTGTATCATTTTGCCATGTCCAACGATGAGAGTTCAAATACTCGGGGTCCTTGTGTTCGAATCCGAACAATTTTTGTAAACGAGTAGATGTAAACATGTTCCTGGAGTTGTGAGTTTTTAATTCATAGAAAGTAGCCACTGGATAAAAAGAGATTGCAGAAGCATGGTACAAAATTTTTTGCATAGCAGCGCGCACTCCAGATGCTGTTACAGTTTTATTACTAAAAAATGAGTTTCGGGTTTTTTTACATGAAAAAGATATGTTTGCTGATGTAGTGAAGAAAATTTTTCTGAAAGACGCTGTGTTGTGTTACATTAATGTGAGAATGCACAACCTGTTTGAAGGAGGTAAACTTGTGACTCATACATGTATAGAGACCAGAAGGCCACCACCGGGATATTCTGCCTAATATCACGACCATAACGAAAAAAAACAAACATTTGAAAATTTAAAAAAAATGGTTTGCAAAAAATGACTCGAAAACTTTCCAACTAATCTTAATGAAACTTTGCGATATGTTAACATGCTACTACAAATGAAGGAACCCAAACGGTGACTATTATTTAAACAAACTACTAATGAACAGACCATAGAAATGTATATTATTCAATAAACAGGTCTATGAAACAAAAATACACATCAGTAAATTCTTCACAGTCCTGATCGGGTTATCACTGGATATGGTGACAACCATATCCTCTCTTGTTAACATAGTTCTCTTAAAAATGTTGAATTGTGTTGACCCACACGAGCTATTTGTCGAAGGTACATTGCTTTCATTCCATGTATATGTTATAAAAAGACATCTGGATGTTGGCGCAATTAATTTTATTAATGTTAAAAACTGGATTTAGAAATACCAGATTACAAAGAGCATGAAGACACGTATAAAATATTGTATTTTAACGCCAACGAGTGAAAATTGTCTATGTAAATTGATGACACTATAAATAAAAAATTATAACTTTCATTAAGTAAACTTGCTTGAAAATTATCCTTTAATACAACATATTCGTGTGCTTGTTATTGTTCTATTTTGATCGAGAAGATGACTTTACCTTCTGAAACATTTTTTCCTTTTCTACTTGATGTTCTGTTTTGAAAAAAAAATTATCTAGTAATGTGTGATTGAATGAATATATGGATTTTCAATCTGTATATTATATATTTGTAAAACAAACTTCTAAATTGATGGTAGGTAATTTTTATATTCTACCCCTCCAAATTTCGTTTTTAAACAATGTCCTGCAAAAGAGTCTCTGTTAAACTGTTCATGCCATACTTGGGTTTGTTAACTTGTATGTGCACGTTAGTTTTTGCAGAAATTATGTATCTTTTTCTGCTTATTTCTCTATGATTTATTCATGATTGACACTATGTGATTTGGTTACTCCCGCCACTAATAAAAACTGAGGGTTTTTCCCCAGATTTTACGCTTATGACAACGCCCATTTAAACGCGTTAATAAATCGTGACTTTCTTGTAATCTGACTACATGAAATAAACCAGTTGCATGATAAAATATTATTCTTTTGTAATAAAAAGGTTTAAATAAGAACTTACTGAAATTTCACTGCTGTTAAATATTTAACAGGCTATAAAATAACAAGTTATACCTGTATTGTAATAATTGAACATCGACAAAGTAAAAAGTCAAGGAAATATAATTTAGTTTTGCTACGTACTGGAGGAAAATGTTTTATTAGGTATGTATAACATTTTTAAAGGTTTTTTGTTTAATATAAATTACTTTAAATTAGTGGTAGAACATGAAAATCAATAACTTATTTGCTGTATAGTTATAATTATTTTTGTATTTTGTTTTGTTTTTCCATCTGCTTAATTCTTTCAGTCTTTGGTGCTGTGTAGCAAAAATATCAGAACAAATCATATCACGTGACGTGCGCGTCAACTACTAGCAAACGACTTTTCAAAGTAAATTAAATAAGCACAAAGTATGCGTCCAACAGTTGAATTCAAATGTATATATTATCTAATAGCTTTGTCTTTTTAGAGCAAAATTACTTGCCCTTATATATATTCTAAAGAGATTATTCCCTGCTCCTAATGTTTAGTGGTCATTTAAATTTCACCTATTTATTTGTTTTCTTACATATTTTAATTGAGATCTGTTTTAATTTTTGATTAAATGTTAAAGATAAAATAATACTTGGGGTTAAACATGTATTTGAAAGCTTTTTCCCTTACTCAATCTATCTTTGTAATATAAAAGTAGCATTTCAGTCTATTATACGTTGTAGTTATGGAAGAGAACACTACCTTAAACGCAGAGTTACTTCTCCAGTAAATCACACTAACAATGCACAACAAATACTATTGTGCAAAAATCATTAT
This sequence comes from Limnoperna fortunei, assembly GCA_944474755.1. Classification (NCBI taxonomy): domain Eukaryota; kingdom Metazoa; phylum Mollusca; class Bivalvia; order Mytilida; family Modiolidae; genus Limnoperna; species Limnoperna fortunei. Next base: position 56,426,548 of record OX104120.1, read on the forward strand.
ATGTTTTTGGTTTAGTAAACATTGAGAGCGTTAATGTGTAAAATTATCTACAAAGCTACATCGCATTCCGTAACGTATTGGATGACGTCACACTTAAATAAACAAATAAAAAAGCATATCTATTAATTAAAATTGTTCGGTTAAATTCTACCCGTTGAGGAATTTTTCAAATTTTATGAATTTCCAAAAAAGTAAAAAACGTTTAGTTAAATATATATTGACTCCAAAAAATATATCTACATGTGCATTTATAATCACACCCTCGCGGAATTCATACGTTTAATACTTTTATTCTCAAATATAGAGAAGAAAAAAAACAGTAAATAACCTTAGTGTAAAAATATATTTAAATAATTCATTTTTACTATGTAATACTTTATAACTTTTCCGATATTTCGCGATCTCAAGATTTATGGGATAAAATATTTTAAAAATTAATTAAAAAATTAATTAACACAAAAATAGATCAAAAGCATCCAAACAAATTGATAGATAAATAATCTAAAGAAAAAAAGTAGTTTAATAATTATCAAATAAAACATAGTTATCTTTAGAATGATAATATTTTAGTCTGTAGAAATTTACAGTATACGATAATTTCATCAAATTTCTTGTATAGAACTGTTCAAGCGTGAAATTGTAAACAAACAAAGCGACTCTTAATTGAAAATTAAGTTTAAATTAAAAATGCATGGCAGACATACATTGTATAAAAATTTAATACTCACAATGCTACACTGTAAAGGTGTTAAATATATATCATGCAATTCCACCTTTGTTCGTGTAAACATTATTGGATTAATTTGTGGTACTAGTCAATCAAAAATATAACAATGAGATTAGAATTACCTGTTTTCAGCTTTATATTGTCATGGTATGCGATGTATCTAATACATGTTATTAAATAAGTAAATTTGATCAATGGTTTTCAGTTTAAGTACAGGTTATTACCTTTAAATGCATTAATGACACACTAAAACACTAAAACATTTTTAAATATAAGTATAGGGTTATCTTAAATGTCTAAATAAAAGATACATGGCAAACATATATTGTATATAAGCTTAAAGTACAATTCTTAAAGATCTTTTTTGCTTATATACACCTGGAAAAAGGTGCCAGACTCGCTGTTTTGTAATGAATAAATCTGCAAATAAGTAGATACAGTTAAAATGCAGTTATTTATATAAGCATTGACGAGTGCATATTGATAAAAAGCTTTAGAATATTCAAATTTACATACAGAAAGTTTCATTTGAACAAAGCTACTAGTTTTCCGTCAATGTCCTGTTACAAAAAAATTGGTCTATGTGATTCAATTAGTTTAATAGGCTACCTTTGCGCATTTAATTACTGCTATGACGTCAAGCTTACAATCATCTGACACAAAAATCCCAAACCAATCTAGGCTACTACCAATCCTTACTGTTTTGCTTCCGCCGCATGAGCAGTTTTTGGATGCCGTCATACCTGAACTCTGCCGTCAGTTGCATGCAACAGCTTTCTTCAGGCTTTTCCCAGTCACAACGGGCTTAGCACCAATTCAATCTTTCGTGCTGCCTTGTTCACGTTCACGTAAACACTGTATTTTCAATACAGTTATATTAACAGGTTTCGCTTGACACGTTGGCAAGAGAGGCATATCTTCACTGACAGATCTTAATTAGGATTTTCTGGATCTTGGAAGGTCTCTCACATAGTTTAATTTTTTATGTTTACTTACAATTCGGCAAAATGTTGAACTGTGGTGACCCACACGACGAGCTATTTTTCTAAGATATATTCCTTTTATCCCATCGATATGTCTCAAAAAGACATCTGAATGCTGTAGCAAAAATTTTTATCGATGTTAAAAAACAATTTAAAATCACCAGATCACGCAGAGCATGAAGACATGTGTAAAATCTTGCATTTTAAGTGAAAGTTGTGCACGTACAAGTGATGACATCATAAAAAATTGTACTCTTCATTAAAAAGTAAACTTGCTTGAAAATTTCTGCTTAATACAACATATTATTCGTTTTTGAAAGATGTCATGGGAGAACGAGTCTGTGTTGAACTGTTTTGTAAAATTACATGTGAATGTCAGTTTTTCCGGAAAATATGCATCTTTATTTCAGCTTATTTCTCTTTGATGCATTTATATACGTTTTACGGATTTTCGTATAAATTTAACGCTATGTGATTTGGTTATACCGGCTCCTTATAAAAAAGCGGGTATTTCCCCAGATTTTACGCTTACGCAAACACTAAATTAAACGCGCTAATAGAATCGTGACTTCCTTGTGATCTGACTGCATATAATAAACAATTTGCACGATAAAATATCATTCTTTTGGAATTAATAGTTATATATAATAACTAACTGAAATTTCACTACTTTGTAATAAATATTTAAAAGGCTATAAATAACAAGTTATACCTATATTGGTATAATTAAACATCGACAATTTCACCACTCATATGGAGGGGCCTCGGTGGCCGAGTGGTCAAGGTAGTTCGTCTACTATTGATCACGTGGTCTGTCAACACTGAGATTGCGGGTTCGATTCTCACTGCAGGCAGGGTGTAATCGACTCCAATCTTAATTGACAAGGATTGCCAGTTTTCCTACCGCAGGTCGGGGGTTTTCTCCGGGTACTCCGGCTTCCTCCCCCAATAAAAACTGGACGCCATGATATAGCTGAAAAATTGCTGAAAATGGCGTTAAACACCATCAAACAAACAAACAAACAAACCACTCACATGCACATTGCTTTGAAGTCATAAGTAATGAGTAATAATTTGTTGTCTTTTTATATTAGAGAAATGCATTTTGTGTTGTTTATTATAACAGAGGTGAATGCATGAAAAGCGCTAAGATGTAAAACTTGGACAGAATATCAATTATAGCTCAAATGTAACAACGTACACTGGCGAATAGATTAAATCAACGTTAAAGAAAAAGTCAAGGAAACATAATTTAGTTTTGGTACGTACTGGAGGAAAATGTTTTATTCGGTATGTATAACGTTTTCTAAAATGAGGTTTATTGTGTGATATAAATGATCATATTTACATTAAATCAACAGTACAACATAACTTATTTGATGTAAAGTTATAATAATTTGTAGTTTTTTTCATCTGCTGAATTCTTTCAGTATTAGGTTCTGTATAGCAAAAAATATCAGAACAAATCATATCACGTGACGAAGGCGTCAAATACTAGCAAAAGTCTTTTCAACGTATTTTAAATAGACACAAGGTATACGTCCTACAGTTTAGTTCAAATGTATGTAATCTCTAATAGCTTTGTTTTTGTAGTAGCAAAATATATTGCCCTTATAATATATAATATTTTAATTGAGATCATTTCTAATTAATTATTAAAGATAAAAAAATACTTGTGGTAAAACATGTATGTGACAGCTTATTTTCGTTACCCAAACTATCTTTCTAATAGAACATGAACAAAATGCCATATTTCTACATACTTAAAAGTTACATTTAAGTCTATTATATGTTGTATTTATGGAAGAGGACACGACCTTTAACGCAGATTTAAAACCCCAGTAAATAACACTAACAATCCACAAAAATCACTATTGTGCATATTGTGTTTTTGGTTGGGTAAACATTAATAGTGTTAAGTTGTCTACAAAGCTACTTTGCATTCCGTAACGTATTGGATGATGTCACACTTGAATAAACAAATAACAAAGCATATCTATTAATTAAAACTGTTCGGTTTAACTTTACCCGTTGATGCATTTGTTTCAAATTTTGTTACAAAAATTAAAGAACATTTAGTTTAAGATATTGACTCCTCTTAATTGAATCACTATATTAAGTATTCTATTGTGATAACCATAAAATATATTTATCTATCGGAGTTCTGTAACATCAGAAATACATAGCTAATACCAAATATGTATATGTCTACAAATAAAGCCCTACACTGTTAGAATTAGATTTTAATACTGTCACATTTGTTTGCTTACTGTCAGCTGGATTTGAACTCGTACCTTTGTGACACTATCGTACCCATTCGCCTGCAATTTGTCCAGCGTTCTATATTTCGTTTTATTTTTAATATACGTTAAAAATGACATTAATGTGCAGTTATTACCACAGCGTTTCGCAATTCAGACGTTAAGTCCTCTCGAAATACAATTTACTTATAGTGAATATAAAGATTTAGTTGATTTTCATAATTCAATTGAAACGGTTCATATTTTCTGACACAATGATGGAAACTTGACGATATTTCTAGATAAGATACGCAACTACCCTCGTTTGGTGAAAATGGATTTAGAATGGAATCAATTGAATAAACCTTGGATGTATCCATTTTCTAGATTAAATCTGGTTAAATCTAGAATATAAGAGCTTCATACTTTTCCAATATGACCTATTTACGGGTTTTAATTTAATCGCATAATTTGATAACTTACCTACAAGCAGGGGCATTTAAATACCAACCTGGAATTTTTACTCATATTTGGATCGACTGGAACTTCTTAACAATTATTGACCTTTCAGACGCTGCGTTAGGGTGTTTTTTTTTTATTGAGCTTCCGAGGGAACAAAATTTCGAGTATAACAAATGAATTTAATTGGACTAGGTTTTGGAAAGTAGACATAATTGGTGGCAGAGAGATTGATTTTAGACAAAAAAATTTTTCTCGAATATCGGCTCTTTCAGCGTTAGGAAATATAGATCGTAATGCAGCAATGAGAGGGACTTTCAACTACCAGCTGTTTGTAGATAAAAATCCATGGTCATGTGATCGTGATGCTTACCAATATATATTGCCTGCTTCTGCCGCCACCATTCACTTTTATGGTCTTATATTTCATTGTGCTTCTCCCCCGTCATTAGTGGGTTATTCCCCCAAAGAAGTTTAAATATAATCCAGACTTATTTAATTACCTTAATTGTAATGTCAGTTTAGAAGATTTGTTTGTTTGTTTGAATGGTGGTTTAACGCCACTTTCAGCAATTTTTCAGCTATTTCATGGCGTCCAGTTTTTATTGGGGGAGGAAGCCGGAGTACCCGGAGAGCAGTTTAGAAGACAAATGTCCGCCAAAATGTTATTGTTATAAACAACCTTCTGCAAAGAGAGTTGTAGTGAATTGTTCATCAACTGATCGTAGCTTAATGCCGACAGAAGTCCCCAATATTGATGACATATTCAAATAAATGAAAAGTGTGCAATAGAAAATGTTATCGCCTGCCAAAAAAGTTGTGAGAGCGTACGTTTGCTGTTGTTATCCGATGGTGACCTTTGCCCGATTAAACAATCTTACTGGTCATTTGCCGGTGCAACATTTCTGACGCTTATAATTACTACACTATATGATAATTTCAGATTCGAAATTAAAAGGCTTTTCAGAATGCTTAAATTGTCAGCAAGAACAGTTATGATTATGACCTATATTTGTTGTTTAACATGGAAACTAATGACGTCCTAAATTGGGCCGTGCGGACTGTAACAATATTCTTTGAGAAACAAGATTACACACTTTGCATTCCACTAAGAGATTTTAATGGTGGTGCAATACAACTTGAAGATATTTGCACCAATATAAATACATCAAGTCGTTTCTGGTTGTTCTTAGCCAGGATTATAACGATCCCTATTCCAAAACATTGAATGGAAGCAGATATGGAATACGTTTATGACCGATTCAAAGACAACAATCACTGTGATTTTTTAAAAAGCAAGGAAATAATGGACATGACATAAAGTTAATAATGGTCCTCCCATTCATCAAGAATTGGTCGTATTTTGGCCATGAAATTTTTAACTACATATTTTATTGTTATTTTATTGAGATATTGGTATTGAATTTTATGTATAACTGACTCTACATTCCAAAATACACGTACTTATGTAAACACTATATGTCTAAATACATATATTGCTTTGTATAAGTATGAAATGCCAACAATAAAAAATGTGTAGAAGGTATTGTTTCAATTAATGGCTAAGAGCTAGGATAGTAAGTAACAATGTAAATTATTTTTAAAGATTATCTAGTCCAGTCGCGTTTGCAAATTTGCACTTTTTGCTATTTTTATCGTACCTTCGGGGTTCGGTGCATAGTAACAAGACCAGCTCGATTACTGTATGAATAGAGATCATGCCTGATTGTTTCTATCTTAGAAATCTCGTTTGTGATACGTTATAATGTTTTTAAATACTGGTATTGGATTTATAATAATTTATAGAATGAGATTCGTTTCTATTTTTGAAGTATGGGGGGGGGGGTTGCATCCGCACATCCCAGCTTTACCTCTCTTACAACCCGCTTGTTCCGTAGTTTGCCTTTTTATTGAATTAACGTACATATAGAATATAATAACTGAGCTAAATTTAAGTAAAGGATATGTTCTGTTTAGCCATAGTTATTGTTTTCCCTTCATGAATTATCCTTTTTATTCATTACGCTATAACCAGCCGTTAAAGTTACCAGCGTATGTGTTATGGATAATGATTACCTTGACCCATAGACTAATAGGCGGAACCAATCAATTACCCTGATTTGAACCACATTCCGAAAAAGGCAGTGGGCAAGCACCATAACAACGCGTACCAAATGTCAAATAGGAATATGGGGCTATCGTGTATAACTTCGAAAATTGAATGATATTGTTAACGAGTCTTTATATATTACTATTGACAGTGAGCGTTTTGTCGAAACATTGTATTTAAAGATTAGAAGGAAAACAATTTCCTATACATGTCATAAAATGGGAAGAAGATAAATGAGACAAATATTAATCAAAAGAAATTGAAAATAAGAATTGTCATTACAAGAAAATGTATATATGAGGAATTAAATAAACAAAAAGGTAATTGGTAAATATTAAAAAGAAAAAATGAAAGAAAAATATTAGGATTGAACAAGGGGCAAACCAAGTAAATGCTTTTGTGTACGAATGCAAAATCTTCAGCAGGTAAATTATTCCAAAAGTAGAAAAACAAAATGGGAACATACAGATCTAAGTAAAATAAAATATTTTTTATTTTATCTGTGTAAAACAAGAGACAATAATGATGATGATTCTATTTTCAATCATCAAATCAATTCAAACATTAAATGATGAGTTAAACAAGTAAATTATCAGACTGAATCTAATTAAGAAAAAGTTGCTTTAGATCGATAATAACTATTAATGAAGCTAGTACTGGACTATTAAAAAAGAATAGCAAATCGCCAGAATCAGATGGGTTGACAACAGATGTTATTTAAGTTTTGCAAAGATTAAAAGTTTTGTTGTGTCGAATATATAAATGAGGGATATAATATAGGAGAACTATCTATCACCTAAAACAAAAAAAGTATCAAATGTTACAGAAAGAAAATAAGCTAAAATATTTTCTATAAAACTGGCGTCACATATCTCCTGTACACAGTATATAAAATTACGTCTGGGGTTATTACGCATATAATAAATAGGTGTAGATAAACGTATACATAAAGATCAAACAGGTTTCATCAGTGGGTGCATCATTGGAAAATAAATATGACTAATTTATGATATTCTTCAATACAGAGAGCAAAATGAAATACCAGGTCTATTGATATTGATAGACCATGAAAAAAGTTTGGATTCAATATCGTTTGCTTAGTAGAATGAGACTTTTTAACTTTGGTAAATCAATTATTAACTATTTTGTAATAAAATAAAATGTGCCGTAGACGCGTCCCACAATCCAAACACGTTATTGTAATCATGAAACGCAATCTTAACACGTTATTGTAGACACGTCACACGTTCCAAGCACATTATTGTCGAAATGTCATTGAATTTAAACACATTTTTGTTGACACATCACACAATCGATATACATTATTTATCTTTTGTAATATTGTTGATCCTTTATCGCCTTATTTTTATTCTTTGTGCAAAAATTTAAATTAAATTTATGGGATATACAACCTTTTAAGGCCATTGAGAAAATGTAAATTAATCACAAGGTGTCTCAGTTTGCTTTAATATTGAATAACAATGATAGAAAACTTTTTTAATATTAAATGGCAGTTAGAGATCTTTCAGGAAATCTTTATTTGAACTTGGTTCTCAAATTTGTCAGGCTGAAATACATGTATTAACATTCATAATTAATCAAGTTATATGGATTCGAAGTAAAAGGTGTAGTAATGATATATTGTGCTCCAACAAAAACTTGATGTGAAACGGTTCGAAAGAGGTATTTATTTGGCAATAATTGATGAAAGAGAAAAGTTTATGCCATTTTAAATATTTAAAGAAGATTTTAGTATTAATGACAGTATTATGCAATATAACAGCATTGTTGCAGCTGTAAAGCAGTAAAAATGTGTGTCGATGGTACACGTTATTATAACCGTTGTTTCCAATTCATTCCATCAATTGAACAAATTATTTTGAAAAATAATGGTACCAACGAAATGTTTTCTGTGATATATGCAAATAAATTTATACCAAAACGTTAAACAAAATAGAATGAATAAATTCCTATTGATAACACCGAATGAAAAAAAAGTTCTATTGATTGTGACTAAAAACACCAAATTACAGTGGTTACAATATTAAATAAATAATCTGTAATTTTTGTGGATGAGATTTAGTTCGTTGTTAGCAATATCATCGCGTCCAGTTTTTAATGGGGAGGATTCCGGAGTATTCGGAGAAAACCGCCAACAAGTGGAAAGATCGGTTGTTATCTTTTCTTTTCGTCTTTTCAACAAATTACAAATTCCATTGAAATATTTTGAAAATAATCAAATTGTTTGAAAAAGATTTGCAATTCAATACGTCAAACTAACGTTCATGTGCGTACAAAATGTGTAAGAACCAAACATATCGATAGAAATTATTATGTAATTTTTTAATAGTAAACTATAAAAGCTGTTAATGTAATCTAATGTAACTGAATAATTCTTTTTATTGTATTGTTATAAATACATTTTTCAAAGTCTAATTTACTTTTTACTAATAGTATATAATGACATCCATCTGTTATTAGGTATTAAATAGTACTTTAGGGTTATAATTATGTATTTCATAAATCTTTGAAGATGCCTCTGATCATATCACCTTTAATTGCTTAGTTGGAATATCTCATTTTCTTTTTTAGTTTTAGCCTGTGTTAATTTGTGTACTGTACGATTACAATTGTATATGTTATAAATCTTGGAAGATGCTTTTGAGCAAATCAACCATTAAAATATTTATTAGTAACTGAAATTATCTTTATCGTTTTGTAAATTAGTCATACAAAATGGGAACCACTTTGTTCTTATTGATGGTCCGAGTGGTCGCCTATAATTGATCCGACTGGTCAGTTAGTTACCTCAAAATATTCGTCACTATCTGTGTGACTGAAAACTCGTAGTGCTCAACAAATTCAATTTGGCTATCATAATTTAACGTAGAAACGACCTTAATTTGATGTGATAAATCCTGGCTGACCTAAATCCGTATTCAAAGACGAGAATGCTGTGAGGTGCCTTACTTACCTCCATGACAACATGATAAATAAGTTGTTGTCCTTTCAGACAAGGCTTCTAACAACATTGTATTCGTATGTAAGTCACATTATTATGAATACCTCATCAATGAGCTAGGAATCAAGGATATCTGAATATTCATTACGACAAAGTATGTAGACTTACCATACTTGTATTATATTCCAAAATTACATAAACATCCTTACAGCCTTTCTGTGAGCAACAGTCCTCTGTCAAGGAATTCACTACAAAGTGCAGTCACGGTGGCATCTAAAAAGCTGTGATATTAATATGATCCATATGAAGGAATATTTTGTTTAATTCTAAGTTTAATAGGTTGCAGATTTCAAGATAAAGTACAAAGAAAATCAATTTAATCTGTTCATTGTAACTTAGTTCTTCAATAGAAACAACAAATACACAAAACTAAAATCAAATAAAACATAAACTAGCATCATTTAAATATGATACTACAAATACAGCGGTTGGAGAATCCTGCATTATGAAAGACACACGCCTGTTTTTGTAATTTAAAGAAGTAATACATTTTTTTTGGGGGGACAGGAAAAGTAGTCTAATTAATACTGGAGGCAATAAATAATAGAAGAAATTTTATCCAGTCCTTAAGTCAATAAAGGTAAAAATCTCGAACATGGAACAGATGTGTGACCACCAAATGCACAAAGAAGTACATGTTTCATTAATGCTTCTAAAAATTACAGAGACCGGTTTGATTATATCTTGCTTTATATGTGCGAATTACAAATTAACGCAAAGTATGGAATTTTGATTTTATAAGACTTACAGCTGACTGTAATGTTCTAATTTGTTCTTTTTTATGAACGAATACAATAGAGTAGTTTCAAATTTAAAAAGAAATGGATAAAAACAAAGACTAAGATTTAGTCGGAATATATCCAGAAGTGATAATAAAAAACACAACTCTAAGGACAAAACTACAGATAACAAGATTTAAGTAAATGCATTTTGGATAAAGATTTTACAATAACACATATGCATATTCACTTTTTTAAAAGAAAATACCGGTCATTCCTTAGAGATTGACGAATAAACGTCAGATTATCACAGTTAAGAATACCTCCGGACACGTTTAAGGTAGTATCGTGTATAACCACTTCGAGCTCCGCTCAAGATAATCCCTTGTTAAGTATGTTATGTGAGACCTGTCATGGTTTGTTGTATATATAAATAGACAATTATATGCAGTCTGTTCTTTTTCAGATATTACTGACATTTTGTCATTTAATCTGCAAGTTATCGTCATCCTCTGCTACACTAGATACATTTATACAGAGTGGTGGGATTCCTGTACCGGAGCATTTTCATTGGAACCATAGCAGTGTAGCAAGTACTGTTCTCCATTGTCCAAATTGTTGTATGGATTCATGTATCAGAAGTCAGTTTGCCACCGACTCAATTGCTCTTTGTTGCATTGCGGATGCTAGACCATTCTGGACATTTCCAGAAAACAAAAATGTAATCGTACCTCTCGAAATAAAATTTGATATCGACCATACAGAATTAGTAGATATTCATCCTCCGAATGAAACGGTGAATGTTGTCAGACACATTAATGGAAATTTGACGATATTACCAGATAATATATGCAACTTTCCTCGTTTAGTTGAAATCGATTTAAGAGGTAATAAAATCAAAACCTTGATAAACCTGAGATGTATTCCTTTTCTAGACTACCTAAATTTAGACAATAACATAATAACGACAGTAAGAGCCTCTTCTTTTGTTGGCATGTCCTATTTACGGTATTTAAGTTTATCACACAATTTTATAAATTACATAGAACCAGGGGCATTTAAATACCGACCTGGAAGCTTGTCTTATATTTACCTCGACTGGAATTTCTTAACAACTATTGATTTTTCAAACGCTGCTTTAGGATACTATTTCAGGTTAGTAAACTTTACAGGAAACCAAATGTCTAGGATAACAAATGAACTGAATTGGACTGGGTTTAAGCAAGAAGATACAATTGGTGGAGGAGAGCTAGATTTTAGAAGAAACAATTTTTCTAGGATACCGCCTTTTACAGACTTAAGATTAGTATTAGACTTAGTATTAAAAGGAACTTTTAGCTACGCGCTCTTTCTGGAAGATAATCCATTTTCTTGTGATTGTGAGGCATATCTATATGTAAACCTTGCTCTCCCCGCCATCAGTAATTTTGATGGTCTTCAATTTATTTGTGCTTCTCCATTTTCATTACGAGGTTATTCCCCAAAGAGGTTCAGAGAAAATCCCATCGCACTTAATTACCTCATTTGTAATGTCAGTTTAGAAGACAAATGTCCACCAAAATGCTATTGTTATAAACAACCTGAAAAACAGAGGGTTGTAGTCAACTGCTCATCAACTGATCGTAGCATGATGCCTAAAGTAGTTCCTGATTTGGATGATCTTGAAATTGATCTCAGTCATAATTTAATTCACGCTTTTACAAACTTAAATTATCTAAAAAGAGCCAAAAGAATAGACTTATCTTACAACTGGATAACATTTATTGATCCTGCTGTGTATAGCATTGAAAAAATTTCTTTTATTAATTTAGCACACAACCAGATAACGAGTTTAGACAGGTCCGTTCGGTTAAAGGATCCATGTAAACTGTGGTTTGGAAACGTAACTCTAAAAAAGTGTAATTGTGAAATGCGTTGGATCAAAGTTTGGTTACAAAGGCAAACAACTGAAAAGTGTAATAAAGAAAATGCTATCGCGTGCCAAAAAGATGAGAAAAACATAGATTTGATGTTGTTATCTGAAGTTGACTTTTGCCCGATAGCGCAGACTTACGTGGTACACTCTTGGTTAGCCGTTGCGGCACCATTTATTATGATAATATCTGCTATATTATATTATAATTTCAGATTTGAGGTCAAGCTGCTTTTAAGAAAGGTTAAATTGTATTTACATTGTAACAAATCAAGCGAGAACTTGTATGAGAACTTGTATGAGAATGACCTCTATTTATCGTTTAACATGGACAATAATGACGTCCGAACTTGGACAGTGCAGAATTTAATACCATTCCTTGAGAATCAAGGTTACACAATTTGTATTCCACCAAGAGATTTTAATGGAGGAGCAATACACGCGGAAGAGATTTACGAAAACATATCTAAATCAAAATCATTTGTAGTGGTTCTTAGCCAAGATTACGAGCGATCACAATTCCAAAACATTGAATGGAAGCACACATGGAATATGTTTATGGCCAATTCAGTGGCAACAATTACGGTCATCAATTACGATTTTTTAAAGTGCCAGGACATAATAGATCGAAAACTTAAATCTTTTCTCAGACTTGGATACTCATTAAACTTTTGCAACTCCCACAAAAATTTAATGAGTGACATTAAATCAAATATTGGCCCTCCCATTCACCAAGAAACAGCAGTATTTTGGGTGCCATGAAATTGTTTTCAGCAAAAGATTTTATTGTTTTTTAGAATGAGAAGTTCATATTGATGCTTATATTTTAGTGATGCTACATGCAAAATGCGTGTACAAAATGTAAACACTAAACTGTGATTATAAAACTTTTTCTCTGAAAATATCTGTTTAGTACAACAACTTTGCTTTGTCATATGTGAGTTGCAACATGCCAAATTACGATTATGGTACAAAGTGCCTAGTGATAGTGAATAGGGAATTGTGGAAATAAGTTATATTTTCCGTTTATTAGTTTGCTTACTGGTGTTGGCTTAGATTCTTACTTGATGCATGTTTACATCACAACTTTATATAAAATAATGACATCTTAGACTTGTATATATTGTCATTCGTTTACTTTAAAAATAAAGAATTTTATAGAATATTCTATTCTGTTAACAAGGAAATAGTGATAGTATAGGACATACATCCATTTGGACGGCTCAATTTTCTTACTTTATTTAAGCAGAATTTTGTTGGATAATTTATCTGATTCGAAATTATTATTACTGGATTTAACCTTTTGTTTTAGTTGTCTACTTGAATAAGATAATTTGGGATTCTTTTTTAGCATCTTTTAGTACAGATTTTAAGGATAATTTTGGTTTAAGTTTAATAAATAGACATTCCATTTTGGAACTTTAATACCACTGTTTGGATGCTAATTTTCTTAATTGTGCTGTGTTCAATCACACCTGCATTTTTAAAAGCAGTTTATATATGTTTTTAGAAGTGTGACATGCATTATTTTCAGCAACGTAAACATTTGATGGATACTTAGGTTATAATTTGCATACGTTCAGGCTTTTACGGATGACGACAATCCCCTCACTTTTATTTTTACATAAAATAAAGAATACAAATTGCAGGTTGACTAGGTAAAGTTTGTTAGGAAAAGAATATAATTCATTACCAAAAAATATTGGTCAAAGGGTTGATTTATTTTATGTATATCTAGATGTTTTGTTTCAGTTGTATTCAAATGTATATATTTGACGTTTTTATTCATTGTAATTAATAACAAATCAAATTGTAATGTAAATAGTTTTTTAGAAAATATATATTACCCCAGCCCAGAAGCCACTTTTCGGTGATGACAAGAATATCATTGATTGTTTCAGTGATATTGTCAATGCATAGCTTTAATGCCTAGAAGTTTTGTGCAATGTTCGGTCATATTTTTGTTGTTGACAAAATCATACAGTAGTCATACAGTATTCTCAACGAAACTAATCAATGTAATCACTGAACGACACTACCTTAGTTCAGAGAAGTAAAATATTTTACAGATTTACACGATCATATACAACAATTGCTTTATCCGTTGTTTGTTGTGTATTAAACGCGTGCACCAGTAAACATGTGGCTACCATTTTTGCAGATAAAAAAACGATTTCCTGTACAGGTAAAATCATGAATAAATATAAATCGCTTCGTCGTATACCGTAATTCATTATTGTTAAAGAACCAAATGCATAATTAAAAACTTAAATTGCCAGAAATTAGCACCTTCAATATTACATATACATATCATATTTAACAATTAATGACTTTTATATAGGTCGCTATCAGGATTTACATAAACATATAATATTATACAATTAATAATGTGCTATAAATAGCGACCTATATCAAAGTTTTAATTGTATAATATTATATGGTCATGTAATATTGAAGGTGCAAGTTTCATACAATTTACACCCAGCCGCTAGGCGAGGTGAATATACATTATTTAGGGCTGAGAGAGAAATCCTGATAGCAACCGTATATCAAAGTCAATAATTGTTTTATTACATCAATAAAATCACCATCTTTCTTCATCAGAAAAACAGAGGATGCTTACATTTTGTAATTGTTGTAATGCTGGTTACCTTTAAATAGTTTCTCCTAATACTTTATTTTGATATTGATTTGCTGATAATTTTGAAATTCCAGTTTCATCATATTTCAAATACTGAAAAGAGTATATATATAAAATCAATAATTTTATTCTTACATTGTTAACAGTATATTTATTTTTACAGATAATTCAATGACTACAAAAATTGAAATACATAGTTATGTACGAACAGTCATTAAAACAGGCTTAAACTGATCAAAATCAGGTCAATATTGGATTCCGCTTGACTACTGTGCAGCTGAATAGTGCAGCAGACAGAAATTTCCATTTCTTTATGTAATTTTAGTACTGATGCGATTTATCGTGATCCGAAAGTTGTCTTTTTAACCAATCAAAAACACGCAAAATTCTATTTATGTAATAAGCTAATTTATAAACATGTACAATTAGATAAAAGAATGTCGGGTTACATAATTCATGTATTACAGATATGTTCTCTCAAGTATTGTTCTTTAAAAAATTCATCAGACAAAAACTAAGACTGGGACAGCAAGAAATGAATGCATCCTCAACCCTAAACTGAACACATTTGGTTCAGACAGAAATTTTCATTTAAAAATTAGCCTCTGGTATTTGTTATATTGTTATATGCCATCATCTTTGTAAAGGTTACACATATTGAATATGTCTGTTACTGTTGAAAGAGATTCATTCAAGCAATAAGCAATGTCATAAAATTACAAATGTGACATTTTTATTACAAGAACACAATCTTTGACATAACAGTTAAAAGATACATGATCTCTGACATGTCATTGAATTGTTGTTAGGAAACTAGTTTGTCGTAATTTCTGGCCACTATATTTCAGAGCTAAATGGTTTCGTTAATGCATTAAACTGATATGCAATGTCTTTTTATTGCACATTTAGTGTTTTTTTTCAAAATTATTTGTATATATAAATCTTTTGAAGTTTGAAGTGTTTGGTAAACTTGCCAGTTAATGAAATGTTTTAGACACCCTAATGTAGTCTGCAGGCGTCAATGTCTTACCTTGTTTGTTTTAGAACTCAATTGCACAGTTTTCTGTGTTTGCCAATGGAGTTAAAGCAAGAACAGTGGTTAATTTCCGGTTATTGTTCTGTGATAAATCCAAGAAGAACAACCGTTTGGCAACCTGTCGTAAGTCACGTGATTTTTCGACGTCATCGCGAAAACTCATGTAGATCGATTTTCTTGCACAACTCTGTAGGATGCAACGAAATTTAGCAGTGTTGACATACATGTGAACAAATGCGAAACATTCTTACAGGAAATGAATACTGCAGAAATAGTATATAATTAAAATATATTCTAGTATTTTATGTAATGGGATGCAATGTTTTATTATCCTTTCGAAAATAATACTATATTGTCCGAAATTTGTAGAATAAAAAGTAAACGTAAATGTAAATGCACAGACCAACAGTAATCAAGAAAGTGTTCTTGGACAGCTCAACAGTTATTTGTTTGTTATATTAACCGATGACAAGCAAGAATTTGTCAGTCTGCCCCTCCAAGAAAAGGAAATCAGGGATTGGAGTTTTTTTACATTTTTTTGTTGGTAATATAATGTGTTGTGGACCATGGTTCTATTTGTTGCCTGCAATATTTTTTATTGCATTATGTAATTAAATCTACTTTTTTTTCTGCTCAAATATGGTCTCTGTACATTACACATTTTACAATCTTATTGGGAAGAAATACATTTTCTTGAACATGTTATCGGATGACATGTGATCTCTTGATACATGCATATAAAATGGACATGCAATTAACAAAGTAAATATTTTACAAATGATATGACTGATATAGTCTATATACTATTAACATACAAATATTTAATCGCATATTTTACAAATTATATATCTGATCTAGTGAAATTAATAAAACGATTTGATGTATTTTCTAAAAACTGTAGAAAGTGGATTACACACCAAATATGTTTCACCTTTTGGTGTAACATTTCCTGGACTAAGTTCAAAGTGTGAAACAATCTCAGAACAGTTATAAAACAATGAAACCAGGTACAACCTCAATATATGTGCAATCTTTTTGTGACGTTTTATGGGTCCGACAAAACAAACTGGGAGATGTTGATTACATAAAATGGGTACCGTCTATTATTCCATGTCAAAAACTTTCCAATTTCTTACTATGCACATGATGGAATCCATCTTCTTCACCTTGCAGCAATACACGATGCCTTTTTCTTTTGCATAAAAAGTACATACACATACACATGCATCTATCTCTAAATTTGGGTATTTGTTGTTCTGTCTTTTATTGGAATAATGAGGTTGTATTGGTTAATATCCTCTTTATTTTAGGATTGTTATGTGCAATTATTAAAATTTTATCAAATTGATATCTCCCATTCTTGTGCGCAATACGAAAGAGAACACAAATGTTAAAGTAAAAACATGGCATATTCGTGTCGTATGGTGATTCTTATTAATCATTTTAATATTAGAAACTGTGTTTTATTGATTATAATATGTTATCATGTATTGCATTTATAGTTCTTCATAATTAATGTGTATTTATGTGTATTAACAATCATATTCTTATCCTTTGTAACACTAAGTCAAAACATGCATCAATACTCTTATTCCTAGCACAGATTTCTTTTGGCAAACAAATATTGTATTTGCTTATTTGTGGTACTGTTAGTATTTGGAATTAATTTTTGTTTTAATGACGTTGAACGACACTTTCGGCAATTTTTTAGCTGTATCATGGCTTCAGTTTTCTGTCGGTAGGAAAAATGGCATTTTGTCAATTAAGATTGCAGTCGAGATTGCAGTCTGCCCACAGTGGGATATGAACCAGCAAACTCAATGTTTGCAGACAAGTGATCAATAGTAGACGAACTGCCTTAACCACTGAGATCAATTGTAGATTAAAGCATCAAACACGGCTGAAAGGATCTGATAGAAAACCAAACACATTAAGTGATCGTGTCAATGAAATACCTCGAATTAAACACGAAACTTTATGTGATAAAAATTTTATAACAGTTTTAATCGGCAAATCAGCATTTATAATGCTAGGCTTTGATTGAACGAATGAAGTCCAGCATGTCATACTGAATTGTATTTGTTCAATATATTAATACTAATAATTAACTCAGTTCATCTAGAAAAACTTTTAAAATCCAAATGTGTATAGTTAAATTATCGTCACCTATTGTAATCGCCTTTAATTTGATGAAAACTAATCATATCAAGAGATATTGTACCTTAAAATAATGAGCTAATGTCTATAACAATTATTAAAGTTATATGCCATAGCCAACGAGATGTAAATGCTTGCATTTATTACCCGGAAACGACTTGTGTTTTCGCACATTGCCGCTATATAACTTCCAATTTTTACTGCACAATGAATTTTAACCTGATCTTCAGTAGCAATATTTTTAAAGGTAACGTGATTTTTAGTCAAAATTCGTTCAACAGACAATGTAATAGAATGTGTCCTTTTTTAATCACCCTGTCTTAAATATCAAACATTTTTTCCTTGAATATAATTGATGAAAAAATTTAGTCCAAGTATTTTTTTTAATTTGGATAAAATACTTAGTGCTTTACATTCCAAATTGCTGATGGGTGACTGCTAAATTTTTCTCGCTAAGAATTCTTCAAATTTGGAAGTCCAATCGTCCTAGTTATGCATTGTTAGTCAAATTGGTTCTTGTCATGTCATTGCATAAAACAGTAATGCGAAAACAAATCGAAGTGTAGCTATAAATGTTTTAGAAATATATAAATATAAAAGCACTACAGAACAGTTTAACAGCACTAATTAATTTAAATAAATATAATATAAACAATAATAACCAGTTTAATTATTACTCAATTCGACAGTCGGATAACGCATTCCACAAGGAAGCAGAGCTTTGGAAGTTAAAACTTTTGCTATCTGGACCCTATGTTGACACCAGTGCATTCAGAATCTTTTTTTAAAGTCTGTTTTGTAAGTCAGTCTTTATTCTCTTCAAAGCACTGAAACCTCTTTCCCAGTCAGCTGTAGAGACAGGAATTACCAGGCATAATTCTTCTAGTTTTGACAGATTTGGATAAGCTGTCTGTATTAAGACATCAAAGCGTTTAAGATGTTTTGGAGGTTGTCATTGTGTTGAAGTCTGGAACGAACTAAGGATATATTTGAAACTTTCCCACTCTTACCATGCTTCTGCTTCACAAATTGTACAGAAGTAGTGCTTCATCAGGATTTACCATAAAAAGTGCATTATTATTAAATACATGTAATATTGTTTGATCATTATATATATTACAGTCTGTTATAATCTACATACATACTAAATTAACAACCTTGAAGTTGTTTACTTTAATATATTTCAATACCTCAGATTAATATCAAAATATATACTAAATATACTGAAACATATGAAGTATTTTAATACCTCAAATTTACCATCTGCATGTCCTTGTAGCCCATCTAGTCTATGGTAAGTGCAAAACAGATGAAGGCGGCCAAAACACTCGAGTGGTGAAATCTATCTTTGATGTTCTGGATGAGCGCAATGATGAATGGGTCATGAGTTTTTTCTGAAATATATATTTAAATATTTGATATTAACCCTGTATTTCTGATGTTTCAGAAATCCGCTGGATAGATATATTATATGGTTGTCACAATACTTAGACGTTTGTATATAATTTACTTACTGTGACTGTATGACAAGTAACTTTGTCATCCTATATAATATATACAAAAATGCTGAATTAGATTACTGTCAGATTAATACGTATTGGTTACGAAAATTCCATCGTCACACGCTAGTACACATGTACTATGTCTATGTCTAGGATTCACCCCGGTTAATGAAGCTATATTTTTATATAGCGGATTTGGCGGAGGAGTCTAGACCGCTGGACATAGTGCAGGCGAATTGGTGCCACAGTGTTACAACGGTGTGAGTTCGAATCCCGCTGAGGGTAAGCAAAATGTGACAGTGTTAAAAATCTAATTCTAACAGTATTGGGCTTAATTTGTAGACTTATATATAAATATTTGATCTTAGCTTGTATTTCTCATGTTTCAGAAATCCTCTGGATAGATATATGGTTGTCACAATACTTAGACGTTTGTATATAATTTACTTACTGTGACTGTATGACAAGTAACTTTGTCATCATATATGATATATACAAAAATGCTGAATTAGATTACTGTCAGATTAATACGTATTGGGTACGAAAATTCCATCGTCACACGCTAGTACACATGTACTATGTCTATGTCTACGATTCACCCCGGTTAATGAAGCTATATTTTTATATAGCGGATTTGGCCGAGGGGTCTAGACCGCTGGACATAGTGCAGGCGAATTGGTGCCACAGTGTCACAACGGTGTTAGTTCGAATCCCGCTGAGGGTAAGCAAAATTTGACAGTGTTAAAAATCTAATTCTGACAGTGTTGGGCTTAATTTGTAGATGTATATATAAATATTTGATATTAACCCGGTATTTCTGATGTTTCAGAAATCCGCTGGATAGATATATTATATGGTTGTCACAATACTTAGACGTTTGTATATAATTTATTTACTGTGACTGTATGACAAGTAATTTTGTCATCCTATATAATATATACAAAAATGCTGAATTAGATTACTGTCAGATTAATACGTATTGGTTACGAAAATTCCATCGTCACACACTAGTACACATGTACTATGTCTATGTCTACGATTCACCCCGGTTAATGAAGCTATATTTTTATATAGCTGATTTGGCCTAGGGGTCTAGACCGCTGGGCATAGTGCAGGCGAATTGGTGCCACAGTGTCACAACGGTGTGAGTTCGAATCCCGCTGAGGGTAAGCAAAATTTGACAGTGTTAAAAATCTAATTCTAACAGTGTTGGGCTTAATTTGTAGACGTATATATAAATAGTTTATATTAACAAACATTTGATATTAACCCTGTATTTCTGATGTTTCAGAAATCCGCTGGCTGGATATATTATATGGTTGTCACAATACTTAGACGTTTGCATATATATATATCTAAAGAGAGTATCCCCTTCTCCTTATTTTAAGTTGCTATTTTAATTTCACATATTTATTAGTTTGCTCTTATATTTTAATTGAGATCTTTTCTTATCAGTTTTTAAACATACAATAATACCTGTGGTAAAACATGTATATGGAAGAGAACACTATCTTAAATACAGAGTTATTTCTCCAGTAAATAACACTTACAATGCACTGTTGTGCATTTATAAAGAGAATTATATGTTTTGGTAAACATTAACAGTTTTTTGTCTACAAATCTACATCGCATTCCGTAACGTATTTGATGACGTCACATTTAAATAAACAAATAAACAAATAACAAAGCGTATGAATTAATTAAAATTGTCTGGTTTAATTTTACACGATGAGGCATTTTTTTCAAATTTTGTGAATTACACAACAAAAAGTAAAGAACGTTTAGTGTTTATATTGACTCCTCTTAATTGAATTGCTATATTAAGTATATTGTTTTAATTACAATAAATATCTAGCATATTTCTAAAATATAAGAAATACATGGTTAATACCAAATATTTATATAGATCTACAAATAAAGCCCAACACAGTTAGAATTAGATTTTAATACTGTCACATTTGTTTGCATACCGTCAGCGGGATTCGAACTCGCAATTTTGTGACACTGTGGTACCCATTCGACTGTATTTTGTCCAGAGCTCTATTTTCCATTTTACTTTAATATACTTTAAAGAAGCATTAATGTGCAGTTGTTATCACAGCCTCGCGGAATTCATACGCTAGATCCTCTCGAAACACAATTTACTTATAGTGAACATACAGATTTAGTAGATGTTAATAATTTAAATGAAACGGTTTATGTTTTCGGACACCCTCGTTTGGTGAAAATGGATTTAGATAGGAATAAAATCGAATACACCTTGGATGCATCCATTTTCTACATTGGTTTAATCTAGAATATAACACGATAAAGATGATAAGAGCTTCATACTTTTCCAATGCCATAAATATGCTGTTGTTTCATATTTTATCATTTTAATCATGTTTTTTATTTGTATATACTCTCATACTATAGTGTGAGATTACAGTTTTATTATAATTCAACAGGGTTGCTTCTAACTTTTGAACGATGTCAATTTATAAAATTGTTCACGTCCTGAATATAGCTGAAATATTGCTTGCTGGACGTTAAACAACAATCAATCAATCAATCAATCTTTTCCAAAATGACCTATTTACGGGTTTTAATTTTATTGCATAATTTGATAACTTACAATGAAGCAGGGGCATTTAAAAACCGACCTGTTTAACTCACATTTTGCTCGACCAGAATTTCTTTAAAACTATTGACCTTTCAGACGCTAAGTTAGGATACTTTTTTTGGATTGAGCTTCCGAGGGAATAAAATTTCGAATATAACCAATGAATTTAATTGGACTGGGTTTTCGAAAGGAGACATAATTCGTGGCGGACAGATTGATTTAAGAAAAAACATTTTTTCTTGAATATCGACTCTTTCAGCGTTAGAAAACATAGATCGTAAAAAAGCAATAAGAGGTACTTTCAACTACTAGCTGTGTGTGGATGTAAATCCATGGCCGTGCGATTGTGATGCTTACCAATATAAATTCAGTGCATCTGGCGCACCATTAACTTTGATGGTCTTATATTTTATTGTGCTTCTCCACCGTCATTTGTGTGTTATTCCCCAAAGAAGTAAAAAAAGAATCATATTTTAATTACCTTATTTGTTATGTCAGTTTAAAATTATATACGCCAAAATGTGATTGGTATAAATAACCTTCTGCAAAGAGAGTTGTAGTGACTTGTTCATGGACTGATCGTAGCTGAGTGCCGAAAGAAGTCCCCAGTTTTGATGTTAAGTTTCTTTGAAAACGTAAATTATCTACAAAGAGGTAAAAGATTTCAAGATAAAGTACAGAGAAGATCAATTTAAACTGTTCATTGTATTTTAATCCTTCAAATAAATGGACACAACAAGTACAAAAAACTAAAATCAAATAAAAGATAAACTAACATAAACAAACATCATTAAAATATGATACTCCAAATACAGTGGTTGGAGTATCTTGCATTATAAAAAACACACGCTTGTTTTCGTAATTTAAAGAAGTAACACATTTTTGGTTTGGGGGACAGGAAAAGTAGTCTAATTAACACTGGACGCAATAAATAATAGCAAAAAGGTAAAAATGTCGAACGTGGAACAGTTGAGTGACAACCAAACGCACAAAGAAGTACATGTTTCTTTAATGCTTCTTAAAATTTCAGAGATCGGTTTGATTATATCCTGCCCTATATGTACGAATTGCAAATAAACGCAAAGTATGGCATTTTGTTTGTATAAGACTTACAGCTGACTGTAATGTTCTATTATGATTTTTTATGAGAGAATACAAGAGAGTAGCTTCAAATTTAAAAAGAAATGGATAAAAACAAAAACTAAGATTTAATCGGAATATATCCAGACGTGATAATAAAAACACAGCTCAAAGGAAAAAAAGCGTTATATCATGTTGTGATAAATCGATAAATCTATAAATAATTCTGATATTTCTTCCGAGAGATTTTACGAGAGATTTAACGAAAGTGTATATACACTTAGTATTTATTTGGTTCTGCCCGTCGTGTAATTTCTAATCAATTAGAATATTTTTTAATAGTCAGATAACATTCCATTTGTAATTAATCTGTCATAGTTAAACCTAATTTGGTATCAGACCCATAATTGAGGTTACCATGAAATAAGCTGTATTTAATCAATTGATTGCAAATACATGTTTTTCTTTGAGTAAATGTTATCATAAAATATAATTTAACGTAAAAAGGGTTATTAGTTTTCATCTAGTATTTCCCATATTTGCCGAACATTACCTAGGCCTGCTCCATTAACTATCAATAGACATCCCGTACGCCAGCTATGATCATGTGGGCAATTGTTACGGTTATTCATCTTACATCCTTATTGTTTGGTATATTGTCTTAAATTTTCATTTCATAAAAAGGTAGTTAAGATGCTGTACTATAAAATCACCTTAAGAACTCTCTCTTCGAGCTGTATAACGATGTTCGTAACATGAAAACCACCAAACAAAGCGCTCTCTTACCAGATGCACTTTTCCTTAACGCCAAAATTAAAAATGATAAATGACAAATGAACCTACGCAGATAATGAAATGTGAACAACTAAATAAAGTTCATACAAGAATGAAAAAGATATTAATGAACATCATTCCTTAAGTGAACCCATGGATATGCCACGAACTAACAATGCAAACTGATATAAAGCATGTAGTAAAACTATATGTTCCACAAAGGTAAGCATTTGTATTATAAATAACGAAACCCATCGGAACGTCAGTTATTTACATGGGTAAGTCCATTTCTATACATGAGATGAACACAATATTGCATAAGCATTTGTATTATAAATAACGAAACCCATCGGAACGTCAGTTATTTACATGGGTAAGTCCATTTCTATACATGAGATGAACACAATATTGCATTTACGAAAGAGATCAATTGTGTAATACCTTTAGTTTCTATCAAGAATCTAGTGGTGTTGATATAGAAAGTAATTTGGTTAATATCACTTTTTGTAAAGCATAGCCTAGACTCAGAAGTTTGTGCAAAACAAAATCCCCCAGAGAGCTCTAGAGTAGCAGGAAAATTATTTAATTAAAACATCTATCTACACACCATAAACAGGTGAAGGTGAAACATCACTACCGAAGAAATGAAAAGAATATAAGGGACGTTTTCTGTTTCGTCGAAGAATTTAAATAGCTGTCAATTGCAAAAACCAGATCTACGGAAGTTAAAAATACTCTGCAAAAGAGAAACGCAAAGTATGTTTTTTTATGATTTAAGTAAATGTATTTTGGATGACGATTTTACAATAACACATATACATATTCACTAATATGGGTTTTTTAAAGAAAATACTGCCAATTCTTTAGAGATTGACGTATAAACGTCATATTATCAAGAAAACCTCCGGACACGTTTAAGGTAGTACCGTGTATGACCATCTCGAGCTGCCAACACTGCTTTGCATCTCCTTGGAATGGAGACAAAGATTGCCATGGTAGTACTTGAATGTTGCTCCGCTAAAGATAATCCCTTTTTAAGGGCGCTGTGTGAGACCTTTTTCATCGTTTGTTGTGTATATAAATAGACAATTATATGCAGTCTGATATGCAGTATGTTCTTTTTCAGATATTACTGACATTTTGTCATTTAATATGCAAGTTATTGTCATCCTCAGCTATAGTAGATACATTTATACAGAGTGGTGGGATTCCTGTACCGGGACATTTTCATTGGAACCATAGCAGTGTAGCAAGTACTGTTCTCTACTGTCCAAATTGTTGCAAGGATTTATGTATCAGAAGTCAGTTTGCCACCGACTCAATCGCTCTTTGTTGCATTGAGGATGTTAGACCATTCTGGACATTTCCAGAAAACAAATATGTAATCGTACCTCTCGAAATAAAATTTTATATCGAACATACAGAATTAGTTGATATTCATCCTTCGAATGAAACGGTGAATGTTGTCAGACACATTAATGGAAATTTGACGATATTACCAGATAATATATGCAACTTTCCTCGTTTAGTTGAAATCGATTTAAGAGGAAATAAAATCAAAACCTTGATAAACCTGAGATGTATTCCTTTTTTAGATTACCTAAATTTAGACAATAACAGAATAAAGACGATAGGGGCGTCTTCTTTTGTTGGCATGGCCTATTTACGCCATTTAAGTTTATCACACAATTTGATAATTTTTTTAGAACCAGGGGCATTTAAATACCGACCTGGAAGCTTGTCTTACATTTACCTCGACTGGAATTTCTTAAGAACTATGGATCTATCAAACGCTGCTTTAGGATACTTTTTTAGGTTAATGAACTTTTCAGAAAACCAAATGTCCAAGATAACAAATGAACTGAATTGGACTGGGTTCAAGCAAGAAGATACAATTGATGGAGGAGACATAGATTTAAGAGGAAACAATTTCTCTAGGATACCGCCTTTTACAGAGTTAGGAATTAATGATCTTCAGCCAGTATTGAAAGGAACTTTTAACTACGCGCTATTTCGTGAAGAAAATCCATTTTCTTGTGATTGTGAGGCATATCAATATGTAAAACTTTCTTAGCAATGGGTAACTTTGATGGTCTTCAATTTAATTGTGCTTCTCCACTGTCATTAAGAGGTTATTCTCCAAAGAAGTTCAGAAAAAATCCCATTAAACTTAATTACCTTATTTGTAATGTCAGTTTAGAAGACAAATGTCCACCAAAATGTTACTGTTACAAGCAACCTTCTCAAAAGAGGGTTGTCGTCAATTGCTCATCAACTGATTGTAGCATGATGCCGAAAGTAGTTCCAGATTTTGATGATCTGGATATTGATCTCAGTTATAATTTGATTGACGTTTTTACAAACTTAAATTATCTAAAACGAGCCAGAAGAATAGATTCATCGTAGAACCGTATAACATTTATTGATCCTGCTGTGTATGGCATTGAAAAACTTTCTGTTATCAACTTAGCACACAACCAGAAAACGAGTTTATACAGATCCGTTCAGTTAAAGGATCCATGTAAACTGTGGTTTGGAAACGTAACTCTGACAAAGTGTAATTGTGAAATGCTTTGGATCAAAGTTTGGTTACAAAGACAACATACTCAAGGGTGTAATATAGAAAATCTAATCACTTGCCAAAAAGATGAGAAAAGCATAGATTTGATGTTGTTATCTGAAGTTTACCTTAACCCGATCGCGCAGACTTACGTGGTACACACTTGGTTTGCCATTGCGGCACTATTTATTATGATTATATCTGCTATATTATATTATAATTTCAGATTTGAGGTCAAGCTGCTTCTAAAAAGGTTAAATTGTATTTACATTGTCACAAATCCAGCGAGAACTTGTATGAGAATGACCTCAATGTATCGTTTAACATGAATAATAATGACGTTCGAACTTGGACAGTGCAGAATTTAATACCATTCCTTAAGAATCAAGGTTACACAATTTGCCTTCCACCAAGAGATTTCAATGGAGGAGCAATACACGCGGAAGAGATTTACGAAAAGGTATCTACATCAAAATCATTTGTTGTGGTTCTTAGCCAAGATTACGAGCGATCACAATTCCAACCATTGAATAGAAGCACATATGGAATATGTGTATGACCAATTCAGTGGCAACAATTACGGTCATCAATTATGATTTTTTAAAGAGCAAGGATATAATAGATCGAAAACTTAAATCTTTTCTCAGACTTGGATACTGATTAAACTTTTGTAATTTTCATGCGAATTTACTGAATGACATTCAAGTAAATATTGGACCTCCCATTCACCAAGAACAGCTGTATTTTGGGCGCCATGAAATCCTTTAAGAAAAACATTTCAGTTTTTTTAATAGCATGAGAAGTTGATACGGATGCTTAGATTTTAGTGATGCTACATTCAACATGCATGTACAAAATGTAAACACTAGACTGTGATTATAACTTTTTTCTAAAAACATCTGTTTAGTACAACATCTTTGTCATAGTTGAGTTGCAACATGACAAATTACGAGAACATTTATGGTACAAAGTGCCTAGTGATCGTGAATAGAGAATAAGGGAAATAAGTTATATTGTTCGTGAAATGTTTATTAGAGTTCTTATTGGTGTTGGCTTAGATTTTTACTTGATGCATGTTTACATCAAAACTTTATAAAATAATGACATCATAGGCTTGTACATATTGTCATTTGTTTACTTTAAAAAGATATTACTTTATAGACTATTCCATTCTGTTAACAAGGAAATAGTGTTAGTAAAGGACATACATCCATTTTGACGGCTCAATTTTCTTATTAAAGCAGATCTTTAATAAGATCTGGATGCTGGATAATTTATCCGATTCGAAATTATTATTCCTTCTGTATTAGTTGACTACTTGAATAAGATAATTTTGCGATTATTCTTTAACATTGTTAACATCTTATTCCACAAATTTTAAAGATAATTTTTGGTTAAAGTTTAATAAAGAGATGTTTCATTTTTTACACAGCATGGAACTTTAGTACCACTGTTTGGATGCTAATTTACTTATTTTGCATCAATCACATCTGCATTTAGAAAAGCCGGGTTTCATATTTTTTTTAGAAATTTGACGTGCATTTTATTCAGCAGCGCAAAGATTTGATGGATACTTAGGTTATAATTTGAATAACATTCACGGTTTTACTGATGCCAATCCCTTCACATTTTTAGATAACATGAAGAATACAAATTGGAGATTGACTAGGTAAAATTTGTAAGGACAATAATATAATCCATTATATCAAAGAGAAAGACAGGGATGCTTTGTCGAAGGCTTGACTTATGTGATATATATCGAAATGTTATGTTTCACCTGTATTAAAAATGTATATAGTTTTTATTCGTTGTCTTTAGATCCCATATCATGCCACTTTTCGAACGTGATCAAAACATGACATTCCATGATAACGCACGTGCGCATGCAGGAAGAACAGCAATAAATTAGAGATCTCTTACAAATAAATAATATCTAAATTATGTATTAGCCGTCATCGAGGCCAGATGTGAACCCTACTAATCATTTTAGGACGGATCAATGTAGAGCAGCCAAGTCCCACTGCTGCAGCCTAACGTTTGCTAGTGTTTCAATGGGCATAGACATGTATTTCAATCGTCCAATCAACTTCATGTACCGAACACATGCCGTCGTAAAACGTGCTTATGTTGGACATTCACGTTATTGACTTAAGTGTCGTTAAATCATCAAAACGCAGTAATATTGTGTAATATAGTCATTTTAGAAACATCATAAGCTAAAGACAGAAAATCATTCATTTAAAATTTTGAACTGAATTTATTAAATTTAAATATCATTTGAAAATAAAAGTCTGTGAATCTATTATTTTGTGCGGCGTGTCTTTTGCGGTGTAGTGTAATAGTTGTAGCTTCATAAATAGCGCATAATATTGCGTTACTTACTGCAAATGATAGATTTTATTAACAATATAACGATATAAAGCATATCAATGTATTTAAACAGAAAATCAGACTGGTCAGTCCAAAAGACAGGTCTTACCAAGTTAACTCAGACAACTTTTGAAGACTACACGGATCAAACTTATAAATAAAATCACAATGCATCAAATATTAAATATATATGTCATAAATAATAACATTGTGTTGATTTTGTGTCAAGTAGATTATTGTTTTCTTCGGGTGTACATTGTATTATCTGTTAAATTGTGTGGTATGTACAAAAGTTCCTATTTTCTGTCATCTGAGATACCCGCAACCATCATGACGCTACCTCCGCCTTGTCACTAAACCAGATTCTGCGCCAGTTCTGGAATGTCCAGACCCTCAATCTTTTGCACCATCTGAATTTCCGGTCGATATAACGCCGTAAATACTGCTACAAAATACGGTCTCATAGATCTAATTCCATATTGTAGGAGCCGGTTTGGAACAGTCTGTGATCTGATTCTTCGAAATACAAATATCCATATCCCGACTGCTCGATTCCTTAGATCGAATACCCAGATGTACCGATGTACCGCGCATGGCAAACCTTTTGCGTTTTTGACGAGTTGGACCATATACCTATTCCTTTTATACGCTACCAATAGGCGGTTGAGTAGAAGCGTTTTAAAAATTTCGATGCGATTTGCGGTGTATGCACTTTTCAAGTGTCATTTGAATGTGGCAATATGACAAATCTAAAGAAAAGACGCCAAACCATTTAATATTAAGTGTACATTTAAAAGGTTCAATTGTCATTTTAAATTATAAGTGATAATTACTATATTTTTTTTAATTTAAATGTAGCTATGTATTTCTTCCTTTAAGAGTATTTTATTACTTTAAGGATGTAAAAATTGAATAAAAAATTACAATAATGCACTCTATTTCATGCCAAAATAGTAACAAATGTCACTGTCAAGGATCCACAGTAGGTAGTGAGCTAAATTCTCCTGCTACAATCAAATTTCGATGTTGTGAGAATAAGCTAATTATTTTGAGTGTTCATTTCATTTATCTTTTTTTTTGTTTCAGTAGAAAATATTTTTTTTAAATAATAAATATTTTTTAAATAATTTAACATTCCTGGAGGAGTCCAACATAATGCATTGAATAAATTATATTTGATTAACTGAATAGCACATTAGTTTATCAATATAAAGCAACACGATAAAAATAAGCACTACATTATACAATAAATAGAGGTGTCACTTATAGTAAAATTTTGATGCGTGCGACTATTTTCTCTATTCAAATGTTTATAAATCAAGGGTCGTGATCGTGGATTAAATTACCCACTATTTTGTATAAATGACACCTAATACTGTAAAGTATATATATTAGCAGTTAAATGAAATAAGAGATGGATAAATAGACACACTTAACTTTCAAAGTGTAATATATGGGAAAACACCTTACCAACTAGGGTAAATTTACTGCATATTTGATCCGGAAGTCCGCTTATAGTACTTAGAATATATACTTAGAACAAAAACAGATTAAATAATCCGATTTATGTCAAGACACGAAAATCAGCAATATAAGCATGATTATATAATATCAATTATGGCGCAGAAGGACTGATTGACTACGTACACAGGCGCATGAAATATAATAACAAAACAAAAAAAGGAAAACGGATTTAGTGTTGTTACATACCCCAAAAATTTTTTGAATGCATTATAGTTTCGTATATATAAGGATTGTTGCGCGATAACCAAAACACATTAATACAACCACGACGTACGAATGTAAATAATATACAGCATATGCCAAGGTCGTACACTAAGTAAACAATTGCCATATTTGTTAATACATCATTACACAACAATAGACTGTTATGAATCGGAGACATGCAGTTGAAAAAAAAATTTCACCTGTCAAATTCTCTTTAAATACCGAGAAACCTTTATAAATAAAAAAGATGAGGACAGGTAAATATTGAAATTGTAAAGATTAAAACCAATCATTCAGGTTTGCCACAATTAATTATTTCAGGGTGATGTTTTTTTCCATAGACATTGTGTTTAGACCTACCATATTTGTTTTACTGTTATACATGTATCTTTTTATGTCTAGTTTGTGAAGTATCACATTAAACGTTAGCTTAAGCAGCAAGAGAAACATCATGCTATTGGTCGTTTTTAGATTTGTATGCAAATGCATTCATATTTTAATCCTTGTATTGTTCTTATGAATATCTGGCGGTTGTCCAATGATTGTGAGATTTAATGGTTATACCTCTCTGTATTGTTGGTTCATACATAGGTCAAAGGTTACGGATCCCATCAACTGCTTCAACCTCTCTACATAATAATTTATATGACTGTGCCATGCCAGCACACATGCCTCATATATGTTTTATGAATTTTGGTTATTTGCTGATTTTTGTGAATAATTAAATAACAACTAATTAATAAAACCCCTTTGTCTACCCTTACAAGGGACTAGGTGTCGCACAATGCTAAAAATAATCTTTTGTGCATATACACCTGGAAACTGGTATTGTAACATTCGATTTTTGCAATAAACAAATTAGAAATTTGCTGTGAAAATACAGCTGAAATTAAATTAGTTTTTATTATATTTATTTAAAATAACATTGGCAAAGACATATTGATAGAAGCATTTAAATCTTCAAATGTGATTATACAACATTTCATTCAATTAAAGATTGTTCCAGTTTGCGTCAAAGTGTGCTGTATGAAACAATATCTATAAGTTATCCGCGTTCTCTTCAATCCAACTAAACGACGAATTTGATGTTGCGCCATTTGTTTCCATTCCTGATGTAATGCCTAGTATAGTTCTACTAATTTCTGTAGCGGAGGCAATCATTGTTGCACACCAAGAGCGATGATGCCCCAGATGTCCTCGATGGGATTCACGTCGGGACTTATTAGTAGTCATGTCAATCTGGTCAATGCCTCGTCATGCAAATATTGTCACAACGCGAGCACGATTCTGTCTGGCGTATCGCCCATGAAAATGGGTCTCGTCCGTAGTGGATCAATTTCAATATTAGGCACTACACTCATTTCCAGAATGTCATGCTTGTACTTTAGCGCATTCAAATTATCTCAAACAGTTATGAGGTCAAGCTTACAGTCATATAACATGCAGATAAATAATCAATAAAGTTATACTCTTTCATTCAGATTTAAACTTGCATGAAAATTTAGAAATGAAGCCTTTATGTCATTACTGTTGTAATACTTTTTTACAGGTGTATATTGGGATTTAGAAAATAAACAAGGAACTAATACAAATTTATTAATAACAAATTTATCACACTGTAAGGCATTACGGAAATATGGTTTGTGGGACAGGGAAGAACCGATATAATGCCTAGAAGAGAGATAATCATGAATTAATATGACAAATTGCTGCTTAATACGAAATAATAAATCAACATATAAAACTAGATATTTATTTATACCTCTTGCTTTGCTATGGTTTTTGTTTACTTCAGAAGATGACTTAACATTCTGTAACTCTGATATATGGCGCATTTTTCTCTTCTGCTTCGATGATGTTTTTTTGAAGAACGCAATATAGTGACATTTGATAGCATAAAAGTGGGATTTCCAATCTTTACTTCATATTTATATATAGCTTTCTTTCTAAATTGATACTCGTGACGCTTTTGTGACGGCCTTTTTATTATCTTTACTGATTAAAAAAATGCGCAGTGATGTGTTAACACCAACGCGAAAATCCACGATTAGCGATGCGCTTATAAAATTGCGGGTATTTCCCTAGGTTTCACGGTAATGACAACGCCAATTTTAACGGACAATTGAATTGTAGCTTTCTGGTGCGTTCTTTAAAATATAATTCTTTGGAATAAAAGGGTACATATAGTAAGTAACTGAATTTACATTACTGTTTAATAAAAAAATTGTAGTGCTTTAAATAACAAGTTAATTTTGCTTTTAAATTCCACTACATCCGCGTTGTATTGCTTATCATGATGTAATTGTACATCTCGGACGCATCTTCAATTTGCTTGGTATCATAGGTAATGAAAAATAAAGTTGTCATTTCATATACGAGAAATAATCTGTGTGCTGTTTATTAGATCCGCGACGAAGGCATGAAAAGCGGTAAGATGCAAAATGTGGACGCAGTATCAATTCTAACGCAGTAAGACTTGTGTACAACGTACACTGGCCAATGGAGTAAAACATCAAACGGAATCAAACTTTGATATGTAATATATTTTATAATATATGGTTTATTGCGTGACATATATTATAAAATCTACATTAAATTAGCGGAAGAACATTACAGTCAAGAACAAACCTAAGTTATGTATAGTAATAATTATTAGTACTTTTGTTCTTTTCTGTTTTATCTTTTCGGTATAAGGTGAGCAAAAGCAAACTAATGATAGATTTTAAAAACAATAATTCGAATATTACCAAGTAACAGCGCGTCCGCGGGTGATGGACGGTGAGCAAATTCAAGATCAATATGTTATAACTTGTTTACGTTATTTATTTATATTGGTCAGTCTGTGTCTATAGTTTTGACAAGAAACACCGTCATTTGTATCGTTGCATAATCTTCTAGACTTGTATATTATTTTTTGTTTCTGCTGTATCGTTATGTTTGTTGATCCGATACTATATAAGTGTACTGGTTTGGTACTTTCTTTAGACCCTTTTTATAATATTTTGAACTGCCTGTATTGTGTATTTACAAGATCACAGTGGAATTATATTATTCCATCTCCCAATGAAGAATACTATTATTCCATCTCCAAATGAAGAATATCTTAAACATTTAGAGTTAAACGCCACTGATGAGTCTTGAATAGAGGAAAAGCGTCTGGCGTAATTAATTTGTCACCATGGTAATTTTAATTACATCTTGTTGGAATATTTGAGCAAAGCCAAGTAACAGTACGTCCGCGGGTGGCGGACTGGGAAGCAATATATAGAAGTTTTGGGTTCAGTTGGAGTGAGACAATTCAAGATCAATATGTTATGACTTGATTACGTTATTTATTTATATTGACACTGTCAAATTTTTGCTTACCCTCAGCGAAATTCGAACTCACACCGTTGTGACACTGTGGCACCAATTCGTCTAGACCCCCCGGGCCAAATCCGCTATATATAGTGTTTCTTCATTAACGGGGGTGAATCATAGACATAGACATAATACATATAATAATATATTTTATATTCATTTAAGAGTTGTACAACATCTAGATACATAATTAAAGTGAAAACAAAGTTAAAAGATGCACAAATATTTCGCCTGACCAACAGGCTACATCAGTGTGTTCACAACAAATGACAATAACAGGTAAAAATTTTATATGTCAATTATGCTCTAGAGTAGTATTTCAACTATGTCATTATAATATGCAATAAACTGGATATGAAACACTATTGTCGATGAAAAAATTGTTAAAGCTGAAATCTTCCATGTCGCCATCGTGATTGACAATATGATATTCATCTTTCATCTACACACAAAAACAAAAATTAGTGTCAATCCAGTTACATGCACGATGCGAATAATTTCGCCAAAGGAAAAAGTAAATGTTCAACAGAAAATGAATTGATCTTAAGTATGCCCCATTATTTTAAATATATGTGATAATATCTTTTCCCGAAAGCGACCTAATTTTCAAATGACTGTGTAATCAAACGCATATAGAACGGAATGAGGAATTAGAAAAACATCGATTCAACTAAAGTGCATAAACTAAGCGCATTCATTAACGGCAAACCTTGCTAGTTGAATATCTGTTATTGGAATAAATAGGTGAGGCTATAAATAACCATTGATTTTGTTACTTACTTCGCTGTTTTGTAATAGAAAATGAGTCATGACTTATTGTCTGTTAATATAAAAATGAAATAATTTTTAGGTTGTTTATTAAGAGATCAATCTATGAAAAGCGGTAAGATGCGAAAAATGTTCACACAATCAATTATAGTGCAGAAAAATGAATATATCACGTACACTTGCGATTGACATAAAACAACAACACACAAAAGAAAAAAACTTGGGATAACAAATTTAGATGTGTTGCGTACCCGAGAAAAATGCTTTGTACGGTTTATATTATATTTCCTTGTAAACTGTTTATTGCGTGACTTACATGATCACATTAATATTAAATTGGCGCGAGAACATAAAAATATTAGACTTATTAATATTAATATTAACTTATATTTAAATTATCTGTTTATAATGTTTGGATGATAAAACATTAAATAATACCAAAAACATTGTGTTTTCTACTGACTCCCTTAAATGCAACGCTAAAATTGGAATAAAAAGCAATATACCGTGTAGTCCATATATATGTCTTTTCATTTTAAAATATTTTCTCTGTTGAACAACGTGATAGCACTATGCAACATTTCTTGTCACATCTTTGGTGTATTTCGAAACCGCGTAAATACCCAGTGCAGATTCAAACGAACGTACTGTACAGACTAAATTAATAAATTCATTTTTCACCATTTAATAAGAACAAAACCGTAGTTAAACAAAATAAGAGACAACAACAAAACAAACAAACATACTACACAAAACCCTTAAACTTGTGTAACACAAACCCCACTAAAAACGGGGGAGTAGAGGTGCTCCGTGGGGATCAAGCACTTTAACATTTGAAAAAGAAGTATTTATTAACAGTAATTATGTTGTTTAGATGATTTTATTCTGTGTATGTAACAAATGCACTTTTCCGAGGTGAAGAGTAACTTTTGGAGCCCTTTTGTATTTTTATCTAACCTATTTCAAGTAGGATACTAGGGATCAATTCTGTATGGTATTATATGAACACGTAGACAGTATTTTCAACAAAAAGTCGTATGCTAAAATATCGGTGAATTATAACAATTCAATCTGAATACAAAAAAATATATAAATTAATGAATACAAATATTGTCATTTTCATTCTTATCATTATCGTTTCTTCTAGGTCCGGTGCATAGTGACATGTTCCACTCAATTACTACGTGAATTGGCATTAACGCGTTTGTGATACTTTTTTAATGCTTACAAATACTGTTATTGGATTTTACAGGAATTGATAGAATGAAGTTCGTCTTTCTATTTTAAAAAATGGTTGGTCCCTCCAGCCCTTCCCAGCTTTATCTCTTTAATATCCCGTTTGTTCTATAGTTTTTCCTTTTTATTGCATTAGCGTAGATATGGAATATTGTAACTGGGCCAACTTTATGTATATGATAGCTTTGTTTAGCCATGATCATTGTTTTCTCTCGTCATGAGTTATCTTTTTCATACCTTTCGTTATAACCAGCGAATGTGTTCTAGACTAATGATTACAGTGCTCCACTATGATAAGCATATTTCAGACATTCACACTAATCCTTAGAAACGGTCCCTGGTACATTGCCATGTTTCGTGAGACTTTATTACAGTATTCACTAGTTCTAAAAAATAAATAAATTGTTTACTAAAAAAAATGCTTCTCTACAATAGTACACACACTACAGAATATACATAAATTGTCCAGCTTAACCTCAATAGATCTCGAGATTTACAAACTAGTAGTCTTGATCCATCGCACAGCATACACTTCCAGTATTTCACCATTTATTACACGCTACCATTGTCTCTACCATTTATTTAAGCAACCTGTTACCAGCATAGATAGTAATAAAATTCTACCATGTCGGTCCTTACATCTTAGTTTTGATTGTTTGAATGGAATTCAAGTCGCGTCATGCCTTTTTTAGGAATAATAAAACGTCAAATGTTTACTGTGGGAGGAAGAAAAAGAGAACAGTCCTTATCAATTACGATTTCTGCCATGTGAAGAATTAAGCAGAAAGACCTAAAACTATCAAACTAGGAATATGGAATTTAGCATGGCGAATAATAATGGAACACGTATTAGGAATTTTGCTCAGTAGGCATTCCATACATATAGAATACGTTTATGACCGATTCCGTGACAACGATCAGTCGTCAACTATGATTTGTCAGAGAGCTAGGATATAAAATATCGAAAGCTTAAATCTTTTTATCACACTTTGATACTAATTCAACTTTGGTAACTTCCCGAAAAACATTCCTTAATGACATTAAACTAAATATTGATCTTGCAAGTCATCGAGAAACGGCCGTGACAATTTTTTGTTATATTTCATTTGATTTATTAAATAAGAAATCAGTTTTAGTGCTTACATATCACTTGTGCTTCATTCTAAAAGATAAGTTCTTTTGCCATAGCTCATGGTCAAGATTACGATCAATTCCAAAAACAGCGATATGAGGAAGACAGTCCATGTAAATTATTCAATCGAATATGAATTACGATCCCAGACAAAAAGACATTAAACTAAAACAGAATAATATTATTGAAGGATTTGTTCATGAATATTTTGTTAGTTGTGGAGATTTTAATTGATTTGTGGACTATTGTAACTGCAAGCATATAAATGTTTGAATGCAACAAAATAGCAAAGAAAACTGAAAAATCGGAATACCGATCGAAGGATATAGTAACACGAATAAGTTGTGAAATGTACATGCCATACCCTGGAGCTGCTGGAATGTTTGATGTCGATGAACGAGAAGTGGACAAATGGAGTGTTGAAGTCATAACACGTTTGTCGTAGAGTCTAGTTTGTAGTTTTCCTGAGTCTATGTTTAGAAGCAGGTCTAAGTAAGAGGTTGACGTTTGAGTATTGGTGATGATTTTAATTTCAGCTCGCTAGGGTAAATTGAATGTAAATAGTCACCAAATTTAGCATTGTTAAGTTTTAGTAATAATAGATAAATGTCTTTAATGTATCACATTCCGGAAATTATTTCTGAGGTTAACATGTATACATGAAGGAAAAAGACACCTTTTACACAGGCAGTACTATATGTCTTTCTTATTCCTGATAGTATGGTGCAAAATCTAAATATTTGTGCTATTGAATCTAGCTATTGTTCAGACCATTTCATGATTGTACTTGAGTTATACATGTAATTGAACCCATTTGTTCGAGGTAAGGCATTGTTAAAATTTAAGAACTCATTACTATATGATCCTTATTATATATTGTCAATAGTAAATACAAAAAAAACTCTTCCTGTTTTAGAGCAATATGTTGCTTCGTTTATAACACGAAAAATTGAATGATACTGTTAACGAGTCCTTATTTATTATTATTAACCGTCAACTCTTTCTGTAAACATTTGTTATGGGAAAACAATTTTCTATGCATGTTATAAAAAAGGAAACAAGATAAGAAAGAAAAATGTTTTACCAATAAAAAAACAAATAGAAATTAGAATCGTCATTACACGAAAATTTACGTAAAAAATTAAATAAATAAAAAGGGAATTAAATAATAGAAAGGAAACATTCTGATATTGAAAAGGAGGGGAAAACCTAGTTACTGAGAATATATTGATAAAGTTAAAAAGTGCATTAAAGACTGTATCTGTATCAGGTGATGTGAATAACCTATTGCAGGTTAAACTAACTTGCAATGATCAATATTTTTTTATACCTAAAATGCGGATCAGACCTTTGTCAATTGAACACAGTAT
The DNA here is from genome assembly GCA_944474755.1 of Limnoperna fortunei. NCBI lineage: Eukaryota > Metazoa > Mollusca > Bivalvia > Mytilida > Modiolidae > Limnoperna > Limnoperna fortunei. Next base: position 56,465,036 of record OX104120.1, read on the forward strand.
TACTAAATCAAGGGAAGAGAAGGCATTAGTCCTTGATATAGAAACAGATATACAGAGATTAGAAAACCACATGAATTCTAACCCTAGTGAAGCAACATTGACATCACTTAATGATAAGAAAGCTGAATTACAGATAAAACGAGAACAAAAGATTGAGGGCATTCTCCTTCGCTCACGCGCCAATCGGCACGAGAATAGACAAAAATGCTCTCAGTATTTTTGTAAGCTTGAAAAGAAAAACATTACGACAACAATGGTTGAGTTGATTAATAGTCAAAGTAATATCATTTCAGATCTGTCAGTGATTGTAAAGGAGCAGTATAATTTCTATAAAGACTAATACACTACAGTGTCAACATATATTTGTTCCTTATAACAAAAGTTCCCCGGGAATTAATATTATAAACAATAACATAATAGAAGTTCCCTTTGGAACAAATATTCTATAAGCTTTATTCCGTTAGGAACAAATATCATAGAAATGGTATAACATTTGTTCCATGGGAACAAATATTATATAATATTTCTTCACTTTGGAACAAATGTTATGGAGGAACTTCTAGTACATGACAACAGTACCTTCTGATAATTCAGATAATTCATTTTTTACACATGATGTTAAACTCACACTGAAACAGAGAGACCAGTTTTATAAATTCTTTTGGGAAAATCTTGGGCCATTTGTTTACCCATCTTTATTGTATGGATATACCACAGGCAAATTATCTGATTTTCCATAGCAGAGTGTCATAACATGCATGCCAAAAGAGGGAAAAGACAAGCGTTTGATTGGCAACTGGCGACCTATTAGTCTTGTTATCACAGACATTTAGATTGCATCAGTAGCTAAAGCTAATACATTAAAAATTGACTTACCTTATATTATAAGCGACATTCAAAAAGGTTTTATTAAAGTTCGTTTTTTTGGAGAAAATACTCGTCTGCTATATGATCTGATGCATTATCGTGAATATCAAAATTTGTCCGGGTTACTACTTTTGGTAGATTTCGAAAAAGCATTTGACTATTGAGTGAGATTTTTTTAAAGCATTTAGAATGTTTACTTCTGGTCCATCGATTATCAAATGGTTTGAGGTTCTATATTTAAATGCAAAAAGCTGTGTAATAAACAATGGTAATTTGTCAGATTTCTTCAATCTTGAGAGAGGATGTAGAAAAGGCGATCCTTTGTCATCTTATTTATTCATAATTGGTTTAGTGTTATTATCTCTAAAACTTAAGTTAAACCCAAATATTAAAGGAATTGAAGTAAGCAATAAAATGTCTCTTTTAAGTCAGTATGCTTATGACAAATTTTTAACTTTAGATGATAATGAAAGCCTCTGGATTAAAAATTATCCCGTCAAAAACTTCAGCCATTTGCATTGGAATTTAAAAATATTCTCATTAAGTTCTTTGTCCAAATTATAATCTCTTGTTGTCTCATTGAAATTTAAAATTATTGGGAATATATTTTTCTCTTCTTAATATTCTTGATATTAATTTTGCCAAAAAGGTTTCAGAAGCATCAGCCATATTAAAGAGTTGGCAACATAGAAAACTGACTCTCTTTGGAAAGATTACTATGATTAAGACTTTAGCTCTTCCAAAACTTATTCATTTGTTAACTTCACTTCCTAGCTTATCAGAAGCTAGATTGAATTAGATTAATGATTTATTTTATAATTGTATTTGGAGTGGGAAGATAGATCGTATAAAACGTAATACCCTAATTTGAGATCTGTCACAGGGAGGATTGAATATGATACATCTGCCAATTTGAGATTTATCTCAACCTTACATGTGTTAAGAGATTTTTTCAAATCCTGATGGAATATGGCAAACGCGTTTAGTTTCTGAATTAGAGCATATTGGAGGAGCAAGAGTTCTGCAAAACTTGTATGAAGTTTAACACTGTATTTGAACATTTTTAAAGAGATTTATTTTATTACTTGTCAGTAGCTTAACCTGACATCAAACAATGCATACGGAACATTTTGTCACTTGCTGTGCTTAAAATAGAAAGAAATGATGTCATATTTTTTAAAAGACATTGTGAAGCAAGTCTTTTTACAACTTCGTGCAATTCAGGGAAAAAATCCAAGACGAATAATTTTCTGCCATACCATAGTTTAATATCAAATATAACCAAACATATCAAGAACTATGTCAAAGAAAACTGTACCGATATAAATACTGTAAGCTTTTCTTCTGCTGATGAGTTTTTAGATAAGATTCTAGCAACCAAAAAGGTGAAATTTGTGTACACAGGTCTAATCAGTAAAATTTTTATTCGTCCCATTGCAAAAATTTTAAAATGGGAGAAAAACTTCATGCTGATATCATTGACTGAGAAAATTCTTTTATTATATTTAAAACATGTTGTACAGATGCATATCTAAAAACTTTCAATTCAAGTTATAGAGCTTTGCCTACTAATTCATTTTTGTTTTTAAAATTAAGTTAAAGAACACTAGTCAGTGTTCCTTCTGCAAAATTGAGGAAGAAACTTTATAATATTGTAAACAGATTTTGACTAACATTTAAAAAAATCAAAGATTATGATAAAACTTTGATTACAATATTGAAAAAGTTTAGCTTGGAAGTAAAACCTAAATTTTATTTACTAATTTTATTATTTTGATTGTTAAATATTATATATATCAATGCAAGTTCAAGGAATCTTTACCAAATGTTATTGGTTTAAAAAACATAATAATGCAGTATCAATCATATGAGAGATATATTGCTATAAAGAATAACAATATATGGGCATCTGAAAACTTTTGGGCTGCTATAGGTATCATATTTCCTTTATAAGTTGTTTTCAGTTTGTGACTTTTTTCACAACAATATTTTTATAAGTATATATTAATAGTCAGTAAGTTCACAATATTTTTGTAATAAAATTTTGCATAATTACACAGTATTTGAATGCGTATGTATGTATGAGTTTATAAATGTGTGTGTTTTTTTAATCTGTATGAAGTATTATCTGTTTTTCTGTTAGAAATATAAATACAAAAAATTATAGTCACTAATAAATAATACATTTTGCAACCTCCTTGCATCTTTATCATGTGATGAGTGTAAGGAGGTATTGTACAAAGCCTGACTATATATAAAAACAAATATCAAACCTATCTAACAAGCAACAAGAGCCCTTGTAAATAAAGGCGTTATATCGTGTTTTGAGCATATCGATCAATCGATAAATATATAAATAGATGTCGATAAATATTTTCTGATATCTTCTTCAGAGAAATTTACCGAAAGTGTATTTATTTGGTTTAGTCGTGTAATTGCTATCATCTCTTTTAATTGTCAGATAACATTCCATCATTTGTGATTAATCTGTCATAGTTAAACCTAATTTGGTATCAGACCCATAATTGAAGTAACAGTTTAATTTTTTTTACCAGGAAATAATCTGCATTAAATCAATTAATTGCTAAAACATGTTTTTCTTTGAGTCAATGTTATCATAAAATGTAACTTTACGTAAAAAGGTTAGTTGTTAGTTATTTATATAGTATTTCCCATATTTGCGGAACATTACCGAGGTCTGCTTTATTAAAAATTAATAGACATCCGGGACACCAGCTATGATCAAGTGGGCAATGGTGGTCTGGATACATTAAGTATCAAAATCTGTCTAAAGTAAACGTTACCGTGTCTGTCCGACGGGTTTTTGCATGACAAAATTGAAAACTGCTACCGCGTTCCACAGTTAAACGGCGTTTTTAAATGCGACTGAATTTTCATTTTGATAGATCGAATTTCCATAGGAAGTCAGCCATTTTTGTTTCAAAAGGGGTCTAATGTTGTTTACAAACGTTCGTCTGCTTTCGTAACGTATAATGGTATTCGGACAAACCGCGAGACTTTTCCCGCCTCAACTGCAGACGACTTCGAATAGACAACAATGGAATTTTCCTAACGTACACTTCCGTTCAAAACAAGGTCAAAATTTAGTATGGAAAATCGCTGTATCAAAATTAAATTCAGCCGCATTTCAGAACGCCGATTAACTGTGGAAAATAATTGTTCATTTCAAAAAGTGTAATCTGAGATCTACAAAAGGATCATAAACTCGACCAAACGCGGTAGCAGTTTTCCATTTTGTCAGGCAAACACCCGTCGGAAAGACACGGTAAAGTTAACTATAATAATGTAAACTCTTATCCTACATTGATATTGATAAATATGTGATATAGATCAGCTGATCAACAGAACATGATTTTCTTGTTTAGATTACTCGTTTCATCAGCTCTGTATTACGACTCACTTATTTTACTATTATTTGACAAAATTGCTACATATATTGCTCTTTTTTGATATGTAAATTACGAATGAAAACGGTTATTCATCTTACATCGTCATTGTTTGGTATATCATAAATATGACAAGAACACTAAAAATCCTGATTTACAGACAAGAAATTGAAAAGATCAGTTACAAAACAAGCTGATATAAAGCGAGGAATAAAACCATGTGTTCTAGAAAGGAAAGCATTTGTGTTATGAAAAACGACACCGTCGAATTAATCGTCAGTTTTTTACAGGTAAATTCTATTTCGATACATGTGAAGAACAAAATATCGAAGAAAAGGTACGCCAAACATCAATTGTATAATACATTTCGTTTCTATCACAAATCTAATAATTTTGATATAGAAAGTAATTTGGTCAATATCAGTGTTTAACAAACATATAGATATTCTAATAAAATACTGATTCAAGTTTTCAAATTTATTAACATAAAACTTTGCGTTTTGAAATGGCATTCTTGGGAATAAACTGGTACAGATTATAATTTAGTGAAGTTTTATTACTGTTTGATAGATATTTGTGAGGATATAAATAGCATTGTTTTTAACATCCACTTACTAACATTATTATTGTTATAAATTCTCTAACCACAACGCTACCCTTTGTTGTCATTGGACATAAATCTTAACTGCGTCTTTTCAAATTTTTAGAAATATTTTTATGTTGTTTATTAGGAAATAGATGAAGACATAAAAAGTGGTTAGATACAAAACTTTACAAAATATCAATAAAAGAAAGACTGATTTATATAAACAGGTGAATGAAATAAAACGAGGGAAAATTGGGGAAATCGGTTTAGTTTTGTTACGTACCAGAGAAATAATGTTTTGTTTGGTATGTAAAGTGTTTTCTTTTTTAAAGTTTAATGAGTGGCATAAATTATTAAATTAATATTAATTTGGCGCGAGATAAAATAACTATAATATAATAAAGAAATCTTCCGGTGCTATTAACTTTTATATTTTGTGTCGTATTATTGCTCTCCCGTTTTAATTGAGCTCTGCTCTAATTCATTGGTTGAATATGTCCACTTACGACCCAATGAATTAGGAGATTACATTTTCATTTGTATCTTTTGTCATCAAAGCGGGACATTTAATTGCGCAGCGCTTGACATAAAAACATGTAAATACTGTTTAAAATGTAAAACATTGAACTGTAACTGACAGGTTTTTTGCTGACTCAAATTTTTTAACGGACATATGTCTAGATCTTTAAAAGGATTACGTTTAAGCTCATTATACGTTCACTTATTGAAATTATGGAAGAGAGATCTAAAACTTGAGCGCAGAGGTACATCTCTAGCAAATAAAACATTAAAAACAGATTTAATCATATTTAAACACACGAGTGCTTTCCACACGAGTGGTTTAAAATATGCACGAGTAAGGCATGTATATATAATATGTTTTGTGGCATAATTCAATCAATAGAATTTGAAATGGACGTGTCATACTATCACTTGCTAGACGAACGATCTAGACAATATATGCAGTTCCATAAATAGCTTGAATGACATCAAAAGGCTGGGCTTACACTATGGAATAACTTAAAAGTTGGTTGGTTATACTATCTCAAAGCCTTGCCTACCTCAATGTATCGGAATGAGAATCTTTACCAGATGACGTGTAACCGTTGTTTAACAAAAACGTCTTATTTTAAAGAATGATTTTTCACAGCACACAAAATAAGTGTGATTAATCCATAAAAAAATCCCGTATTATAATACAATACAGTTTTAATGTGTAATTTTGTCCACAAACTACATCGCATTTCCGAACGACTCAGTTAATGTGAGGATTTTTTTCGATAAGTTATAACAAAGGCATACATTTTACGCTTTAATGGATTTTTCCGTTTTGTGAAGAACATAGAAAAAAATTAAAAAGAAAATTCTATTTGTTTTTACTGACTTTTCTTAAATGCGTAATTCTAACTAGTATTTAAACAAAATTCCCTGTATTCCACATATATTTCATTACAGTCTGTGTATTATAACTTATAGCATTGAGCAGCTTTCTACTCACTTTTAGAAAAAATAGTTAGCAAGAATGATATATGCAGAAAGAATTTATCTAAATTTAGTTGTAAAGAATATGTTCATTTTTCACCTTTCGATAATTTATATTTTATCTTTATATTTTATATTTCAGTTTGTTCTTTGGCAGATATTTCTGACATTTTGTCATTTAATTTGCAAGCAATCGTCATCCTCTGCTAAAGTAGATACATTTATACAGAGTGGTGGGATTCCTGTACCAGGACATTTCCATTGGAACCACAGCAGTGTAGCCAGTACTGCTCTGTACTGTCCAAATTGTTGTATGGATTTTTGTATCAAACGTAAGTTTGGCATCGACCCAATCACTCTTTGTTGCATTGCAGATGCTAGACCCTTTTGGACATTTCAGGAAAACCAAATGTAATCGTACCTCTCGAAATAAAATTTAAGTACAGCGAACATACTGATTTAGTAGATATTCTTTCTTTTAATGAAACGGTGAATGTTGTTAGGCACATTAATGGCAATTTGACGATACTGCCAGATAATATATGCAACTTTCCTCGTCTAGTGGAAATAGATATAGGGAATTATAAAATCGAAAACTTATCAAACCTAAGGTGTATCTATTTTCTAGATTACTTAAATTTAGAACATAACAAAGTAAAAACATTGAGATCTTCTTTTTTACCGGCATGCCCTTTTTAAGATATTTACGTTTATCCCACAACTTGATAACTTACTTAGAACCAGGGACATTTAAATACCGACCTGGAAGCTTGGCTTACATTTATCTCGACTGGAATTTCTTAACAACTATTGATCTTTCAAACGCTGCTTTAGGATACTTTTTTCGTTCAATAAACTTTACAGGAAACAAAATTTCCAGAATAACAAATGAATTGAATTGGACTGGGTTTCAGCAAGAAGACATAATTGGTGGAGGATTGATAGATGTAAGAAAAAACAATTTGTCTAAGATACCGTCTCTTAAAGAGTTAGGATTTAATGATCGTAGATTAGCATTGAGTGGAACTTTCAATTATCAGCTATTTTTAAAAGAAAATCCATGGTCTTGTGATTGTGAGGCACATCAATATATATTTGTAATGTCAGTTTGGAAGACAAATGTCCACCAAAATGTTACTGTTATAAACAACTTTATGCCAAGAGTGTTGTAGTGAATTGCTCATCAACTGCTCATGGAATGATGCCGAAAGTTCCGGATTTTAATATTCTGGATATTGATCTCAGTTATAATTTTATTAAGGTTTTTACAAACTTAAATTATCTAAAAAGAGCCAAAAGAATAGATTTATCTTACAACAGGAGTGTATTGAACCTGCTGTGTATGGCATTTATTTTATCAATTTAGCGCACAACCAGCTAACACGTTTAGACAGGTCCGTTAAGTTAAAAAACCCATGTAAATTGTGGTTTGGAAACATAACTCTCAAAACATGTAATTGTGAAATGCTTTGGATCAAAATTTGGTTACAAACTCAATATATTCAAAAGTGTAATATAAAAAATGTTACCAAAAGCATAGATTTGACGTTGATATCTGAAGCTGACCTTTGCCCGATAACGCAGTCTTATGTGGTTTACTATTGGTTTTCCGTTGCGGCATTTATTATGCTAATATTTGGAATATTTTATTATAATTTCAGATTTGGGGTCATGCAACTTTTAAGAACGGTTAAACTGTATTTACACTGTAACAAATCCAGCGAGAACTTGTACCAGTATAACCTCTATGTATCGTTTAACATGGACAATAATGACGTCCTAACTTGGACATTGCGGAATTTAAGAACATTCTTTGAGAATCAAGGTTACATAATTTGTCTTCCACCAGGAGATTTTAATGGAGGAGCAATACACGTGGAAGAGATTTTCACAAATATATCTAAATCAAAATCATTTGTAGTGGTTCTTAGCCACGATTACGAGCGAGCACAATTCCAAAACATTGAATGGAAGCTCATATGGAATACGTTTATGACCGATTCAATGACAACGATCACTGTCATCAACTATGATTTTTTAGAAAGTAAAGAAATAATAGATCGAAAACTTAAATCTTTTCTCAGACTTGGATACGCATTAAACTTTTGTAACTTCGACAAGAATTTAATGAGTGACATTCAAGTAAATTTTTGACCTCCCATTCACTAAGAAACAGGTGTATTTTTGGTGCAATGAAATTGTTTTTAGGAAAATATTTTATTGTTTTAATTTAATGAGACGTTGATATTGATGCTTATATTTTAGTGATGCTACATTCAACATGTACAAAAATGTACAAAATATAAACATTAGACTGCGATTATAAAACTTTCTCTTAAACAACATGTGTTAACACACCATCTTTGTCATATTTGACATGCAACATGACACATTACAAGTAAAATTATGGCGCAAAGTGCCTAGTAATAGTGAATAGAGAATTGTGAAACAGTAATATTTTCCATGGAATGTTTATTAGTTTGCTTATTGGTGTTGGCTTAGATTTTTACTTGATGCATGTTTACATCGAAACTTTATAAAATAATGGCATCATAGACCTGTATATATTGTCATTCGTTTACTTAAAAAAAATATTATTTTATAGAATATTCTATTCTGTTAAATATGAAGTAGTGATAGTAAAGGACATATATCCATTTGCACGGCTTAATCTTCTCCGTCATTAGTGCAAAACTTTGCTGTATTATTTATCCGATTCTAAATTATAGATTTAACCTTTTTGTATTAGTTGTCTACATGAATTAGATAATTGAAGTTTCTTCTTTAACATAGTTAACATCTTATCCCATAGATTTTAACGAAAATTTTTGGTTAAAGTTTAATAAATATACATTCCATTGGACACAGCATGGATCTTTAGTACCACTGTTTGGATGATAATTTTCTTTGTTTTGCTTTGTTCAATCCCATCTGCAGTTATAAAAGCCGATTTCATATTTTTTTAGAAATTTGAAAAAAAATTTGATGGATACTTAGGTTAAATTTGCATAACATTAAAGGTTTTACTGATGACAATCCCCCCACATTGTTGCATAAAATGAAGAATACAAATTGATGATTGACTCGGTAAAGTTTATTAAGGCAAGAATATAATTCATTATACCAAAGAGAAAACATTAATGTTTTGTCAAAGGCTTGATTTAATTTACGTATACTTAGATGTTTTGCTTCAGTTGTATTCAAATGTATATATTTGACACATTTTTATTCATTGTATTTAATAAATAATTAAATTGTAATGTAAATATTTTTTAACAAATATATCTAACCCCAGCCCAGTAGCCACTCTTCGGTGATGACAAGAATATCCTTGATTATTTCAGTAATATAGTCAATGTATAAATTTAATGCCTATAAATTTCGAAAACGATTTAAATTATAAGGGTATTTGCACGGTGAACACATTAACCTTGATCCAAATTCGGCTAATGCAATAAACAACATGCAAATTCTTACTCTTTTTTTGTTCCAGATTTTTTATTATTATTCACAACTGTTTCGTTCAATGTTCGGTTATATTTTTGTTGAAAAAAAATCATACAGTAGTTTATGTAATATTGAAAGTGCAAATTTCATGCAATTTACACCAAGCCGCTAGTCCAGGTGAATATACATTATTTAGGGCCGAGAGAGAAATCCTGATAGCGACCGTATATCAAAGTCAATAATTGCTTTATTACATGAATAAAGTCACCATCTGTCTTCATCAGAAAAACAGAGGATGCTTACATTTTGTAATTGGTATAATGCTGGTTACATTTTAATAGTTTATGTTAATTCTTCATTTTGATATTGATTTGCTGATAATCTTGAAATTCCAGTTTCATCATATTTCAAATATTGAAAAGAGTATATATAAAGCAATAATTTTATTCTTACATTTTAACAGTATATTTTATAAGTACAGATAATTCAATAACCACGAAATTGAAATATATAGCATGTCCGAATAGTCATTAAAACAGGGTTAAACTGGTCAAAACCAGGTCGATATTGGATTCCGCTTGACAACTGATGCGATTTATCGTGATTCGAAAGTTGTTTTTTTTACCAATAAAAAACACGCAATATTATATTCATGTAATAAGCTAATTTATAAACATGCACAATTAGATAAAGGAATGAAGGGTTACATAATACATGTATTACAGCTTTGCATGTGTTCTCTCAAAAATTGTTGATTAACAATTTATCCAACAAAAACTAATCTGTAACATGAGACCGCAGGAAATAAATGCATCCTCAACCTTAGACAGAGCTTATTTGGCTCAGACAGAAATTTTCATTTCAAAATTTGCCTATGGCATTTGTTATATTGTTATATGCCATCATCGTTGTAAAGGTTACACATATTGAATATGTCTGTTACTGTTGTCAGAGATTCATTAAAACAATAAGCAATGTCATAAAATTACAAGTGTGCCATTTTTATTACAACAACACGATCGTTAAAATTACCGTTAAAGGAAACCTGATCTCTGACATGACATTACATTGTTGTTAGGAAACTTGTTTGCCTTATTTCTGGCCACTATATTTCAGAGCTAATTGGTTTTATGAATGCCTTAAACTGATATGCATTTCTTTTTATTGCACATTTAGCGTTTATTCAATTACATAAATCTTTCGAATTGTGAAGTATTTGGTAAACTTGCCTGTTAATGAAATGTTTTAGACAACCTAATGTAGTCTGCAGGCGTCAATGTCTCGCCTTTTTGTTTTAGAGCTCAAACGCACAGCTGTTTGTGTTTGTAACTGGACATAAAGCAATATTACACAATGTACAATCTTATTGGGAGGAAATATATTTTCTTGAACATGTTTTCAGATAACATGTGATCTCTTGATACATGCATATCAAATTGACGTGCATAAAGCACATGACATATTTTACAAATGATATTACTGATAAGTCGATATACTATTGACATACAAATATTTAATCACCTATTTTACAAATTATATTACTGATCTAGTGAAATTAATAAAATTATTTGTTGTATTTTCTTATAACTCTAGAAAGCATGGATTACAGACCATATGTTTCACCTTTTGGTGTAACTTTTCCTAGACTAAGTTCCAAAGTGTTAAACAATCTCAAAACAGTTCAAAAACAATAAAACCGCAATATATGTGTAATCTTTCTGTGAATTTTCGTAGGTCTGAGTTGAAAACTGTAGAAGTTGATTACATAAAATTGGTACCATAGAACAAATTCTCTGAAGAATTCATAATAGTTCATACGCAACTTTTGCAAAGTTTTAGAAGAGGGGGATGATAACTGAAGTAGGAGTTGATTATTCAAATTTCTCAAGGAGACACAAAAATCGAATCTAGTTCATCTATGTTGATTTGTATGTTACAAACTATATGACAAACACAACAAAAGATTAACCTCATGTCAAAAACTTTCCAAATTCTTACTATGCACATGATGGCATCCTTTCTTCTCCACCTTGGAGCAATACACGATGCCTTTTATTTTTCCATAAAAAGTACATACACCTACACATGCATCTTATGTTTCACTAAATGTGGGCGTTTGTTGTAATTTGTTTAGAGGAGTAACGAGGTTCTATTCTGGTTTATCTCCTTTTTATTTTAAGATTGTTCTGTGCAATTATGTCTAACGTATAATTATAAACTTTTGATCAAATTGATAAACCCTATGCCAATATGAAGGAGAACAGTCAAATATGTTGGTACAAATTTTGGTACAAATGAAACATGGCTTATTCGTGGCATATTATGATTCTTATTAATCATTTTGATTGTGAAAACTGTGTTGTATTTGTTGTAATGTGTTGTCATATATCATAGTCATAGTTCTTTATAATTTATGTGTATTAAAAATCATATTCTTATTCTTTGTAACATTTAGTCAAAACACTGCAACAATATTCCCAGTATTCCTAGAACAGATTTATATTGGCAAACAAATGTTGCATTTATTGATTTTTGATACTGTTAGTATGTGGGAATGCATTTTTGTTTGAATAATGTTTAACGCCACTTTCAGCAATTTCTCAGCTATATCATGACTTATTATTCGGGAGGAAACCAGAGTACCCGGAGTAAACGCCGACATTCGATAGGAAAACTGACACCGTGTCAATTAAGATTGCAGTCGAGCGCAGCCTACCCGCTGTGGGATTTGAAACAGCAACGTCGGTGTTTAAAGACACGTGATCAATAGTAGACTAACTGCCTTAACCACTGAGGCCCTTGAGAGATTAAGACATCAGACATAAGTCCAGCATAATACACTGAATGGTATTTGTTCAATTTATTAATACTATTAATAAACTCAGTTCCCCTGGAAAAACATTTAAAATCCAAATGTGTATATCGTTAAATTATAATTATGTATCGCTAACTATTGTAATCGCCCGTAATTTGATGAAAACTAATTATATCAGGAGGTATGATAACTTAAAATAATAAGTTAATGTCTTTTATTAATCAAATCTTCTAGACTTGTATAAGTGTCAATTGAAGTAGTATTTTATATTGTGGCTACTGTGCTTGTTTAGTGATACGCACGTAAATAAGGCAGTGATGAAACTTTTTTTACCATTCGCATAGTGTACTATGTTGATTTAGGGGGGGGAGCATATGTGTTTTTTATTTTCTTTATGATTGGAAACGAGTTTGGGTTGGGATTCTGTGCAGTTGATTATTAAATTTGTAGTGCCAGTCCTGTACGAAGTAGGCTATTATAGGTCTAACTGTGGGGTAGCGACTAAACGTATGTCTTCACCCTATTTCCTGTTTAAATGGCTGCTGATTCTGATAATGTTGTTGTCATTTGGTTGAAAGTCATTAGTGTGCCTTATATTTAAACTATAATTTTACTGAAAATCTATTTAGTTAAAAAATATTATAGTTTAAATATTTTAATACACCTGAAACACTCATAAGAGAAAACAAAAATAACGTTTACATTTTGTTAAAATAATTTTCATTGCAATTGAGAAGTAATATTGCGTCCTTTTAAAAAAGTTTTTGTTGTGAAGATCGTGGATTAAATTATCTTGTTTTTTTTTAAATGACACATAATACTTTACAATTAACATGCTAATAGGTAACAACAATAAAGATGCAAAAATGGCATTTATACTTTATATATTCTAATGTATCCATCTCAAACCCTCATAGGATAAAACAAAATTTACGTTTAATTTTGTTACAATCCTTTTCATTGCAATTGAGAAGGAATATTGTGTCCTTTTAATAAATGTTTTGGGTGTCAAGATCGTGGATTAAATTATCTTGGTTTTTTTAAATGACACATAAATCTGTACAATTAACATGCGAATAGGTAACAAAAATAAAGTTGCATAAATGGCAATACCTAATGATTATAGTGGAATAAATTGGAAAACACTTTACCTGTGATGACTTGACTTTTCATTTGGTCCGGTAGTCCGCGTATAATACTGAGAATATTAGGTCAGAAAAACACCAGTTTAATTGAAGAACATAAACTGTTCGATTATAAAAGGTTGGGGTACAAAATAACAAATAACTGTTTACTAAATGTCAATACATCCGCATAATAGGTAATTATTTTCGTATTATTGTACAATTTTACTACGAACATGTCCTTCTCTTTGGTGTCATAGGAAAGGACTAATAATATTTTGTCTTTCAATAATAAAAAAATAATAATTATGTTGTGTCTTAGAACAAAAAAAAAGACATGAAAAGCGGAAATAATTGAATTGATCGAGAAATGGACTGAAGAACTAGAGAGCCCCAACAAAATCGATGCCATCTATTCAGACTTCCAAAACGACTTTTGATACAGTGCCACACAAATGATTATTAAAACACTTGAAAGGAATGACATAAGGCGAAAGCTTTTCCTACGGATTGAAGATGTCCTTCGCAATAGACATCAATGTGTCTATTAAGCAACACACACCCAGTGTTGCCCAGATACTAGTGGGATACACCACGGTAATGTCCTGGTGCTACACCTGTTCACTAATTACATAAATGACCTGTCCAATTTTGTACAAAATATACTAAAACTATTTTTAAACGACACAAAGTGTATAAAAGTGTATGTAATTACCGATTTCATTGAATAAAGTGATACCCTACAATGCGAAATTAGTGGATTAACAAAATGGTCATATTCCTGGCTTCAAAAATTCAACAAGACAAAATGTAAACATGTCAACTTCAGACCAAAATAAAAACTATTAAAAAGTCATTTGTTCAGAAAACAAATGACTGTGAGGTGTTTTTCTGCATTTTGTTAGTGTTATATCGAGGTATAATAATAATAATAATAATAATAATAATAATAATAATAATAATAATAATAATAATAATAATAATAATAATAATAATAATATTAATAATAATAATAATTATAAATTTATTTAAACCAAATCATGGGCCCCTGAAGAGGCATATAAAACATAAGTAACATGAAGGTGATTGTATAAAATATCATTATAATAACATTTATTATACATTTATTTCAAATATGGGATATATAATATATAGTATATGACAGATAGTTACAAGTGTGTGTTTAAAAAAAGAAAAAAAAAGACTTATAAATATAAATAATATTATTTGACGCAGTGACAATTCGAAAGGAATTCACAAAATGTAGTTTAATATTTCTTTATTTTCATTATTCAGTAACCATAGGATTTTATCATTTGAAGACATGTTATTGTAATAAAAAATAATTTATTGATTTATATATTTTATTTAAGAGACTGTTTCTTGAAATGTCGTAGGAGGAACATTTAAGTAGAAAATGCTCCTCTGATTTTATTTCATCAGAAAAACATTTATCACATATACAGTCTTCCATGGGAGTTTTGGGTTTTGTAAATCGTTTCTATTTTCAGTTTATGGTTACTGATTCTAAATTTAGTAAGGTACTGTCGTTGATTATAATGTTAAGATATTTTTCCAAACAAAAAATTGCATTTGAATTGCAAATAGGTTCGCAATTTACTATTATCTGTTAATAATTTGTTTCTAGTGGTATACCACTTATAAAAAGTTTTGGTTAGTTTTTTTATGATACAATTTAATGTACTATTTTTGTATTTAAGCATTTTGTGAATTCCAGTATTACTATCAAATACCTCCAAAAATCTGTGCACACAAGAGTACCAAGTGACACATCTCCGTGAGTGAAGTTGTTTATTTTCGATGTATGCATCTTTTAGTAAATTATTGTTAGTTGTATCTAAACGTTCCAATATATTAAAGACTGAATTAAAGCAATCTAAAGCAAATGGTGTTCTGCCTAATTCACTAAAAGTGGCAAAGTATTTTTGCCAACACCAAGTATATATTAACAAAAGTGCATATGAAGTTTATCACAGGGCATGACACATAACATTCTTGAGTAGTTAAACAAAAAGTCAAAATCTGCAGACTTTGGTATGTAGCAACCCCATATATATGAACAATATAGTAATATTGATTTTATACTATGATCAAATATATGCAGACTAGTTTTAGGTAGAGGGTATAAGGAAAAAACATTTGTTTTAAGTTTAGATAATGCTTTAACAGCATTTTTGTAAAGTTCATTTTTAGCCTCTGTAAAGGAGGCAGATGATGTAAACATAATACCCAGGTATTTGTAACTGTCTGTACAGTCTAAACCTTTGCCATTAAAAAGATTTATTTTCATAAATTTTCCGGCTTTGTTAAAAATAATAATCTTTGTTTTGGATATATTGACTGACATACACCAGTGTTTACAAAAAAGTTGAAGGGCATCAAGTTTGGTTTGTAAGATAGACTGAGAGTTAGATGATAGAATGATATCATCTGCATACATAAGACAGTCGATTCTCTTGTCGTTTAAATAAACTTGGTTAGCTGTTTGTGACAGATAATCAGGGAGGTCATTAATAAAAAATTTAAATAGGTTAGGGCTTAGCACGTTCCCTTGTAGAACCCCAATATTAGAATCATCACATGAGTTTGATAGATCTTGGTTAACTTTCACACAAACTGTATAGATTCTGTACACATCTTTTATTAAATTATAAAAGAGACCACCAATTTTTATGTCTAAAAGTTTCAGATAGATAGCTGTGTGCGAAACGGTATCAAAAGCTTTGCTAAAATGAACAAAGTAAGCAAATAAGTTATCCTTTTCTAATAAATGTTTGTCTATTAGAATTTTTAGAACAAACATGTGAAGTTCTTGAGTCCTTTGTAAATCCTATTTGGAAAGGACTAATTATATTACGTTTTATTAAAAATTCATCTAACCTATTATTAAGAATAGAGTTAAGTAATTTACTTAGGCAACCAGTTATTGCTATCCCTCTAACGTTTTCAGGCTTGTATCTATCCCCTCTTTAAAAATTGATGTAGCCCCTTGACCAGTTATTTGGATATATGCCTGGGATTAAAATCTTGTTAAATAAATATTTTATAGGTGAGGCTAGTTGAAATTGTCCTGCTTTAAGCATATCATTTGTTATTAGTTGTAAACCACCAGATTTATTCCTTTTAAGTTTCTTTATAGTAGCAAGAACTTAGCAAGAAGTTATTTTGAAACCCATCTCATTGAAATTAAGTATATCGTTTTCTTTAAATTTAAGTTTCTGTTCTAATTTTAGTGGTTTTTCCTAAAATTCACTTTGAGGACTATTAAGAGATTTAAAATGCTTATAAAATGCATCCTTGTCTACAGTATGAGAATCATTTTCTCTATCTTTTAAACTTTCAATAAGTTGCCAATATGCTTTTGGGTTATCATTATTAAGTCTTTCTAGTTGCAATAAAATATTCGTTTTGAAATTTTTCATTTTAAATTTTCAGTTTTTGGTATAAATCCTGCGCAACCTGAAAAAACTATTCCGAATCTGCTTGTTAAAGGGGTTCATAGATATTAAAATCCCTGTTCTTTCAAGCTCCATTCGTTATTTTTTCAAATCATAATCATGCCATTTCTTATTTGAGAGGCCTAAATGTTTTTTTTCATTTTAGGTATGGTTGCTAATGACTTTACGGTCAGTTGGTATGGTTTTGGTGTACAAAGCAAGTGGTTCCAAGTCAGACAATGTATGGTTGCTAAGGACTTTTAGTCGCTTGCTATGGACAAATATAACTTCCGGTCATAAAATATATGATATTTGAATTCAGCTAGTGATCCCGATTCAGAAAATGTAAAATGTGATTGTCTGCTTCAATTTTGTACGATTTTGGTCTTAAATTGCAGGGCTTGTTATGACGGTCACAAAAACCGCTTATGTTTACTATATTATCTCTGACGGTTCAAAAGTTAAAAGCCAAAAACTTATTAGCCGAAACGTGTCAAGGGCCATAACTCAAAAACGGGTTGTCGCACAGTTTTCGACCCTTTTATCAAATGTAGATCTCAATGAGAGGAACATTTTTCTGATATATTGTCTTCTTCAATTTTTTTTATGGTTTTTGAGATATATTGAAAACAAAATTTAAATGGAGGCCATTATTAAAATGGTGGACCGAAATACAATTTTGATCCCGGATATGTAATTAGATACCTCATATCTACTTGGACACCACGTTTTGTGGAAATCAAACAACTTTGACGTTTTCGACAAACTTCACGTCAAAAACGCGTAACAAGGAATTTGATCAAAAAAATTTTTTTGCGTGATTAATCATTGTCTGGAGTCAGATGACAATTTCCACGCCTTAGAATTTTAATATCGGTTACGGTTTATGACTTTAATTGAAAACAAGGGTAAACAGTGTTGGTGGAGATAACTACGTTTCTAAAAATAGATCGGTTTCGCAGGGTGACTCAGGTCGAGCCCAGGTAGTGTTGATTAAGTGTGCCAAGTTTCGAAGCGATACTTCAAGACACTTTTTTGACATCTGCGAGAAAAAAATAATCATAAGAAATACCAGATCTTTCCACTGTAGTGGGAAAGACCTTAATAAACAAAGTAGCAGAAGTGGGTATGAATACTAAAACAAATATCGAAGGGATCAGAGACGCACAAAAGGCTAAAAAAGGCCGTGTCAAGAACAATATAACAAGGTAAGATGCTAAATGAGTACACATTATCAATTATAGCTCAGAAAGTCTGATTTACTACGCACATTGGGGCATAAAATAAAACAACAAAGAAAAAAATCTAGCAAAACAGATTTAGCTTTTTACCTGCATGACAGGAATGTTTTCCTCGGCATGTATTATATTTTTTTGTAAGATGTATTGTGCACGATGCAACAACTCAAACACAATCGTACGACCTTGACACGTGACTGTATACAATATAAATCGTACGTCTAGGTCGTACTTTAAGTACAAAAAATATTTATCACATTACGGCGATGCATCGTAATATGTTTTGGGTAGTAGACCAGTAGAACAGCAGTTAGAAAAACACAATATTACACCTGTCAAATTCTGCATAATAACTCAGAGACATTTGTAAAAAAAAATTACGTAAAATGTATAAAATGTAAAGATAACTTGATATATCCAAAATATCTATGTTTACCATTTTCAATAATCAAGCAGAAAATTAACACGTGGTGACATCCATTTCAGATCTGCTACAATATGTTTATGGTGTTGTTTTCAAAAAGATTTTATTCAGACCTAGCTTCTCCATTTTTTATATCTAGTTTGTGAATTGTCAAATTGACCAAAAAATTCAAGCAACCAGAAACAAAAAATTAAAAGTGCTTGTCACTTGTCTGTTTTTAGTTTTCTAATATACATGCATATTTATATCCTTTTTATTGTGCTGTTTTGGGCAGTTATCTACAGATTGGTAGATCTGTTAGTTATTCTTGTCTGTATTGTTAGTTCATAGGTTGTGGGTAACGGGTCCCATTCACGTCATAAATAATTATGTGACTGTTCCATGACAGTAGTTAATGCCTTCATATCTGTTTTAATAATTTTATTAAATTGTTTATCTGTTTGTATGTGATACATAAAATAATGAAGTTTGTGTTTGGTTTATCTCCTCTGGATTTTTAGGTTTTCTATATAACTATGTCACTAACTTATTATTATATTATTTGTTTGTTTGAAGGGTGTTTTTAAATCTATCGATGCTTTTTTTTATGAAAGCTGGAGTGCCAGGAGTTTCTGTATGATTGGAAACAAGTTTAGGTTAGGATTCTGTGCACTTGATTGCTTACTTTATAGTGCTCCAAGGAATTCGTTGTTCTTTGTCCAACTGAACGTCTGTCTTCAACTTATGTCCTCATTACTTAGTCGCTTATTCTTATAATGTTATTGCTTGAAAGTCATCATTGTGTTATTTGATCATTTTATTCAAACTTCAACTTTTATTTAAATCTATCTCGTTAAAAAATATTATAATTTTTTAAATTGTATATATCGGAAACACTCATGTTGTAAATCAAAATTCACCTTTAAATTGTGTTATAATCCTTTTCATTAAATTAAAATACATATTTTCCTTTTTCTTGATGATATTCAAATATTTATAAATTGGATGTCATGAACATGAACCTACCATTTTAAAAAATACAACTTTTACTGTATCCTTTTATCAGGTAACAACAATTACGTCAGATAAATGGGAATACTTATTTTTCCAAGTTTTATTAATGGGAAAACACCTTACTAACTGTGTTAGCTTGACCGTATATTTGATTCAGAAGTCCGCTTTTAGCACAGAGAATATTTAGTCAGAAAAAAAACACTGATGCATGCGACAATATATCAGAGTGCATTTACTTATATTGTTATAATGCTATTCCTCTGACAATTTTAATACGCACATATACTCCGCTTTTGGTGACAAAAAAAAAGAGTTATATTTAATTTTCTATTTATATTACAGAAATAGTTTTTTTGTTTATTAGAACAAATAAAGAAATGAAAAGCAAGCGTAAGGTGCAAAATGAATACACAATATCAATTACAGTGAAGAAATCTAAGGTAAAGATTTAGTTCTGTTACGTACCGCAAAAACGTTTTACTCAGTGTGTATTATATTTGCTTTTATACGCTTAGAAATAAATAATAAGGATACAAAAATACAACATAAAGCGGCTTTCATCAGATCAATCGTTCGTGCTGCCTTGTATCTAAACAGTAACACACGGTCAGTCAACCAATGTATTTTCAACACAGTTCTATTAACAGGTTTCGCCTGACAAGTCGGCAAAGAGGAATATCTTCACCGTCAGATGTTAACTTAGGGTTTTCTGCATCTTGGAAGGTCCTTCAAATAGTTTGTCGTTTGATGTTTACTTACGATTCGGCAAAATGTTAATTGTGTTGACCCACATGATGAACTATTTGTTTTAGGTACATTCCTTTCATCCCATCTATATATCATAAAAATACATTTGAATGCTGGCGCGATTAATTTTATCAATGTCAAAAAACTGGATTGGGAATCACCAGATTACGCAGAGCATGAAGACACATATAAAATCTTGCATTTAAATGCTAACGAGTGAAAATTGTGCACGTACAATTGATGACACCATACATAAAAAATTATAATCATTCATTAAGTAAACGTGCTTGAAAATTCCTCTTTAATACAATATATTATTCATGTGATTTATCGATGAAGAAAACCAACTATTTGGTGATACTTAATGCTTGTTATTGTTCTAGTTTGATAAGATGACTTTACCTTCTGTATCATTTTGTTTTTCTTTTCTGCTTTGATGTTCTGCTTTGAAAACATATTATTTTAATGTGTGACTGAATGAATAGAGGGATTTTCAATCTGTGTTTCATATATTTGTAAAACAAAATTCAAATGTAATGATACTAGGTAAAATTTAAACCTGGTTTCTCCACCCCGCAAAATTTCGTTTTAGAAAAATGTCCTGCAAAAATAGTTTCTGTTGAACTGTTTATGCTATATTTGTGTTTTGTAAACGTATATAAGTACGATAGTTTTTCCAGAAATTATTTATCGTTTTTCTGCTTATTTCTACGTGATGTATTTATATAAGTTTTACGATTTTCATATAAGTTTGAAGCTATGTGATTTGGATAAATCCGTCACTAATTAAAATTGCGGGTATTTCCCCAGATTTCACGGCTATGACTACGCCCAATTTAACGCGATAATAGAATCGTGACATCCGTGTGATCGGACTATATTAAATAAACACTTTGTATGATAAAATATCATTTGTTCGGAATAAATAGGTATATACAATAACTTACTGAAATTTAACTATCATTTGAAAAAAATTTAAAAGGCTATAAAATAACAAGTTATACCTATATTGTTATAATTGAACATCGACAATTTCATTACTCACATGCACCTTGCTTTGTAGTCTTACGTAATGACTAATAATGTGTTGTCTTTTCATATTTGAGAAATAATTTTCTGTTGTTTTTTACAACAGAGAAGAAGACACGAAAAGTTGTTAGATGTAAGACGTGGACACAATATCAATTAAAACTCAGAAATAACAACATAAACAGGGCAAGGGAATATAATTCAGCTTTGCTACGTATTGGAGGAAAATGTTTTATTCGGTATGTATTACATTTTCTTAAAAAGTTTGTGTGATATAAATTATCATACTTACCTTAAATTAGCGGTAGAACATGAAAATCAAGAGCTTATTTGATGTATAGTTTTAATTATTTGTAGTTTTTTCCACCTCATATCATGTGACGCGGGCGTCAACTACTAGCAAAAGGATTTTCAAAGTAAATTAAATAGACACAAGGTATATGTCCAACAGTTGAGTTCAAATGTATAAAATCGCTAACAGCTTTGTCTTTTTTAGTAGCAAAATTACTTGCCCTTGTTTATGTATTCTAAAGAGAGTATTCTCTGCTCCTGATTTTTAGTTGTCATTTTTATTTCTCCTTTTTATTAGTTTTCTCTCATATTTTAATTGAGATCTTTTCTAATTAATAGTTATACATAGACAAATACTTGTGGTAAAGCATGTATGTGACAGCTTTTATTCCTTACCTAAACTATCTTTCAAATAAAATGTAAAGAATGTCATACTTAAAAGTTACATTGCAGTCAATTATACGTTGTAATTATGGAAGAGAACACCACCTGAAACGCAGTTTCTTCTCCAGTAAATAACACAAACAATGCACAACAATTAATGTTATGCATATATAAAAGATAATTATATGTTTTAGGTTTGGTAAATATTAACAGTGTTAATGCTTAATTTTGTCTACATAGCTACGTCGCATTCCGTAACGTATTAGGTGACGTCACACTTAAATAAACAAATAACAAAGCCTATCCGTTAATGTAAACTGTTCGGTTCAATTTTACCCATTGAGACATTTTATCCTCTTAATGGAATTGCTATATTTAGTATATTATTGTGAGTACCATAAAATATATTTATCCAGCGGATTTCTTAAACATAATAATTACATGGTTAAGACAAAATATTTATATAGGTCTACAAATAAAGGCCATCACTGTTAGAATAAGATTTTAATACTGTCACATGTGTTTGCTTACCGTCAGCGGGATACTTTTCACTATGTAATAATTTACATTTTACTTATGTATATTTTATGCAATGCAACTTTCTCTATTTTTTAGATTTTACTGTCAATTTGCCATTTAATCTGCAAGCTATCGACATCTCTTGCTATAGCAGAAACACTTATACAGAAAGGTGGGGTTTTTATACCTGATTATTTTCATTGGAACCATAGCAGTGTAGCAAGTACAGTTCTGTACTGTCCAAACTGTTGTAGTGAAAAATCCTGTATCCTCAATCAGTTTGCCACTGACAAAGTCGCTGTTTGTTGCGCCATGCTGGCTATACCATTCTGGAGATTTCCAGAATACAAAAATGTAACCGTACCTCTCGAAATAAAATCTACTTACAGTGAACATACAGATTTAATAGATTTTCATAATTCAAATGAAACGGTTCATGTATTCAGATACAATGATGGAAACTTGAATAAATTTCCCTATAATATTTGCAGCTACCCTCGTTTGGTGGAAATAGATTTAGGAAGGAATAAAATAGAAAATTTAATGAACCTTGGATGTATCCATTTTCTTGATAGCTTAAATCTAGAATTTAACAAGATAAAGTCGATAGGATCTTCATACTTTTCCAATATGACCTATTTACGGGTTTTAAAATTATCACATAATTTGATAACTTACCTAGAAGCAGGGGCATTTCAATACCGACCTGGAAGTTTGTCTCACATTTGGCTCGACTGGAATTTCTTAACAACTATTGATCTTTCAGACGCTGTTTTAGGATACTTTTTTGGAGCATTGAGCTTCCGCGGGAACAGAATTTCGAATATAACAAATAAATTTAATTGGACTGGATTTTCGAAAGGAGACATAATTGGTGGCGGAGAGATAGATTTTAGACAAAACAATTTTTCTCGAATATCGACTCTTTCATCGTTAGATCCTAATGCAGTAATGAGAGGAACTTTCAACTACCGGCTGTTTGTAGATGAAAATCCGTGGTCGTGTGATTGTGATGCTTACCAAGTTATATTGCCTGCTTCCGACGCCACTCGTAATTTTGATGGTCTCATATATAAGTGTGCACCACCTTCATTAGAGGGTTATTCCCCGAAGATCTTTAGAGAAAATCCCCTCTTACTTAATGACCTAATTTGTAATGTCAGTTTAGAAGACAAATGTCCGCCAAAATGTTATTGCTATAAACAACCTTCTGCAAAGAGAGTTGTAGTGAATTGTTCATCAACTGATCGTAGTTTAATGCCCAAAGAAGTACCCAATTTTGATGACCTAGATATTGATTTTAGTTATAACTTTATTAAGTTTTTTGAAAACCGAAATTATCTATATAGAGCTATAAGAATTGATCTATCTTACAACATTATTATTTTTGTTGATCCTGTAGTTTATGGAATTCAAAAACTTAATTTTATCAACCTGGCGCACAACCAGATGACGAGTTTAGACAAGTCCATTCAGTTAAAAAACCCATGTCAATTGTGGTTTGGAAACGTAACTCTAACAAAGCGTAATTGTGAAATGCATTGGATCAAAGTTTGGTTACAAAGGCAAACAGCTGAAAAGTGTACAATAGAAAATGTTATCACCTGCCAAAAAAATAGTGAGAGCGTAAATTTGTTATCCGATTGTGACCTTTGCTCGATTAAACAATCTTACGATATATACTGGTCGTTTGCCGGTGCAACATTTCTGATGCTTATAATAACTATACTATATCATAATTTCAGATTCGAAATAAAACTGATTTTCAGAATGCTTAAAATGTATTTATGCTGTACAAAACCCAGCAAGAACTGTTATGAGTATGACCTTTTTTTGTCGTTTAACATGGAAAATAATGATGTCCTAAATTGGACCGTGCGGACTGTAACAACATTCTTTGAGAATCAAGGTTACACACTTTGCATTCCACAAAGGGATTTTAATGTTGGTGCAATACAAGTTGAAGAGATTTGCACCAATATAAATAAATCTAAGTCGTTCCTGGTTGTTCTTAGCAAGGATTTTGAGCGATCCCCATTCCAAAACATTGAATGGAAGCACATATGGAATACAGTAATGACCGATTCAATGACAACAATCACTATTGTCAACTTTGATTGTTTAGAGAGGAAGGAAATAATAGACCAAAAATTTAAATCTTTTTTAAGACTTGGATACTTAGTAAACTTTTATAACTTCCACAAGAACTTATTGAATGACATTCAAGTAAATATGGGTCCTCCCCTTCATCAAGAAACCGTCTTCCTTTTGCTGCCATGAAAGTTTTTATTGAGATCTATAATATTGAGTGGTATTGATTGTTATGTATAAATGAGGCTACATTCCAATATACACCTACATATGTAAACACTTTATGTCAAAACACATATATTGCATTGTATAAGTATGAAATGCCAGCAATACAAAATATGAAGAAGGTATTGTTTCAATTAGTTGCTAAGAACTAGTATAATAAACTAAATGTAAATGTATTTTTATCGATTATCTAGTCTAGTCGCATTTGCACATTTTTTGGCTATCTTTATCGTGCCTTCGTGGTTCGGTGCGACAAGACCAGCTCGAATAATGTGTGAATAAACATTATGAATGATTGTATATATTTTAGATATCTCGTTTGATACGTTATAATGAGTTTAAATACTATTTTGATTTATAATAATTTATAGAATGAGGTTCGTCTCTATTTTTGAAAAATGATGGTACATCCCGCATTTCCCAGCTTTACCTCTCTTACAACCCGTTTGTTCCATACACTACTGGCTAAAAAAATAAAATGACTGTAAATACCAGTTGCAGTCGTTTTTCGTCTGTCACTGACTGAGATTGACTGCAAATGACTGCACAAATGTCTGTAAAAGACTGCAAACGTTGTGTCAGAAAATAATTTTTACTGTGACTGTCATATTTTGTCCGTCACAGACATTTTTCCCAGCTTTACCTCTCTTACAACCCGCTTGTTCCATACACTACTGGCTAAAAAAATAAAATGACTGTAAATACCAGTTGCAGTCGTTTTCCGTCTGTCACTGACTGAGATTGACTGCAAATGACTGCACAAATGTCTGTAAAAGACTGCAAGCGTTGTGTCAGAAAATTTTTTTTACTGTGACTGTCATATTTTGTCCGTCACAGACATTTTTTCCGTTGGCGCAGTCAAAATTTGTCTGTTACAACGGCGTTTCCGTGGTATCAGTCAAAAATGTCTGTCGCAGTCATTTTTTCCGTTGACTCAGTCGAAAATCGTCTGTTACAACGGCGTTACCGTTGTATCAGTCAAAACATGTTTGTCACAGACAATTTCTCCGTTGTATCAGACAAAATACGACTGTCACAACGCCTGGTAGTTATTATTGTTGATTTTTTAAATAGCAGCCGATTAATATTTTAAATTTTAATTTGTTTTATGAAAATATTGGGAATTAAACCAAATAAATCTCTATTTGGAAATTGTGCTCTCGCACACTTTACGATTACAAATGTTTGAACGCCTGGTAATTATTATTTTTATTGTTGTTACACCGGTCTATTAATTTTCTAAATGTCAAGTTATTTTATTGAAATGTTCGGAATTCAACAAAAAACCTGTATTGGAAATTTGATTATATTCTACATTTTTATAATAATATTTTGTACAAAGTTAAACAAAATATGATGACATCGCTTATTTATTAAGTTATGTCGACAATTACTTTACCATTATAGTTAGAAAAATATGTTTAGCTATGTTAAATACAATATTTAACAAGTACTATCTTTAAAAAGATAACCGACGCAGTAAAGATATAAATTTAGTTATGCATTGAACTACGAATCGCCATTATTGTCATACAAATTCCCCGTTTTAATAGACCAGAAATGTTAGATGGAAATTTTTTTCGGGAAGTACTGACGAACAAATGTTGGCAAACCTTATAATTATTATTGCGTGAAATCAGGAACCTATAAATTAACACTAGTCCCAGGTGAAACAAGTTAGAAATTATTAATTTATACATGTGTCTCGCCCATATGTGTTTTTATGTTTCAACAGATTATTTTATTTACGTGTTTTAGATATTG
This sequence comes from Limnoperna fortunei, assembly GCA_944474755.1. NCBI lineage: Eukaryota > Metazoa > Mollusca > Bivalvia > Mytilida > Modiolidae > Limnoperna > Limnoperna fortunei. The sequence continues at coordinate 56,491,927 of OX104120.1, forward strand.
ACAGATTTACCAAGCATAGAGTTAACCTAAAATTGATCATTTACATACAACTACATGCACTTTGTTGTACATGTACATGTATTCAAGAACGTTTATTGCTATTATGTATTGAGACCCACAGTCTAAGATATAGAGCTGAAGTTTTTCTGCGAGCACCAAAGCAGTTATACAATAATGTAAACAAATTGAAGAGTAGAAGTTTTTTTAATAAAATGTTTAAAGTTTAAAATTTATTGAATAAGCAAATACTTTACAATTAGAGCCACAACTCTCTATCTATATGTGTACTACGACGGACGCCCAAGAACAATAATAATACATTTGATTTAATATCACCATGTATATAAAATGATTGTTAATTTGTATTTAATAAAGAAATAAATTAAAATTTCTTCTCTTCATCTTTTTTACACTCCAGAAAAGCCCGCAAAAATCCAGCGTGTTAATATGCGTTTTAATTTGCGCTGTACTTCAAATAAAAAATGGTTAACATTTTTGTACAAGTTGTTTGATATAACGTTTTACAAACTGCAGCTCATCTCTATCGTTCTTAATACTTAAATTGCACTATAAAATAATTTTATAAACAGACGGCAAAATCTAATAATAATAGTACAAAATTTGAAAGATGAATTGTCAAATTTACCACCCTGTTAAGAACCCCGTCCAATCGGTTTTTGACTAATCAAGAAACAGAATTACGATCACGTGACATGCTTTTTCGAGAGGTGAAGTGTCATGAGGTCAAAGGGTAAAAAGTGAATATAATACCGACTGTGTCGGAAAAAAAATCAAATCATGTTTGCTTTCTATTGTTTAGAATATCAGGTAATTCAGTAAACATAATAAAGTTGTTGATGTCCCGGGGCTCTTCCGATTTAAAAAGGACACAGGTGGTTAATTATGTTACAGATAATCCCGCCTCACTGATCAAAGTTCACGTGTATTAAACAATGGGCGGCATCATTCGATGTTAAATGTTAATCCAGATCAAGTTTTAATATTGTGTAATTTTATTATGTAATAAATCGGAACTTTCTTTTATGGAGTTAGTGCAGTTGTGTTTGTTTTTGATCCTCGTTTGAGTGAAAACATTACACGGGTAACCGTTAATTAACAATGCTAAAATCGGCACGTGCCGATAAATTGTCTACATTGACTAAAATCATAGCATAGAAAGGCAAAATGCCACAGAACAAGTAACGGACACACTTTATCGAATGAAACTGAATCGAGTGCGCTGTTTTGTACTATCGTACAAAGTTGACATGCTTTCGAGAAAAATCATTCGATATATGTCCAGTGAGCAGTTGTAAGTATAGTACATTGTATATACAAATATAACTGTGTTTGGCAGTTTTGGTGTCTCTGTAAAAGGAAAACGGAAATTTAAGGCAACACAATGTTACAGTTTATGTTTTCAAAAACAAATACACAAATCGTCTCCTTTGCAAAAGCTTTCCCCAAATGTTGTACGATTTTATTTGCAAATTTGCGTGCTAACATAAGTTAACGATGTTATCGTTCGTACATCGGGCATTTATCGTTAGTACGACGTTCGTGCATCGTTCGTACATCGTTAGTATATGGTTAAACGTAAATCGTTTTTCTATCGTAGAACATATATCATTAAATAATACGTAAAATCGGCCCTAATTTATTAATATAGGGATGACTAATATTTGATCACTGTACTTATATAAAAAGGTTAATAACTTTTTATCGTGCGGACCGCAGGGCCATACGGAAAGTTGTATTACCCGATACGATCTCACCTCCATTCTTCTGAACCAGTAAGCTTTTTCATGACTCCTTCCAGCATATGGTAGATTGGCTAGTCATACGGACTGTTCATACAGGCTAGCCATACGAATTTTGCTGCGTATTTGCCATGGACCCTACGGGTCTCAGGACATATACAACAAACCTGGAATCAATACCAGGGCCAATACATATTTAGCCAGTTAGTAACACTGAAACATGGTTTCTCCAGCGTGCATGGTAAAGTTTTTCGTTTATTTTATCGAAGTGTATACGGTTTTTACATCATAAAACGAAATAAATCATTATATATTTGAATAAACGAATTTGAAAATCAGACTTCTTTTAGTCTTTACTGGTTCGAGTACACCACGAACATTGTACCTGCGCATATGTACACGAGTAATAAATACACTTCAAAGACATATACACGACCTGTATTGTATTTGATTATTGTAATTAACAAAATTAACAATAATTCTCTAGTTCAGATTTTAAAAAGCGATACTCAGAACTGAATATATGTATCATTCAACATGGACAATAATTACGTCAAAAATTGGACCAATTCAAACGTAGCTAACTTTCCATGAGCATTACGGTTACACAATTTCCCTTCCATCATAAAATTTTATGGAGAAATAATACACTGTTCAAAGAAAGTTGTACAAATATAAATACACTGTAGTCATTCGTTGTTGTTCCTAGCCAAAATTATGTGCGATCACAATCCCAAAATTTTGATTGGAAGCACCTACGCATGGCATGTCTGCGAGTTTATAATTCTTAAGGCCTATTCAGTATGTAGCATACTAAATTTTGTATTCTTAATTACTATTTCTTTATTGAAACACTGCATCCGTTATGATATATTTTAATTCTCTATAAATTCTTTCATTTTTATCGCAAATTCTTACTTCTATGTTCGAGATTCTTTATTATAATTCATTTCTGTTTCAGTCAATTCAATACTACATGCATGTATCAATGTTATACAAATTGTCAAGTAAGTTAAGCAAACACATCTTCATTGTAGCTAAGACGCTACAAAACAAGCCGTTAAATAATAAAGTCGAAAGACACACAGGTCACTAAATGTTCCCGTGTAGATAGCGACGACTACAATTTATCTACAACGTACTTGTTTAATTTTAACAAATATATGTCATGACCAATTAAATGATACTTAAATTTAAGTAATAATAATTTTGTTTAATAATATGTGTGCAATGACTTAAGGAATAATTTTGAAATGTATTTGGCTCATAAAATGGACAGAGAAGATTCCTAGAAGAGAACCCAGTTTTGTCTTATACAGGAATATCGGATATAGTATATATTATTAAACAATATAGTCATTGAAACTAAAAAGTGGTGAGTCTCCTATCCTTTACTCTCATTACCTGTTTATCATGATTCCGAATTATGAACTAGTCGTAGTGTTCATGATTACAATCGATCACAATTCTAAAGCAGTGATCAATTCAATAACGAAAGTCACTACCATCAACTATGACCAGGATATTCACTAAACATTGTTAACTAAATACAACGGCATGCTCGAAAAATCAAACGAATCATTAAAGACAAGATATTAAAAGTTACCAATTGACACTGGAGGCAATAATATTAAATTGCAAAAAAGGAGAAATTTATTTAGTTATTGGCCAAAAGCACTAAAGCGTACATGTTTTATGCGTTAGTGCTTTTGACCAATCACTACATAAATTTTTCTTTTTACAATGTAAAACGAAATGTGATTATGTCTTTGCCTTCTATGTTCAGGTTGTAAATAAACGCCAATTAATGCATTGTGCAGCAGTTCAATTATGTTATAATAAAAAACCAAAGCAAGTTTATAGAGAAATAATTTAATTATGTAATTATGTATTACACGGTGAGAATGATAAAACACCCGGTCAAAAAAAGTGAAGACCTAAATCTTCCGTTTTGTCATAAGATTTCATATAGTTCTTAATAGTACACAAATAGAACAAAAGATGCTGTGCTGAACTATTTTTCTGCTTGACTCCATAAATTTTCAACTTTGTAGTTAACAAACATATTATAATATAGTACAATCAGGCCATTGAAAATAAAGATTGGTTTGTAATAATCGTTGAGTAAGTTAAGCTTATTGAGTATAAAAGAAGGAATGCCTATTCTCTGTTGAAATAGGCATCTATTCAATTAGAACAATAAATGCATATTTAAAGGTCTAGCACGTTGGCAATGTTCCTAAGTAAATTACTCTAGTGAGTTTTCTCAAAATGTGGCATATGTTTACCGTAAAGTATGTTTATCTGTTATATTTTTGTTGATGGAAAAATCATACAGTGGTACTTGTCTCAACAAAACCAATAAATCACTAAACGACACTAGCCGTAGCTTTATTTAGAAATGAATAGGAAAATATACCCTACAAAACCAATGCAGGAAAGAAGCACTACGTTTAAAGAAATAAAGGTATAGGTGCAAATATAATTGATGCTACTAAATTCGACCCTTTTCAGAACTTTTAAATCAAACGCAAATACATAGAAATAAGAACTTGCATGAATACAACAAATTATACTTGCAAATAGTATGGACCCAAATATTTAAAAAGTAAATCAAAACACACAAAATAAAAATCAAACAAAACTATATGGTACGTCTTGATATCTTCTTATCAAAATATTTATGTATATAAGTAGTTTATTTTATAAAAATCCCTAATGGGTATACCATAAAGACATTTATTTCATTTTTTGGGGGTAATGATAAAATCTAAAGACTGAATTGCCACATTTTCCTAGACATGACAAATATTGGGTGTCAAATAAGAGGAAGGCAAGGCTTACTTGTCCGCAGCACCTGAGGGCACTCATGTTTTTTATTGGATACTCACTTCCTGTTTAATTGGTTCTTTTTGTGGGTTTTTTTTTTTTTTTTTTTTTTTTGCGTTGAATATGTTTATATTCGGATTTATAATTATCCCTTGACTTTGGGCAGTGATCAATTCAATAACGAATGTCACTACCATTAACTATGACCAGGATATTCACTACACATTGTTAACTAAATACAACGGCATGCTCAAAAAATCAAACGAATCATTAAAGACAAGACATTAAAAGTTACCAATTGACAATTAGGGCATTAATATTAAATTGCAAAAAAGATAAATTTATTTAGTTATTGGCCAAAAGCACTAAAGCGTACATGTCTTATGCGTTAGTGCTTTTGGCCAATCACTAAATAAAGTTTTCTTTATACAATGTAAAACGAAATGTGATTATGTCTTTGCCTTCTATGTGCAAGTTGTTAATAAACGCCAATTAATGCATTGTGCAGCAGTTCAATTATGTTATTATAAACAACCAAAGCAAGGTTATAAAGAAATAATCCAATTATGTACTGGCCTGTAGAGTGCAAACATTAAAAAATTATACGGAAGAGGAGAATAGTTAGTTATTAACAAATAATATTATAGACTTTATATGTGAACAAATAGGTCTTCGTACTGGATGTCTTATCCCCACTTGCACCACAGCTAGATAATATCTTTAAGGTTCATCTATTTTTATATTATTAGCTTATGCCAAATAGGGTTGCTATGTTCAGCTTGTTCTATAAACATGACGACCTTTGCAAAAAAGAACACATAAAAAAGACCATATCTTAATTATTTATTAATCAACACCTGTAGCAATTATTTAAGTAGAAATAAGATATTCCTGGACAAATATCATACTTTTCACCAAGAGATAAGTTATAATGTACACCTCTAGATAAGGCAATGGAGATAAGATGTAAGTAACAAACAACTTAGTGTTAAATACAAATTATAGACTTTATATGTGAACAAAAGATCTTTGTCCTTGATATCTTATCATCTTATAATTATGTCGTTTTTTAACAGAGGTTCTTTCCTTAACTCAAGTAAGAGGAAAGTGTCAAACTGTATTCACACCTAATTTGTAAATGTGAAAAGGGTACAAAAGTCGACAGGTTTTAACATTTAGCATATAAAAATAGTGTTTTTAAATTGACAATACTAATGCTAATATCGTTAGTGATTTAGTGATTAACTTTTTTCACACAGATTTCCCATTTTAATAAATTCCCGTGAATCACATGTGAAATAATTTCAGTTATTTCACTCCATTTGACGTCACGACTAATTAAAATTTCAGCGTCTTATTGCACGAATTTTGGAGATAATTTTAGACTACGTTTCTTAAAACACATTCCATTTTTGACGAAGATAGGAACTTTAATGGACAGTTAAAACAACCCTGTCCTTTGCGATTGCATGTGTAGGCGTTTCTTAATAATGATCACTGCTGTTGGTTGTATTGATTAACAACTGCCTTAGTTTACATGTGTGATTATTCGGTGATTACATTAAAATTTCAGCGTCTTATTGGACGGATTTTGGAGATAATTTTAGACTACGTTTCTTAAAACACATTCCATTTTTGACAAAGACAGGAACTTTAAATTTAAAGTTCAGTAAAACAACCCTATCCTTTGATATTGCATGTGTTAAATATTTATTGTAATGACTAAATAATTCAATTGTAATTTATATGTCTTATTTTTGGCTACATTAAGAGATTATCGTTGAGCCTGACAATTATATAGTAACAGTATTGTGCACAAATATCAAACAGATTTATCTCTTTAGAAAACTAACAAAAGAGCAGCGATGACATGTAGAAAGATAAAGCTTTTAAAACACAGACAAGCACCATGTATACATTTGACGAGAGAAATAAGCAATTAATATTTCAATATTTTTTATGAACAGCACATTCACATTCTTTATATTCTCTTATCATCATTACGGATTTTTCAAAAGTGTGGTCGTCCTCCCATAAAATGCCCCCTTCTGCGTTTAGAGCACTAGTCGAACAGTCTTTTAACCACTATCCTCCATTAAGTGCTGCACAGTTTTCATTGGACAGATCGTTATCTTGATCAATAGTGGAAAACTTCATTCCATTATAAGGCCCAAGGCAATCTCTTTCTGTAATCATTAAAATATGCAAAACAATGAAGACATATACACTAATTACCCAATATAAATTTATAGTTAATGATATATATTATTGCCCTAAGGAATTGACAATTTCTGTGAACGTATACACAGCGATTGCGTTTTTATAAAATGAATATAAAATGAACAATGACACCATTTATTGTTGGTCTGTTTGTTTGAAGAGGACTTCACGACACCTTCAACCTTTTTGTATCATTGTGTCCAGTTTTATTGATGAGAAAGCCGGAATAGCCCTCGAAAACCTCCAACCTTCTTCAGAAAAACAAGCAATCCATGTAAATTAAGAGAAATTTGTAGAAAAAAGTAATGTATGTCTCCTCTTCCAAAGGTATTCTTTCAATTAATGTTAGACTTTTGTAAACATCTGCTGTTGGTGTTTTGGTTATTTAATGTTGAAAGTGTCGGCGGATCAAAGGTCATCGCATTGCGTGGCTGATTAAAATGTGCACATACACTTGTCATGAGAATAGAGGAAAAATCAAGAGCTATTCCTAAGACCTTTCATCGTTTCTCATTGAAATTGGAATGGGGTTTGGGAATTATTCGCGCATATCCCTTTCGCAGGCGTACTTCTAGGTGTTGATTGTCGCACCAAAAATGGGATTAAGGGAATGTGCAATTTTCGATTCGAAATCCACCTAATGCGATTTACTTGTAATTTTCCAGTTGCAGTTTAAAATTATTGCAACGTTGTTGTTCGACCGGTCATTTACAAGTGGCATTTAGTATGCACTTTTTTATTTTCTTATAATGCGATTAATAATGCAACCTAGTGGATGTAATATACGCTACAAGTTGTAGATGTATCTGTAGTCATAATGTTATTCGTTTGGAATATGGAAAATACGATGACGTTGTCGTAAATAAAATAGAAACCACCTTGTTACTACCTGGTAAAAAGAGCATGCCATGCTTATTTGTTTCTACGTCTATAAAATTTGGGTATTGTTTTATCAAAAATGTAAAAAAAATGAAATATCAAAAAATTGATTAATATATATATATTTAGGATTGAAAGTATTTGATTGATCCATTTCCAGTTTCCACGGTTACCAGTCCTGATCGCATGCAATTGACAGATTACATATTGTTAGGTGTACACTTGCATTTAGAGTATATAGACGTCTATGCACTTCTTATTTTTACAATTAAATTTCACTTGATATATCACTGAGGTTGTGAAAGGTCAGCATTAATTAATGTACATATAATTGACAGCAAATTTCTGCCATTGTTATAGTTTACCTAATTAGAAAATATTAAATAGGGATTATTTAATGCAGTCGTCATGACTTTTTTCAATGTTTCAATTTATTACAAGGGTAGTCGAATGTGATAGAAGACAAAAAAGATTGCAAAGGGATTACGAAAGAAACAATTATGGAGGCAGAAAGTGTCGAAATGCGACACAAAAACACAAAAATAGTTCACTATTAAACATAATCATTTTTCAAGTTTTGTTTGAGGTAATTAATCTATTAAACAGTGCATTAACTTTTATACGAGTATCAACATTCATTAATTAAGCATAATAAACCGCAATAACAGCATATGACAATCAGTCTACCTAATGTTTGTGAAGGGTCCGAGGACCGAGTGGTTATTGTTATATTAATCACGTGCCGGTCAACACCGAGTTTGTGGATTCATTCTTTACTGCAGTGCTGCTAGTTTTGTCCCGGATGTGAGGGGTTTTCTCCAGTGCCTCCACTTCCTCTCCAATGAAAACTGCATTTCGTAAAAATTCCAATTAAAAATGATCCATAAATATTACGCAAGTGAGTAGCCAACATTTGTAAACTATAAACTACTGCGTCTTTGTAAGGTTTGTTACTGTTATCGTGCATAAAACCCAAGAAGACAAACCTACAATCTCGTCAATCAATCAGTATGTTACTGATTCATAGAATTACAGAAAATATTTACAAGAAGTGACGTCCACCAAAAAACTGTAACACACAGAAAACAAACACAAACATATCTATACATTGTTTAAGCTTCATGCTACCAGACAGTGTTTGGAATAGAGCCTGATACGGGCTCATTTGCACGCTAATCCCTCATACGTGTCTATATATAAAATGTATAATACATATTTGAAAAAATTATGAATTAATCATAATGCGATGCAATACTATGCTTACAATTATCTTACATTCGATTTATTCCAAAACCGCTGCATAAACATAAAAACCAAATGGGCTGATGACGTCAATAAAATCTTGCACTATTTGGATGTTAATAAACTATATATCTGTGGTGTTCTGCAACTATTGACTGCTGATGTGTGCATGTTCTACCATTTTACAATGTATATTAAATCCTTGTTTTTACTCTTAGGAAAATTAGAAATACGTTTCAAAAATTTTCTACCCGAAACATAGTTCTCTGAAGATACGTAATAGCATATTTATAAACATTATTAATGCAATTAAACGAAAAGTGAACAAAAAATGAACGTTTTGTCAAAAGTCGGAATATTCGAATGCACACATTAATAAATACTTCAATTGACAGTCATCATTTTTATCATAATCACTGCAGAAAGTGAGTCAACACAATATATGCACGTACACATATCAATGATATGGTAATTTTGTTCCTATCTCAATAATTTCTTATTAAATTTATATTTATAAGTACATTTCTTCAAATGACATTCATCATAATCCAAAACATGGCATTTTTTCATTGCATAGTTTTAGGTAATTATTGAACACTTAATATTTTCTAAAAAAAATATTGCAGAAAGTGAGTCAACACAATCTACGTATGTACACATCTGTTGTTTATTCTCATGCTGTACTTTTAAATACGTCAATATTACTATTTTATTTCTTTTTTATAGCCAGTACGTACTTAGGTATCAAGGATATGACAAAAATGAAATCCTGGCTAACCATAAGTCCTTCATGACTTCTTTGAATATTAATTACAACAAAAAGTCTGAAGACTTACCATACTTGTATTGGATTCCTAAATTACATAAAAATCCTTACAAGGAAAGATACATAGCCGGCTCATCTACATGCTCTACCAAATAGTTGTTAAAACGGTTGACTAAGATATTGTCTGCAGTGAAAGAAGAACAACAAAAATACCGTGAAACTGTTTATTCGCGAAGTAATATTAATCATATGTGGATTCTTAAACATTCAAAAGAACTTTTGGAAAATTTAAAATCTAGATCGGTATCTAAAATTTCATCTGTTAGAACCTCTAATTTTTCAACTCTTTATACTACTTTGCCGCACAATAAACTAAAATCCCGTCTTAAGGAGATCATACATAAAGCCTTCGTTTCCACATATGCCTACAAATATGTAGTTTTAAGTTACGAAGTACGTTTTTTTCTTCTAAAGAACTAAAAGGCAAATTATGCTACAGCGAAGAACTGGTTTATAGTATGCTAGATTTTCTGCAACATATTTGTAACTTTTGGAGGATGTGTTTTTCTGCAGACAATCGTTATTCCAATGGGTACAAACTGTGCCTCACTCCTTGCTGATTTGTTCCTGTATTCTTATGAAACAGAATTTCTTCGCCGTCTTATTAAAGACAAGAAGATAGCAGAAGCTAGATCCTTTAATTTTACAAATAGATATATTGATGATGTGCTTTCAATTGACAACCCTCAATTTGCTGACTGGCTTCCGTTAATATATCCTTCAGAACTAGAAATTAAAGAAACCACAAAAACAGCTTCTTCTACATCATTTTTAGACTTACACCTAGAATATGACACCAACGGTCATCATAGCACAAGAATTTAGCACAAGCAAGACGATTTTAATTTCAAAATTATAAATTTTCCTCACATATGCAGAAATATTCCAGCTTCTCCTGCATACGGTGTTAATATTTCTCAATTGATCATGTATGCAAGAGCTTGCAGCGATTATACTGATTTTTGCAAACGCCATATATTTCTTCGGGATAAACTTATAAACCAAGGTTACAATAAAAAACGACTCGTCCGCGCCTTTTATAAGTTTTAGTATAAATAGCACTTCCTTATCGAAAAATATTCTATCTCGTTTGAAAATATGGTTACAGATAGTTTTTTCCGATTTTTGAGTTCAGTGTACAGTGAATGTGCTACGATGATTTTTTGATACACCTATTATTGACTAGTGGATTATGATACCTATCCCTTTTAATCAACTAAGCAACTAAAATACTACAGTAAAGGAAGAGGGAGGTTTGGCAAGCCATAAAACCTGGTTTAGCCCACCATTTTTTTCGAAATGCTTGTACCAATTCAGGACCATTGCTGTAATTGCTATATTTTTGGTTGTTGGGTCTTGAGTTGCCGGTTTCTCGGACCTTGATTTGTGGATTGTCCGTTTTGACACGTTTATCGATGTTTAGTATTTTGTTATTACCTTCATCATGGTCATTTTGTTCCATAATCAATCATTTCTCATTAAATGTATATACAAATACAAGTTTGACTAAACATCAGATAATTCTGCACAATTACATGCTATTGTTTTCATTATAAAGCAGATGGTTTGATTGTTAAAGCCAAAATTAAACGAATGAAACAAATTGTCAGATGTGTCTATATTTACACAAATGTTCGAGTCTTACTGTTCCGAATTTCCGATAAATATTTTATAACAGTTGTTGACTAATTTGATCTTCAAAAACAATATTGCAACTATATTTCGTAGTAAAGGTTATATCAGACGTGTGGAAATTACAAAACAATACAATAAAGTAAAATAAAAACAAAAATAAATTAAGCAAAACATACTTAGCTCTAATTATAATTAATTTCATTTTATGTCCTTCAATTGTACATTTTGATTGTTTTCCCTAAAAACTCCTATATAATCTGGTATGTATCGAAAAAGCTATCTTATCTAATCAATTGCAGATTAATTTAATAAATTAAGATCCATTGCTTAGCCTTAGTGACACTGTTTAATGTTAATGTTATTGTATATAACAACAACAATATAGTTAATGTCATGTTATTAGTAATTGTTCTTCTCTCCACACCGACTTTTTTTCTACTCGCATGAGGCTGAGTTTTTTCAGTCTATTTCAGAATAAAGAAACGAAACGTTTTGGCACAGACTTTAAATTTCACCTTTTGTTATTTAGATGATCGATCTATTGTCATTGTATACTAAGTTCGGAGACTACTTACAGTTTATCTATTAAACGTAGCTTGAGATTAAGTACACTAATGTTTCAATCAAGTCTGCCTCTTGTCTAGACCTTTCCTCAGAATAGACTCAAAGGAAAACTACAAACCTTCAATAGATCGTAATGCTAGATCTTGTGATCGGTATTCTGTTTTTACAGACCGGACAATGCTGTTGACAAATAAGCCTTTTATTTGATTGTTATGATTGGTAGGTTTTTATGTTCCACAAGTATACTTTTTACGGGACATAACTATGAATAACTCCACATGAGTCTAATTAGTGGCAGACGCTACTTACCTGTTTGGAGCAGCTAAATGCACTCCTGCTTTCATTGTGTTAGGGTAACTCATTTTTCGGCTTTTGTTGCTCTTTTTGATTTCTTCTTTTGTGGTGTGTCTGTCATGTGTCTTTTTCTCAATGCGAATTTTTCGATGTCTTATGGATTTATATTTGTGTTGACCGTTCGGTCAACACCTGTTGTTTATTTTAAGAAAAATGTGTATGTCTAACTGGGCCAAATTTCCAATGAATAACATATTTGAATATAATATAATAACTATTGACCACTTTGATGTTCCTTAAATATTATTTTGATTATATTCCTAGTAAAAGTTATCAGACAAGTGAGAAGTACAAATTTAAAACTATTTTTAAACGAAACCTACTTAGCTCTACTTGTAAGTCAGCATTATTTCCTGTCCTCCAGTTGTACATTTGACTGTTTTCCCAAAATGCGTATATAATGTGGCATCGTTCGAAATACCCGTACAGTCTGATAAGTTGCAAATTAATTTCTTTATTAAATTATGATCCATTGCTTAGCAGTGGGACATGCTGCACGCTTAATCCTGGGAAATATCGACATTTAAATATTACTAACTGATCAATTACTTTGTAGAGTGACTTTTTGGGAATTATTTTATTATTGTCTTACATACTCTTTTCTTCTTATATCTGTAAGCGAAAGCATTTAATGATCGCGTAAATGTCCGAATAAACCTATTCAGACCTATCTATCATTGTTGACAACGAACAACTTTCTTTATTTTTTAAACCCCTTCTCATATGTTGGTAAGTGCTGACCTATTTCTGTTTGATATTTGGTCTCATGTAGTCTTTAAACAATTTCCAGTGTATTAATATTCGTATGTTTGCACACAATATATTATCACCTTTACGTTGATATATGATTGATTTTGCTAGAGATGAACTGTTGACTGTTGATGTGTCTAGCTCTTTAAGTACTTAAAGTTCGGACACAAGCTATTCAAAATCCTTTTTGATGTTTACACGTTTACAAATATGTTTCGAAAACTTTTTTTAGCAAAATGAGCGCATTTAACGTGTATATACGATTCAATTTAACTTTTTACTGGTGTGAAATTATGAAATAAAATAACATTTTAAAATATCGTGTTGGTGAATTCTTTATAGATACTTTTTACGGTTTCTGGGGTTTTTAATAATACTATTGTTAAATCCATTTACTATGCATGCATGGTAGGCTTTGAATTATATATGTATCCTAAACTCAATCCCAATTTATTATTTCTGCATATTGGCTACGAACATTTATGTCCTAAAACGTGACCCGTTTTTGTATTTGTGGATTATAGCTAAAAGCTTTATTTGTGTCCTAGATTCGATTCCTTTGTATTATAACTTGATTACGGCTGCAAACTTTATATGTCTTCCAGAACTTTATATTTGTTCAAGACTCAACCACGTTTTAGTATTTCTGGTTGATGAGATGAAAAACCTATTAAAGTTACACAATTAAAATACATTATAAAACGTTTTAAACTAAAATGAACCTTAATGATATGTGGGCCTCGGCGGCCGACGGCTAAAGTGTTCTTCTAGTATTGATCACATATTGATATAGTCATAATAGAGTAAGAAGGGGGTAAAGTGGTTAATACAAACAGAACAAATCAATGGTCGTATGTTACTATGACACAGATATTCCGTAACGGTCAACTAATGCATGATGGTGACCGTAAAAATGTGATGAATTTCAAGTTGAATTGGGTAGATTCGATCAACATCGTTTACAAATCTTGGTTTATAATCCATTAAAAGCACGTCATATATATATATACCACGAAATTGAAGGAGAGGTCTAACCTTTTGTCTTTGTTTTAGAAGCCCCTTCCGTCTGATAAGTATTGAAGAACAGGTCAGAAAGAATGTGGACACAGTTGGTGCCACATGCCTGCAGTAAGGGTTAACACTTCCTTTAGTAGATGTATTAAGAACACTTTTAGACATTTAATATTCAAAATTATTTCAACTAGAGATAAGATATATAGAACAAAAGATAGCGGTTTCTAGTTAAATATAGGATTTCTTGTACAATAAATCTAGCTGTTCAACTATAGATAAGATTCCTTGTAGAACAATTTTGCTTTTATTCATTTAGGCATAAGATATCGTCTACCAAACTATTCATTTTGAGATAAGAGACATAGTACAATCTATAGCTGCTTTCCATGTTAAGATAAACTCTCCTGTACAAAGGTCTTATAAGATGTTCTGTGTACATATATAGCTCTTCACAGGGAGACAAGATATATATAAACAAAATTATTCATTTCATGATAAGATGTTCTGTGTGAAGATATGCGTTTATCAGTTTAACGAAAATGTCTTTTACAAACTTCTAGTTGTTCACTAAAAGATAAGACTTGTATAACAATCGACAGATGTGGTTCCATTACCGATAAAATATATAAATCAATCCAAAGCTGATATTGAATTATTGTTAGGATGTCATATACAAACTTCATGCTGTTTAACTGTACATAAGCTATTCCGCAGAACAATCGATGGATTTAGGATACGATATGATACGATATCCTTTCATAGATCTAGCTGCTCACCGAAGATAAGATATATTGAACAATCAATTGCTGTTATTTATTTACGTTATTTGGTCGCGTGATGTCTTTCTCTAATGGTGTGGTCGCAAGAATGTAATACGGTTATCAAATAAAAAGAGCGTTTTAGAGATTGCAAAAAATGTTGTAAAATTATTGTTGTTACTTTTAAACAAAACATTTCTTTTTTAAAACTTCTTTTTATCAATGTCAAATTTAGTTTTAAGTCTACCTTTGAAATTATATGTAGTGCTCTTTTTATCTAATTTTGACGTAATATTTCAACCGCTTGACCAGTGTGGAAAATATAGTTCTTGTCACTAGTGAATATGTTGTTCTCAGCAGTTGATTGGATTAAATAATAACGTCATAATAAGAACCCATGACGTCAGAAACAAAACACCTTCCATTTACCGCATATTCAAGTCTGTACGTAAAATTGGGGTTGGGAGAATTTGTACTTCATTTCGCAAATTTACTACTTTTTAAAATTAGAGAAACAGAATCTTACATTAGTACTCTTGGATTATCGGATTTCTCCAATCTCAATAGTTAAATTATGGAAATTGAAGTCCTCGCCAAGGCTCTGACTTAAAATTCCATAATTTAACTATCTCGTTTGGAGAAATCCAAAAATCCACTCGTTCCAATGTAAGATCCTATATTTTCAATACATTAATCCGGAAGATTTTACTACGTGAGGATTCTGTGACGGTACCAACTTACAGACGAAAATAATCTATATCAGCATTTGGCAGATTTTAATCACGTGATACAGAATGCTGACCAGCTCTCCGCTCTTCGCTGGCATCTTGGATGCCCGCTACGAGCTGTGCTAGCTTTATTACCAATGCAAAAAATGTTACAATGTTCAATATGTTCTAAAACAAGCCGATCTTTTCAAAAGTGAACACATGAATATTTGCTCCATAAACATTCATCATATGTCTAGATCTTAAGTCTACATGTCAAAAAACCCTTCTGGAAATATCATTTTGTACTATAATTTAATAATATCTTAATATGAAAATGAAAAACTTTATTCAAATTTAAATTTTATATTTGAAAAAGGTAAACACATTCAGTATATAAATAGTTTATGGTAATAATAATACCGTTAATTACTAGCAGTTTGTTTTCAAAGGACACCCAAATCGTACACCAACTGTGATTAATTTCATTTCTGATGATTTACCTAATTATTTAATGACATGTTGCAACAAATAGCCGATGAAGATGCTTTGATTATAAAACAATAGTAGTTTATCTTTTCGGCATTAGCGTACATGATTATCAAGAAAATATATTTATAGAGTATAAAAGAATTTGTATGATTTAAACAAATGTTAGAACCATGAATACTGTTGTTGATTGAGCATCGGGCCGAAAAGAGAACAGACAAAGAACTATCACAAAAACCTACAAAGAACTATCAGAAAAACAGACAAGATGCTATCAGCAGACAGACCAGGAATCATCAAAAGATGTTTACAATCGCCTTGATATGAGATAAAAAGAACTGGAAACTGAATAATGATTCATTGATTCATTGATTGATGTTTAACGTTCTGCAATATTTCAGCTATATTGAGGACGCGAACAATTTTATAAATTTATTAATAAATATATATCACCTTCAAAAATTACAAGCAACCCTGTTGAAATATGATCAAACTGTAATCTCACAAAATAGTATGAGGTAATATACACATAAATAAATAACGGGATTAAAATGATAAAATATGCAATAACAGCATAGTTACGATATTAGACTATATTTTATTATACAAATTAATTTCCTTTTGGGGCCTCTGTGGCCTAGTGGTGAAGGGAGTCGCCTACTATTGATCACGTAGTCTGTCAACACTGAAGTTGCGGGTTCGATTCTCACTGATGGTAGGGTGCAATCGACTCCAATCTTAATTGACAAGGATTGCCAGTTTTCCTACCGAAGGTCGAGGGTTTCCTCCGGGGACACAGTTTTCCTCCTCCAATGAAAACTGAACGCAATTATATAGCTGAAAAATTGCTGAAAGTGGAGTTAAACACTATTCAAAAATAATTTAAGAACTGTAAATTTTTGTCTCCAGAGACAGTTGTAAACATATTGAAATAAGAATTCACAGTTTAACAAAAATTCCCGAATGTGGGCCACGTATACACAGTCCATCAAGACATGCTTGATTATATACGGACTGTTACATGGCACACACTCGGGTCGTGGTTCACCATTTAAAATATTATTGTGTTCAAACTACGACATGTAAAAGTGTTACAATTTGTATGGCGAATTAGTGGTTGGATCTCATGAAGTTTATTATAAACTTCGATATCCCAACCACGCTGTCATGGACTAGAAATGTATTTAAAAATATATAATTTAAAATCAGTTAAGGAATTTACAGTTAATAGTGGCATTATATAAGGCAGTTTTAACCTAACTGTCCACGACTGTGTTCCTATGTAGGTATCCAGAAAAAGTTGTTAACAATTTGTAATTTTTTGTCATTTTCAATAGAAATGACAAACATGTCATTTGTCTACATGTACAAACATGTACAATCTGGTGTCGTAGAGATTCAGTGAATTTCTACAAAATATTGTTGTATAAAAAGGGGTTTAACGTCGGACTTTTTAAATTTTCTTCGATCATAAATTATTGTAGGTTTAGGATTTAAACCAAGGGGATTTGCGTGAATTTCAATGGTGGCGATTTCATCGAACTTTATAGCAGAATTGTCCAAACTTAGTTTTATTCTTATGCTAAAAGTTAAATTTTCTTTCGGTGTTTTTGAAAATGCTTTCATAGAGAGGTTTGAAAAACCAGTCGTGGGCAAAGTTGGTTGGGTGTGCTTTTATTGTAGTTGCATATTGCAGATCTAGCCTTATTCTTCTTTGATACAAAAGAGGCTCGCCTCCTTCAACATACAAACTTTGAACAGTTGTGGTTCTAAACGGGAAACAGAATGATACTGACCCTTTTAAACAGATAAATGAATTATATCCACATTTATTAACTATATCCACATTTATTAGCGATTTTAATTATTGAAATGTGGATAGCTATGAACACCCAAATTGCATGGTACTTTTTTAAAAGCACGTTATCTTTTATTGTTCTTACAAGTAATTTGCAAATCAAAGATTTGTAATCGCACTGCGGACTGCTTGTCATGTTTTCTCTATGTCTCTACTGCTTGATCGTACATAGCAAATATGTTTTTACCAGGTTCGGGATACTCACTTTCAGTGTTTGTTTGTTTTTGTTTCGTTTGTTTTTCCGAATCCGGATTTGCCATCGTCACTTGCCATTGGTAGTTTCTTTGCTATTACATGTTTGTTTTTCTTACATTATTTCGTTACTTTATGTAATTGTCTTTGGTTGTTTGTCTTGCGTTTGTAGTTAGTTTCTGTGTAGGTGTTTCTAAATACTGGTCACTTCTGTTGGTTCTGTATAACAGCGGTCGTATTGGTGTCATGCGCATCAACTTGTCTGTTTTGTTAGGTCATTTTAATCATTGGTGCGAGTGGGCCATTAAACCAAAAAAATATTTTCTGAGACTTTTTCCAGCTAGGTTTATATTCCTGTAATCTGTTGTCGTTAGTTTTGCGTGATTTGTTGTTCAACCTTTTGCAAATAATTAACATTAATTGAAGCATCTCTTCTGTATGTATAATATAACTTCTAGCACGATTCTGTTGTTCAACAGGAGATAGGATGTTGTTGTGAGGTGCTGATTAATTTGCATATTAGTTTGACCTTAGATTTGTACTTTTTGCTTGTTTATATCAAATCTGTATATATTCTATAAGTTGCTGACAAGGAAATCTACAAAAGTATAGAACAATCGGCCTGTGATATATAAAGTCATACATACAGGTCATAGCTGGATATTCTTATTTCATTAGCGCAATACGTTACTTTAATTCGAAATAATTATTAGATTTAGCCTTTTGCAATAAGTGATGAATTAAGTTTGGACTATTTAGTGATTCCATTAAACTTCGAAATCTTATTCCACGTATTTAAAAGTTTTTTAGACTTTTGTGATTGTAATTTATACTTAAAGGGTTTTGTGGCAAAATTAGGGGGTTATTTATATATAACTCTGACATAGACGTCGTAACAGTAGTGTGTACAAACAACCATTAGATTGAATAGACTTCATAACAGTAGTGTGTACAAACAGCCATTAGATTGAATTGTAAATTAATTCCGAGATCTACCTCCTTAGAAATCATGTGCATGGTTGTATAGCGATAGCATGTAGAAAGATCAAACTATTAAAATAGAGCAAAAACTAGATGTTTCAAACTATCAAATTCTAATATTATTTATGAAAAGCACATTTACATTCTCTATATTGTTATTATCATTATATCATTATAGAATTTAGAAATTTCCTCCCAACTAAGTCGGGATGACAGCCACATAATTTCTGAAGAGATGCCATCAATCTAGGTGCAACATATTCCTTTTTTAAATCGCTTAATTGGTCAACAGTAGCGTGCGGTAAAAAAACATCGGAATATAGCTTGCAAGTTCTTGCATAAAGTATTAGTTGTAAAATGTGACACCATACTTTTAATTTCACTCCTTGAAACATAAAAACATAAAGACATATAGATTATGTCATGTTACTGAATAAATCTTGCAGCTGATGGAATTTTGTTATCAACGAACCGCTAGTCGCCAATTGGAAAGTTGTATTCATCACGCTTGTTGTAGAAAAAATACTGTATTGTTTTTCATTCGAGTTTATTCTAAGGTATAATCCAGTTAAATGCCGACTTCCATGAATCAGTTGTTAAACGCTCTATGATAAATTAATATAACTAGTCACCAAACTTAGATTTATTCAGTAACATGACACAATCTATATGTCTTTATGTTTTTATGTTTCAAGGAGTGAAATTAAAAGTCTGGAGAGAAACTGGAAACAACGGAAATGGTTAGCATTACAATTATCAGTAGACTTCTGATATGAATATTATCTATTTATGACTGTATTTCAGATGTAATTAAGTAGTCTCTTAAAACTACAAACATTGAGAGAAAAATAGCAATAATAATCACCAAGACTAGATGCGTAAGTAAGTCAACAAAACTGAAATTGCTCTTTACATGATAAAAAATAAATTAGACACATTTTTAATTAAGTTCAGGCTATGTGCCGTAGTGTTAAGTCACTGTATGGTTTTTATTCTTAAGGTAAAATCTATTTAAGAGGCTGACTGAAATGAATTAGTTGTTAAACTTACTATGATACATCAATATAAGTAGTCATCAAACTTTGATTTATTTAGTTTAAGACTTAATCTGTATTTTGAGTATAGAAATTAAAGGTCTGGGGTGAAACTGTACAGAACAAAATGGTTAGAATTACAATTATCAGTAGACGACTAATAGGATTATTCTTTATTTACGACTCTATTTCCGATGTAATTTAATATTATCTTGAAATCTACAAACATTGAGGGAAAAATAGCAGAAAGACTAAATGTGCAAGTAAGTTAACATGACAACAAGTGTCAAATGACGTCCTATATAAACAAAATATAAATTAGACATATTATTAAGTGCAGGTTACTGTTCGATTACAACTACTTCATTTTGTATGACGCGCATGATTATGTAGTACAGTGCAAAGTTTCATGAAGATGTGCTTCAATGCAAAGGTAAAGCTAAGGAGGGGGATTTTGGGATCGCAAGTACAACTTTCGTGACGTTCGGGAATTCCATATTCCAATTTTCTTTAATTTGTTTTTTACGCCTCAGTAAGTTTTTTTACATTTGTAACACATTTGGTACACTTTGGCTTCGCATGAAAAAATGCCAATTTGTCGATGTACTGAATTGTATACCATATTAGCAGCGATTCTGACTGGCTAACGGAAAATAAATTCGTGCGGCGTCACCTGTAAATGATGTTATTATATTACAAAACGCAGCTACTAATAACAAAAAGGGCGAGCAAGGAATGAATTCATTTAAATAAGATTCCAGGACAATCACTATTTGGAAATAAAGACATGACTTGCAAAACCGTAAAATGATTGAATGAATCAAGTGGAGTGGCTGTCAAGAGAGAATGATATATAAACAATAAACAGTTTCAAAGATAGAGTGCGAATACAAAAACAACACATAAGTCAACCACAGTCAACCACAGTACCGACAGATCCCTATAGTTAACATTTACATGAGTGTTCAAGGGGATTTAAAAATATTTCCATTCTACAAACGAAGAATGGATTGTACATTTACACAGGATGTGAAAAAAACTTGATTAAACTTTAATCAAAAGTAAATTCTAAATATTCATTTTTAATTGGGTGACATGATGACTTCTATACTATTTGTCTTCCTATTTTAAGCTATGACGTTACGTACCTAACTACGACGACATGACATAGAAAAGTATGTAAAATTGCTTAGGCTTGCCTCCCTTGTAGAAATGTATGTACAATTGTTTAGGCTTGCCTCCCTAGTTTGTTTACACTATGACATTGCTAAGAACTTAAACTTTCACTAAACGATTATTAAGGAAACATACATAAAAATTTACAGAATATTCTGTGTATTTTTAAAAACCAATTGCCTTGTGTCTATGTTAAATTAGTGTTTGATGTTTCTGTTTGTACGTATATTGAGCTACTTTATATAGATCCGGATATTCGTTCCGGTTTCATTTCATTATACAATTGATCTTAACAATAACCGTGTGTAAAATATTAAATAAAGTAATTGCAATTTCAGATGTGGTTTTTCATGTGTAATATAATAAGTAAGGACTTTTAAACGGGCAATATCATTCTACAAGGTCCATATAAACGCGTATTGATGTCATAAAAAACCAAAATTGATAAAATTATCATTACTTATAATTGGAAATTTTACATAGCTATTTTACGAAAAATACTAGAATGGCATTTAATTCTAGTTATACTCGTACTTGTTAATCAGGGATAATGTATATTAGCCTAAAATCTACATAAATCCAGTAGAAAGCGTGATTTTTATAGCTATTTTCTGGAAAGAAGTGTTCGTTCGCGAAACTGTCATCACTCTAAATTTTGACCTGTGCAGTTTTCGAGTTAACTTTCTTGTTACACTAAAATCGGAATTACGGGTTAAGTTTTGTGCTCGTCACTTGTGTATTAAATATTATTTGATTTTGTGACAGGTAGACATTACGACTTTGTTGTGGTAATATTTTTACATTTTCCAAAAATACGGGAATGTGAAGTGAAACATTGCTGGAAATAATCCATGTAACAGTAATTGTGACGTAAAATGTTATCTTTCGAAAGGGAATTGTTGGCAAAAGTTTGTTTTGTTCCAGAGAGCGATTTTTGCGTTCTCCTTACCATTATAGAAATACTTAAAGTTATTTTGGGTTGAGTTTAGGTATTTTGGGAATACATTAATACTGTTCACGTTATTTTAACTACGTTTAGTCATCAAGCGATGAAGTTCGCGACTTTGAGCTAAAATATCGGTTGTACTGTTACGCTATTTTTACATTCCAGGGATTCGTCCTTGCTAAATTCATATATTGATATTATTGTCTTATTTTAGCGATATATTTATATATATATACTTAATCTAAATTACACAACCAGGGTTGGATTAAATTGCTTGTTTGTGTAGTATGATATTTGCCAGCTATTTTGAATACTGTAATAATTTTTTTTTGATATTTTGGAAAGTCAGTTTAATAAATTATTTGTTGAACCTTATCAGAATTGTTCATGATGCCACTCAGTTTATTCAAGTATATTTAACTCAAAACCGCTCGGACATACACGTTTTGCATTCCTAATTCGCAATTTCTAGCGATTTCCTTGACAAAAGAGTGTTGTCAACAGAACGACTGATAAAGCAAGGATTTCTAACACACTAATTGAGGTCGTTCTTACGTTAATTCATTGTTGCTACAATTAATTGGTTTCAGTCATACATATTGTGACCAATATGTTTGGGTAACTTACTAGTCTCTCCTCTTGTTCGTGACCTCACTGCGGTTTTGACCAAATGTAACACCCCTTTGGTCAGAGTAGTTCGTGGTTCTTATTGGGTGTGTTTTCTGTTAGGCAGGGCTTTGTAATTTCGTTTTCTACATTAAGCCTAAGTATCTTCTGATTTACTTAAATGTATTGTTTTCTGTTATCAAAGAAACCTAAATAAGTCTACGAGAGACACATATCTTGCTTCTTATTTCTCTTCATCTGCAACATTAAAGAATCAATCGTCTGTCCAGATTACACACAATACCAGTTATTTTAAATGGCTATTACCACTCTATTACCACAATAGTAGAGATTCGATAGAATAGCATGTTTTTCGTGTGTGCCACCCTTGAGTGGTTGACATAACTTTTCGCAGTTAAAGAAGCAAAAAATCGCTTCATGTAGGTGGGATAGCCTTAGCTCGGACAGCTGGCTGAACTCGACAAACCCTTTACTATATTTCCTTTCTTTTTACCATGTCTTGAGTCATTTGCTTAAATCTTTAAGGAATACTTCAAATTTCTGAACAGATTATACGATATAATATGGTTTGGGTCTGTTTACGCCAAATAAACCGCGAAGTAAAAGCGTCGATGAAAGGAAATTATTAAAGTGTAATGAATAATGAAGTATTTAACTTCTCGTCTAATATTTCCTAGATATCTACGAAATAATATAGTATATGATTTGATTGAACCTATCATAAACGTATTTCATATGAATGGAATGTCAAAGTGATCAAAATTCTTAATGTGAGTTCAATTATTCTGCATGCTTAATTCCATATCCTTAATTCAATATAAAAATGTATTAAATTTAGGCACAGTAAACAATATAATAAAATTTCACAGAGCTTAAACAAAAACTTGTGAAATATGCGAATTGTGGAGCTTTATAATGATTGGCACGGGCCTCATGTTTCTACTGAAATATGGGTCAAATAGAATAATTGATTGGTTCTGACCACATGGAATTGGGTCACGGTAATCGATATCCGGAACGTATGCGTCGATGTAAACAGCTGGGTATGGTGGAATATATGAAAATGGCAATACTTGATGAGATGAAATGGAGATTGGGGTTAAACAAAGGCTATCATTAACATAAAGTTGATCCAGGTAAAATATATAATATCGCCGCTAATTTAATTAAAAAGATAAAATTTGGATAAGCGAGCTGTCAGGAGAGCTAAAGCTAGGAAGGTCTGAAGCAAACCCTGTTGATTAACAATGTAGAGATAAACTACATCCTAACCATTCCCACAAAAATACAATAACAGTATTTACAAACATTTTTAAGTATCACAAACAAATAAAAAACATTAATGTACAATGTCCATTCACAAGCAATCGCACGGAGACTATCACCATGGATCTGTCGATAAAGACGCCATAAAAATAGCAATGAACATAAAGTAATATCTGCAAGAATGATTATACTAGTTAATTATTAGAAATACTTTTACATAGTTACATACTTTTCTTAAACTTTGCCCATTACCGTAATATTATCTATAACACGTTATGTATTGTTGGCTTTCTTACTTAAATGAAATATGAATCTCTCTACAATGCTGTATACACTGTCACTATGAACTATAGTATATAATGTAGTAAATGACAGCATACAATAGTGTAATTCATAACAAGTTTTTGGGAAATAGTCAAATGATTGCATACTGTAATGTTTACATTTGTACTGATGTTGGAATATAATGTCAGTTAAACAAAACATATTATATTCCAATATGTCATTAAATAACACAATCAGCTATAAACATTCAGCCAAAATACGGCCGTTTCGTGATGAATTGGCGGACCCATGTTTGCTTTAATGTTATTCATTAAATTCTTGTAGAAGTTATAAAAGTTTAATGAGTATCCAAGTCTTAAAAAAGACTTAAGTTTTCGGTCTATTATTTCATGGCTATACAGAAAATCATAGTTGATTACGGCGGTTGCTGTCATTGAATCCGTCATAAATGAATTCCATATGTGCTTTCATTCATTGAATCCGTCATAAATGCATTCCATATGTGCTTCCATTCATTGAATCCGTCATAAATGTATTCCATATGTGCTTCCATTCATTGAATCCGTCATAAATGTATTCCATATGTGCTTCCATTCATTGAATCCGTCATAAATGTATTCCATATGTGCTTCCATTCATTGAATCCGTCATAAATGTATTCCATATGTGCTTCCATTCAATGGTTTGCAAATGTGATCGCTCATTATCATGGCTAGGAACCACTGCGAAAGATTTAGATTTAGATATCTGTGTATAAATCTCTTCGACGTGTATAGCTCCAGCATTAAAAACTCTTGGTGGAAGGCATATTGAGTAGCCTTGATTCTAAAAGAAGGTTCTTAACTGTGCAAGGTCCAATTTCGAACATAATTATTGTCCATGTTAGAGGTCATACTCATACAGGTTATTGCTCGCTTTGTCACAAAGTAAATACAATTTAACCGTTCTTAAAAGCAGTTTAATTTCAACCTAAAATTAAAATATAGTATGCCAAATGTTATCATAATCAATGCTGCAAGAGCAGCAAACCACGAGTATACTACGTAAGACAGATTTTCCGAGCAAATGTCACCATGGCGTAACAACATCAAATCTATGCTTTGGTCGCCTTTTTGACAGAAAATAACATTTTTCATTTCACAATTTAGAGTTGCTTGACATTCTAACCAAACTTTGATCCAAAGCATTTCACAGTTACACTTTAGCAGAGTTATTCTCCCAAACCACAACTTACATGGGTTTCTTAAGTGAACTGACCTTTCTAATCTCGTCATCTGCTTGTGCGCTAAACTGATAAAATTCAGTTTTTCAATGCCATACACGGCTGCGTCAATAAATGTTATACGGTTGTACGATAAATCTATTCTTATGACCCTTATCAGATAATTCAGGTTTTCAAAAGACCTAATCAAGTTAAACTAAGATCAATGTCAAGAGCATCAAACTCAGGTACTACTTTCGGCATCACGCTACGATCAGTTGATGAGCAATTTACTACAACTCTCTTTGCAGAAGGTTTGCTATAACAGTAACATTTTAGAGGACATTTGGCTTCTAGACTGATGTTACAAATAAAGTAATTAAGTGCTACGGGATTCTTTCTGAACTTCTTTGGGGTATTACCTTTTAATAATGGCGGAGACACGCACTCGAATTGAAGACCATCAAAGTTAGTGCTGGCATATGAAGACAAAGATACATATTCATATGTGTCACAATCGCACGACCAGGGATTGTCGTCTAGAAAGATTTGATAGTGAATGCTCCTCTTAATACTGAATTAAGATCTTTAAATCCTAGCTCCGTAATAGGCGGTATCTGGGTCAAATAGTTTCCACTTATATTTATCCATCCTCCACCAATTATGTCCCCCTGCTGAAACCCAGTCCAATTCAGTTCATTTGTTATCCTGGAAATTTTGTTTCCCTAATAGTTAACTACACGAAAAAAATATCCTAAGTAAGCGTTTGCAAGATCAACAGTCGTTAAGGAGTTCCCTCTCAGGTCAATGTAAGCCAAGCTTCTAGGCTTGTATTTAAATGCACCTGGCTCTAGAAAACTTATCAAGTTGTATGATAAATCTAAAAACCATAGAAAGAACATCCCCTCAAAAGAAGAAGCTCTCACCGTCTTTATTTTGTTATATTGAAGATCCAAGTAATCTAGAAAAATGATACATCTTAAGTTAAGTTTTCGATTTTGTTATTCCTTAAAAATATTGCTACCAGACGGGTAAAGTTGCATATATTATCAGGAAATAGCGTAAGGTTTCCGTCCTCGTGCACGAAATAATTACCTGTTTTGTTTAAAGGATAAAAATCAACTAAATTTGTATGTTCATTATACGTAAACTTTAATTCAAGAGGAGAGACGTTAAATTCTGGAAAAAACCAGAATGGCCAAGCTCTTGCAATGCAGCACACGGCGAATTGGTCAGTGGCAAATTGCTTTGTGATACAGGAATCCTAAGAATCTTTCCTGCAACAATTTTGATGCGTACTTGCTACACTTGGATGGATCCAATGAAAATAATTGGGTACATTTATCCCAACACTCTGTATTAACGGGTCTTCTAATGCAGAGGATATCGATATCCAGCAGATGATTTGACACCACGTCAGTAATATCTGAAAATAGAGAAGGCTGCTTGCATAACATTTTAGGTATAATAAATAATATAAAGGTTAAAAAATATAATTGATAATTTTTTCCTACTTTTTCTTCTATAAGCTTAAATCAAAGACTTCTCAGAGTTATACATACGCAAGGCTGCCACATCAAAATTGCCGCAATGCTTTTATAATTTTTATAAAAGAAAAAAGAATTTTAAAATAAAGCCAACATTGAAAAAATGCCTTAAACGTAAATGAGCGTTTTCCGCAGTGGATAAAAACATACTGAACTCTCTATTAGCAAATAATTCGTCCGGTACAACATGGCCATCACATGTTGCAGAATAGTTACTGGATAAGCCTATTTGTTGGATAAAAAAAGCTTATTCTTTGCCTAAATGTTTAGTTATTTTTTCTGCAGGGAAAAGCATTTAACATTAAGTCAATATCAAATTGTTAATATCGTGCCTTACCATTTTGAGTTTAGAAATACTTTCCTTTCAACGCGACAGTTATTGTGAAAAATGAAATCAGCCTGAAGTTAAAAAGAAAGCAGGAATACTTTATAATAATTTGTATTCTTTTCCTCTCACAACCTGAAACTGACAAATGCACTGAATTGGACTGGGTTTAAGTAAGAAGATACAATTGGTGGAGGAGAGATAGATTTAAGAGGAAACAATTTCTCTACGATGCCACCTTTTACAGAGTTAGGAATTCATGATCTTCAGCCAGTATTGAAAGGAACTTTTAACTACGCGCTATTTCTTGAAGAAAATCCATTTTCTTGTGATTGTGAGGCATATCAATATGTAAAACTTGCTTTCTTAGCAATGAGTAACTTTGAAGGTCTTCAATTTAATTGTGTTTCTCCACCGTCATTAAGAGGTTATTGTCCAAAGATGTTCAGAAAAAATCCTATCAAACTTAATTACCTTATTTGTAATGTCAGTTTAGAAGACAAATGTCCACTAAAATGTTACTGTTACAAGCAACCTTCTCAAAAGAGGGTTGTCGTCAATTGCTCATCAACTGATCGTAGCATGATGTCGAAAGTAGTTCCTGATTTTGATGATCTTGATATTGATCTCAGTTATAATTTGATTGACGTTTTGGCAAACTTAAATTATCTAAAACGAGCCAGAAGAATAGATTTATCGTACAACCGTATAACATTTTTTGATCCTGCTGTGTATGGCATTGAAAAACTTTCTGTTATCAATTGTGTAATATAGAAAATCTAATTACTTGCCAAAAAGATACGAAAAGCATAGATTCGATACTGTTATCTGAAGTTGACCTTTGCCCGATAGCGCAGACTTACGTGGTACACACTTGGTTTGCCATTGCGGCCATATTTATAATGATAATATCTGCTATATTATATTTTTATTTCCGATTTGAGGTCAAGCTGCTTCTAAAAAGGGTTAAATTGTATTTACATTGTCACAAATCCAGCGAGAACTTGGATGAGAACTTGTATGAGAATGGCCTCTATGTATCGCTTAACATGAATAATAATGACGTTCGAACTTGGACAGTGCAGAATTTAATACCATTCCTTGAGAATCAAGGTTACACAATTTGTCTTCCACAAAGAGATTTTAATGGAGGAGCAATACACGCGGAAGAGATTTACGAAAAGGTATCTACATCAAAATCATTTGTTGTGGTTCTTAGTCAAGATTACGAGCGATCACAATTCCAAACTATTGAATGGAAGCACATATGGAATATGTGTATGGCCAATTCAGTGGCAACAATTACGGTCATCATGTAATTAATGACATTCAAGTAAATATTGGACCTCCCATTCACCAACAACAGCTGTAACGGCGCCATAAAATCCTTTAAGAAAAACATTTCAATTTTGTTTAATAGAATGAGAAATTGATACGGATGCTTAGATTTTAGCGATGCTACATTTAACATGCATGTACAAAATGTAAACACTAGACTGTGATTATAACTTTTTTCTAAAAACATCTGTTTAGCACAACATCTTTGTCATATGTGAGTTGCAACATGACAAATTACGAGAACAATTATGGTACAAAGTGCCTAGTGATAGTGAACAGAGAATAAGGGAAATAAGTTATATTTTTCGTGAAATGTTTATTAGAGTGCTTATTGGTGTTGGCTTACATTTTTACTTGATGCATGTTTACATCAAAACTCTATAAAATAATGGCATCATAGACTTGTCCATATTGTCATATGTTTACTTTAAAAAGATATTGTTTTATAGACTATTCCATTCTGTTAACAAGGAAATACATCCATTTGGACGGCTCAATTTTCTTATTTAAGCAGATCTTTGCTGGATAATTTATCCGATTCGAAATTATTATTACTGGATTTAACCTTTTGTATTAGTTGACTACTTGAATAAGATAATTTTGGGATTATTCTTTAACATTGTTAACATCTTATTCCACAAATTTTAAAGATAATTTTTGGTTAAAGTTTAATAAATAGATGATTCATTTTGGAAACAGAATGGAACTTTAGTACCATTGTTTGGATGCTAATTTACTTATTTTGCATCAATCACATCTGCGTTTAGAAAAGCCGGGTTTCTTATTTTTTTACCCCGTGTAATAGGAAGAATAGGCCCACGGCTTCCTCAGCCTGCAGTAAGAGTATTCTAACTGAGGCAACACTTGCCGTGTGTTGCGACCCGTGTCGATTACATGACGGGATTTCAGTAGGCCGGGTAAACGGTCCCGATAACTTACTGAACCCTTACTTTTTCTAGACGGGAAATCGAGTTAGCCCTGACTTCGATGAATCGGCATGTCACGTCTTGCCCTTTGTGAATCCTTATCATTTAAGCTACTCTATTACATTATTTTCCTTCAAACTGTTCCATGAAATGTATGACCATTTAATAGACGGCTTCCTTACAGGATTTGCAAAGAAGGCGGTGGCTGAAGGGCAAAGCTTCCTCAGCTTTATAGAGGCGATATGTTTGCCGTGTGTTGCGACCCGTGATGGTGGAGGAAGGGATCCTGGTGGTTGAGATATCACTCTCTGCTGCATCCATTAGTGCGGGTCAGCGGGTTTGATATTCAATACACCACTTTGGCCCTGACTTCAACTAGACGAGAGACTAGATGGACCCGGTTCGGTCAATCGGCTGGTCACGCCGAGCCCTTAACAAGCTTGTCGTCATTTTTCTTGATCATATCTTGTGAATTTCAGTTCCAAAATTGCTCAGTTACAAGCTGTTAAGAAGGCGGTGGCTAATGGGTCAATCGAGTAGATAGAGTTTCGAACGGTTGTTTCGCCAGTTAAGTCTGGCAAGAAGCTTGCGTTCGTGAAAAAATTCATCTATTTGAGTATACCACCCTTGGAACACCTGACGCTTTCTGCTGGTGATCCGCAGACACCAAGCATCGCCCTGTTGGAACTCCGTGGCGGGTATGTGACAAGGGTGGTGAACCGCATTCTTTCAACATGGCTTCAGAAATAGAAATTCAAAATGGTCCAAAAAAAAAGAAAAAAATAACATTCCTCTTGAAGAAATGGTTGATGATGAGCAGTGGTCAAGATTTATTGTTGTAACCAGTACTGACCAAAATAAAACTTTATCTAAAATTTCTCCATTCGTAATTGAAAAAACTATTAACGGTTGTGCAGGAGATGTAGAAAATGTAACAAAAATGAAATCAGGCTCTTTGTTAATTGAATGTTCAAAGCAACAACAATCTTTTAATTTGTTAAAATAAAATAAAATTCTTTATTTAAACATCTCTTCCTCTCCTCATAGAACTCTAAATTCCAGCCAAGGTATTATTCGTTACAGAGACAAAGATCTCTCTGAACTTACAGATGACGAAATTTGTGAAGAACTTAAACCTCAGGGTATAACAAAAGTCAAAAGATTCGTAGCCAACAGAGAAGGTGTTCAGGTCAAAATGAATACCTTCCTCCTGCACTTTAATTCTCCATCTGTCCCTTCATCAATAAAAATAGAGGTCACTTGATCTGTTTTGAGTGCGCCGAAGAAGGACATGAGGGCTTTACCTGCACTAAAACTCCAAAGTGTGCCAATTGTTGTGAAGCCCACATGTCCTCATCCAAGGATTGTCATCATTTTAAAAAGGAAAAAGAAATACAAAAGTTAAAAACTGAAAAAAAACATCTCTTACCCTGAGGCTCGTCATCTGTATAATACAACGAATAATCCCTCGTCTCCTGCATCAACGTTATATGCCAGTGTTGCCAAACGCGTTCTCACCTCAGTTGAAACGCAGACCATCATCACCTGGCCCATTGACAAACAGGAACCTTCAAAATTACCAGTTAAAACAACAGAGAAAATCATTCAATCTTCACGAAAATCTTCATCTTCTCAAACTGCTCCGTCTTCAACACCCTCTCAATCCTCAACAAATTCTTCAAGAAGCCCAAAAAAAATTCAAAAAATACCAACTCAAATTTAAATTCTTCTAACTCAAATAAAAACTCAAATCAAAAAGGAGATCGTACTCCAAAACTGCTGCGGGATCCCATTAAGGTCCACAACAGGTTTGGAAGTCTAGATCATCTAGACACTACTATCTGGGGTGATCCCATGGATACACTACCCCCAGATACTGGATCTAAAAGTAAATCCCCCCGCAGAAACCGGCGGAATAGCCCCAAAAAAACTGTCAACTATTCCCCTATTCGCAGACCATAATGGGTACCATAATACAATGGAATTGTCGAGGTCTTAAGATTAATTTTCTTGAAATTACTTTATTAGTTCAAGCCTTTCTTCCTGTTGCATTTTGCCTCCAAGAATCACACCTTAAACGAAGTGATAACATATCTTTAAAAAACTACTCTTTAAACAGCACATATGTAGAAGAGAATGATAGAGCTGCTGGCGGCTCTACCATTCTTGTAAAAGATCAAGTTCTACATAGCCCTGTAGATCTCAACACTGATCTTCAGGCGGTTGCTGTTAGAATATCTTTAGACAAAACAATTACTTTATGCTCTGTGTATATCCCTCCGAATTCTTCATTCAATTTAAATCAGTTGAAACATCTTACTGATCAGCTTCCGGCCCCTTATATATTACTTTGGGACTTCAACGGTCACAACCCTTTATGGGGCAGTAACACAATAAACGATAAAGGTAAAATTATTGAAGGCTTAATGAATCAGGAAGATCTCTGTATTTTTAATGATGGAACCAATACATATTTACATCCTGGGGATGGATCATATTCAGCTATTGATCTTACAATAGCAGATCCTTCTCTGTTGCCGGTTTCTCATGGAAAGTCTATGATGATCTATGTGGCAGTGATCACTTTCCCATTATATTGGAATCTTTGCACTCCTCCGTCACAGAACGAGCCGCTCGGTATAAATTTAACAAAGCCAATTGGCCTCTATTTAAACAACTCTGTATAGAGCGACTTAACTCGGATACTTTTGAAACTATTTCTGATCCAATTTTAAAATTCAATGAAACACTTATTTCAATTGCTGATGAAACAATTTCTAAGACCTTGACAAATCCAAAACATCCTAGTAAACCATGGTTCGATGACAGCTGTGAGGACGCTATTAAAGACCGGAAAAAGGCCGAACGACTCTTTAATAAACACCCAACTCAAAATAATCTTAACCATTTCCGAATTTTTCGAGCGAAAGCTCGCAGGGTAACAAAAAAAGACGACACAATTTTTGGCGTAACTTTGTTTCTAAATTAAGTAACCATACCCCCTATGAATAAAATTTGGAACATGATTCGTAAAGTTAAAGGTAAAAACAGTAAAGCAAATGTCCATCATTTAAAGGATGGACAAGACTTGTTAACATCAGAGTCAGACATATCAAATAAATTGGCCGAAACATTTGCAACACACTCCTCTGCTGAAAATTATTATCCCAATTTTCAGCGAATCAAAATTCAAAAAGATAAATCAAAACTTAATTTCCAGTCAAAAAATTTAGAAGATTATAATAAACCTTTTTTTTTGGAAGAGCTAAAAACTTCATTGAACAAATCTCACGATACAGCATGTGGTCCAGATGACATCCATTATCAACTTCTCAAACATCTGCCACAATCTTCTCTCCAATGTCTTCTGAATTGTCTTAACAACATTTGGGAAACGGGTGACTTACCATATATTTGGAAAATGGCCACTGTTGTGCCTATTCCAAAACCAGGAAAAGATCACTCGGAAGCGTCCAACTATCGGCCTATAGACCTCACAAGCTGTCTTTGTAAAACCATGGAAAGGATGATCAACGATCGCCTTGTCTGGTTTTTAGAATCGAACAACCTAATTTCAAATATCCAATGTGGATTCAGACAAGGGCGAAGTACCATAGATCATCTTGTACGTTTCGAAACGTATATTCGAAACGCTTTTGCCAAAAATGAACATGTTGTGTCTGTCTTTTTTCGATTTAGAAAAAGCATATGACACAACATGGAAATATGGTATTTTAAAAGATCTTTTTGATATGGGGTTGAAAGGTAGACTTCCTACCTTTATTTCAAACTTTTTGTCTGACAGAGAATTTAAAGTTAGGGTAAATTCTACTTTATCTAACCCTTTTGAAGAGGAAATGAGTGTTCTCCAGGCAAGCATCCTTTCTGTCACTTTATTTAGTATCAAAATTAATAGCCTTGCTCAAGTTTTAAAAGATAATATTGATGGTTCTCTATATGTTGACGACTTCCTCATATGTTACCGAGGAAAACATATGAATAATATTGAACGTCAACTGCAGTTATGTTTAAATAGAATAGAGAAAGGGCAATGGAGAATGGTTTTAAATTCTCCACTGCAAAAACCGTGGGGATGCATTTTTGTAATAAACGAAAGATGCATCCTGATCCCAAATTAAAATTACATAATAATCCTATCAAAATTGTAAAGGAAACTACTTTTCTTGGTCTCATATTTGATTCAAGGCTAACCTTTCTACCCCATATCAAAATGTTAAAAAATAAATGCATTAAAGCATTAGATATTTTAAAAGTCGTAGCCAGCACCGACTGGGGTGCTGAGTGCGATGTTTTACTTAATCTATATAGATCGCTGGTTCGATCTAAATTGGATTACGGTTGCTTTATTTATGGTTCTGCTCGCAAGTCATATGTCAAAATCCTTGATACTATACATCATCAAGGATTGCGACTATGCCTTGGAGCTTTCAGAACCACACCTGTTGAGAGTTTATATGTAGAAGCAGGCGAGCCTTCTTTGTATCAAAGAA
Source organism: Limnoperna fortunei (assembly GCA_944474755.1). Classification (NCBI taxonomy): domain Eukaryota; kingdom Metazoa; phylum Mollusca; class Bivalvia; order Mytilida; family Modiolidae; genus Limnoperna; species Limnoperna fortunei. The sequence goes on from OX104120.1 coordinate 56,526,167, forward strand.
GAATAAAACTCGCTTTGCAATATGCAACCAAATTAAAGGCATATCCTGGCAACCCCGCCCACGACTGTGCTTTCAAACCTCTTTATCAAAACATTTTCGAAAAACATCCAAACAAAATTCAACCTTTTGGCCTCCGAATTAAATCTCATTTGGAAAATTCAGTAATAAATTTAGATGAAATTGCTGCAATCGAAATTCCGCATAATCCCCCGTGGTTAAACCCCAAACCGATATTTATTTATGATATAAGAAAACATAAAAAGTCGGACACAAACCATTTAATAATACAACAACATTATGCAGAAATTAAATCTTGTTACCCTGACTATGGTACTATTTACACAGACGGGTCAAAAGACGGTGATAAAGTCGCCTCGGCCGCTGTCTTCGGAGAGCGTGTTGAAACTCGACGCCTTCCGTCTGCCTCATCTGTATTTACAGCAGAGGCGCAAGCTATTCTTCTTGCGATGAAAATAGTTGCTTCGTCAGACGAATGCAAATTTATTGTCTGCTCCGATTCCCTGTCTTGTTTACTGGCTATTGAAAATTTCAAAATTAAAATTTCTTATATTTTAAAAATTATTCAAATTTAAAATATCTTGTTGCTTTAGGGAAAGAGGTTATCTTCTTCTGGATTACCAGTAATGTCGGAATCCGTGGAAACACAGTCGTGGATCAGGAGGCTAAAAATGCACTAAAGGATGCTATCATTAACTGTAATATTCCTTTTACCGATTTTAAAGCATTGATTTTTAAATATATTCTAATTTGTGGCAGAGAGGTTGGGATCTCCAAGTTCATAATAAACTTCATGAGATCCAGCCTCTACTGCACACAAGTAATTTTAAAAGTTTAAGAGGTCGCAGAGACCAGGTTGTTTTAACACGCTGTCGTCTTGGTCATACCAGGACGACACATAGTTATATTTTTAATAATGAGCCACGACCCGAAAGTGTGCCATGCAACAGTCCATACACCATTAAGCATGTCTTGGTGGACTGTGTGGACGTGGCACACGTTCAGGAGCGTTTCTATTCTGTAGATACGTATTTTAATTTATTTAAAACTGTCGCAGGTGACTCAATTTTAAAGTTCTTAAAGGAAATTAATTTATTTAACAAAATTTAATTTTACTATTAATTGTGATGCTTCATACTTTTTATTGTTTTAACTACCATTTTTTATCTGTGTATATTCTCATATTTTTGTATGAGATCACGTTTTAGTATAAAAGCGAGACATGACGTTCAACTAATTTTAAAATTATAATTTTCACGTCCTGAATATAGCTGAAAGATTGCTTGCTGGACGTTAAACATCAATCAATTAATCAATAAATCTTATTTTTTTAGAAATTTGACGTGCATTTTTTTTCAGCAGCGCAAAGATTTGATGGATACATAGGTTATAATTTGAGTAACATTCACGGTTTTACTGATGCCAATCCCCTCACATTTTTAGATAAAATGAAGAATACAAATTGGAGATTGACTAGGTAAAATTTCTTAGGACAATAATATAATCCATTATATCAAAGAGAAGATAAAGACAGTGATACTTTGTCGAAGGCTTGACTTATGTTATATATATCGAGATGTTTTGTTTCACCTGTATTCAAATGTATATATTTAAAACGTTTTTATTCGTTTGTTTTAGACCCCATATCATGCCACTTTTTGAACGTGATCAACACATGACATTCCATGATAACGCACGTGCGCATACAGGAAGAACAACAATAAATTAGAGATCTCTTACAAATAAATAATATCAAAATTATTTATTGGCCTTCATCGAGGCCAGATATGAACCCTACTAATCATTTTAGAACAGATCAATGTAGAGCAGCCAAGTCCCACTACTGCAGCCAAACGTTTGCTAGTGTTTCAATGGGCATAGACATGTATTTCAATCGTCCAATCAACTTCAAGTACCGAACACATGCCGTCATAAAATGTGCTGGTGTTGGACATTTACGTTATTGACTTTATTGTCATTAAATCATCAAAACGCAGTAATATTGTGTAATATGGTCATTTTAGAAACATCATAAGCTAAAGACAGAAAATCATTCATTTAAAATTTTGAACTGAATTTATTAAATTTTAATATCATTTAAAAATAAAAGTCTGTGAATCTATTGTTTTGTGCGGCGTGTCTTTTGCGGTGTAGTGTAATTGTTGTAGCTTCATAAATAGCGCGTAATATTGTGTTACTTGCTGAAAATGATAGATTTTATTAACAATATAACGATTTAAAGCATATCAATGTATTTAAACAGAAAGTAAGACCGGTGAGACTAAAGACAGGTCTGACCAAGTTAACTCAGACCACTTTTGAAGACTACACGGATCAAACTTATAAATAAAATCACAGCGCATCAAATATTAAATATATATGTCATAAATATTAAATTTATGTTGATTTCGTGTCAAGTAGATTATTGTTTTCTTCGGGTGTACATGTATTATCTGTTAAATTGTATAATCAAAGTTAAATTGTGTGGTATATGCACAAGTTCTTATTTTCTGTCATCTGAGATACCCGCAACCATCATGACGCTACCTCCGCCTTGTAACTAAACCAGATTCTGCGCCAGTTCTGGAATGTCCAAACCCTCAATCTTCTTCACCATCTAAATCTCTGGTCGATGTAACGCCGTAAATACTGCTACAAAATACGATCTCATAGGTCTAATTCCATATTGTAGGAGCCGGTTTGGAACAGTTTGTGATCTGATTCTTCGAAATACAAATATCCATATCCCGACTGCTCGATTCCTTAGATGGAATACACCGATGTACCGATGTACCGCTGCATGGCATACCTTTTGCGTTTTAGACGAGTTGGACCATATACCTATTCCTTTTATACGCTACCAATAGACGGTTGAGTAGACAACGTACTTTCCGTTGGAAGCGTTTTCAAAATTTCGCGGCGATTTGCGGTGTATGCACTTTTCAAGTGTCATTTGAATAATGTGGCAATACGACAAATCTAAAGAAAAGACGCGAAACCATTTAATATTAAGTGTACATTTAAAAGGTTCAATTGTCATATTAAAATTATAATTGATAATTGCTTTAATTTTTTTAAATTCAAATGTAGCTATGTATTTCTTCCTTTAAGAGTATTTTTTTACTTTAAGGATGTAAAAATTGAATAAAAAATTACAATAATGCACTCTATTTTATGCCATAATAACAAAATAGTAACAAATGTCACTGTCCAGGACCCACAGTAGGTAGTGAGCTAAAATCTCCTGTTTCAAACAAATTTCGATGTTGTGAGAATAAGCTAATTATGTTGAGTGTTCATTTAATTTATCTTTTTTGTTTCAATAGAAAATATTTTTTTAAATAGGAAATATTTTTAAAATAATTTAACACTCCTGCAGGAGTCCAACATAATGCATTGAAAAAATTATATTTGATTAACTGAATGGCACATTAGTTTATCAATATAAAGCAACACGATAAAAATAAGCACTACATTATACAATAAATAGAAGTGTCAATTATAGTAAAATTTTGATGCGTGCGACTATTTTCTCTATTCAAATGTTTATAAATTAAGGGTCGTGATCTTGGATTAAATTACCACCTATTTTGTATAAATGACACCTTATACTGTAAAATATATATATATTAGCAGTTAAAAGAAATAAGAGATGGATAACTTTTAAAGTGTAATATATGGGAAAAAACCTTACCAACTAGGGTAAATTTACTGTATATTTGATCCGTACATTTGTATGCATTATAGTTTCGTATATATAAGGATTGTTGCGCGATAACCAAAACACATTAATACAATCACGACGTACGAATGTAAATAATATACAGCTAACGCCAAGGTCGTACAATAGGTAAATAATTGCCATATTTGTTAATTACATCATTACGCAACAATGGACTGTTATGGATCGGAGACATGCAGTTGAAAACAAAAAAATTACATCTGTCAAATTCTCTTTAAATACCGAGAAACCTTTATAAATAAAAAAGATGAGGACAGGTAAATATTGAAATTGTAAAGATTAAAACCAATCATTCAGGTTTGCCACAATTATTTATTTTAGGGTGATGTTTTTTTTCCATAGACATTGTGTTTAGGCCTACCATATTTGTTTTACTTTAATACATGTATATTTTTATGTCTTGTTTGTGAAGTATCACATTAAAAAATTATCTTAAGCAAGAGAAACATCATGTTATTGGTCGTTTTTAGATTTGCATGCAAGTGCATTAATATTTTAATCGTTGTATTGTTCTTATGAATATCTGGCGGTTGTCTAATGAATGTGAGATTTAATCGTTATACCTCTCTGTATTGTTGGTTCATATATAGGTCAAGGGTTACGGATTCCATCAACTGCTTCAACCTCTCTATGCCAGCACACATGTTTCATATATGTTTCATGAGTTTTGGTTATTTGCTGTTTTTGTGAATAAATAAATAATAACTAATTAATAAAACCTCTTTGTCGACCCTAACAAGGGATCAGGTGTCGCACAATGCTTAAAATAATCTTTTGTACATATACACCTGGAAAATAGTATGTAACATTCGATTTTTGCAATAAACAAATTAGCAGAAAAGCTAGAGTCAATTTGCTATGAAAATACAGCTGAAATTAAAATATTTTATATTATATTTATATAAAACAACATTGTCAAAGATATATTGATAAAAGCATTAAAATCTTCAAATGTAATTATACAAAATTTCATTCAATAAAAGATTGTTCGAGTTTTGCGTCAAAGTGTGCTGTTCGAAACAATATGTTTAAGTTATTCATACTCCGTTGAAAACAGAAACTTAATCCCAGAAACGTGCGCACTGTTGTTAGTTTCAATTTCGGTTAATATTGTGTAACTTCCGATCACATGAAAGACCGCCTTTAAACGCCTCCTCTTACACCAACTAAACGACGAATTTGAAGTTTCGTCAATTGTATCCATTCCTTATGTAATGCTTACTATAGTTCTACTCATTTCTGTAGCGGAGGCAATCGTTCTTACACCCAGATGTTCTCAATGGGATTCAAGTCAGGACTTATTAGTGGTCATGTCAATCTGGTCAATGACTCGTCACGCAAATAGCGTCACAACGCGAGCACGATGCTGCCTGGAGTATCGCACATGAAAATGGGTCTCGTCCTTAGTGGATCTATGTCAAAGTTAAGCACTACTCTCATTTCCAGAATGTCATGCTTTTACTTTTGCTCATTCAAATTGCTTCAAACAGTTATGAGGTCAAGCTTACAGTCATATAACATGCAGATAAATAATAAAGTTATAGTCTTTTATTCAGATTTAAGCTTGCATGAAAATTTAGAAATTAAGCCTTTATTTTATTACTGTTGTACTACTTTCTACAGGTGTATATTGCGATTTAGAAAATAAACAAGGAATTTAATACAATTTTATGAATAACTATTTTATCAAACTGCAAGGCATTATGGAAATATGCTTTATGGGACAGGAAGGGAGCGGTATAATGCCTAGAAGGGAGATAATTATGAATTATTATGACAAATTGCAGCTTGATCCGACATAATAAATCAACATATAAAACCAGATATAGAAGATGACTTGACATTCTGTAACTATGATATATGACGCATTTTCCTCTTCCGCTTCGATGATGTTTTTTTTAAAGAACGCTTTATAGTGATATTCGATTGAATAAATAGTGGGATTCCAATATTTATATAGCTTTCTTTCTAAATTGATACACATGTTGCATAAATCACGGTTAAGTATAGATCTGGATTTTGCCTGCCATATGACAATTGCCATACAGAAAAAGTGTCAATTGAACTGTTCAAGCTATACCTATGTGAACTCTGAATAGTTATTTACAAAAATCTATAATTCTGCTTATTTGATGCCTTTTTATTATCTATACTGATTTTAACAAAATGCGCAGTGATGTGTTAACACCAACGCGAAAATCCACGATAAACGCCTCGCTTACGAAAATCGCGGGTATTTCCCTAGATTTCAAGGTAATGACAACGCCAATTTTAACGGACAATTGAATTGTGGCTTCCTGATGACTTCATTAAAAATAATTCTTTGGAATAAAAGGGTACATATAATAACTAACTGAATTGTCATTACTGTTTGATAAAACATTGTAGGGCTTAAAATAACAAGTTAATTATGCTTTTAAAACCCGATACATCGGCGTTTTATTGCTTATAATGATATAATTGTACATCTCCTACGCACATTTAATTTGCTTGGTATCATAGGTAATGAAAACTAAAGTTGTCTTTTTATAAAAGAGAAATAATCTGTGTGCTGTTTATTAGAACCGCGATGAAGACATGAAAAGCGGTTAGATGCAATTTTAAAAAAACTCGAAATTTTGACAGAGGGTGGCATACATAAATGTAAACAAACAAACAACCACGTTGCATAATCTTCTAGACTTGTATATTATTTTTTGTTTATGCTGTATCGGCATGTTTGTCGATCCGATACTAAATAAGTGTACTGGTTTGGTAGCTTTCTTTAGACCCTTTATATAATATTTTAGACTTCCTGTATTGTGTGTTTCACGATCCCAGTGGACTGATATTATTCCATCTCCCAATGAAAAAAAACTATTATTCCATCACCCAATGAAGAATATCTTAAACATTTAGAGTTAAACGCCACTGATTAGTCTTGATTAGACGAAATTCGCGTCTGGCGTAATGAATTTGTCACCTTGGTAATTTTGATAACATCTTGTTAGAATATTTGAGGAAAGCCAAGTCACAGCGCGTCCGCGGGTGGCGGACCGGGAAGCAATATATAAAAGTTTTGTTTTCAGTTGGAGTGAGAAAGTTTAAGATCAATATGTTATGACTTGTTTACGCTATTTATTTATATTGACACTCAATGACTAAGGCCATTCGTTGGTCAGTCTGTGTCTATAGTGTTGGTAATTGTTGTTAGAATTGTAAAACTCGACAAATTCACGACGCCCATACATTCGCTGTTTTGTTATAGAAAATGAGTCATGACTTATTGTCCCAAAATTATTTCATATTTACATTATTTTTAGGTTGTTTATTCAGAGATCAAACTATGAAGAGCTGTAAGATGCAAAAAAATGTTCACAAAATCAATTTTAGTGCAGGCGGTTGACATAAAAAAAGAAAAAAAGAAACAAACTTGGGATAACAAATTTAGATGTGTTGAGTACCCGAGAAAAATGCTTTGTATAATGTATATTTCAATGTAAAGTGTTTATTGCGTGACTTACATAATCAAATTCATATTAAATTGGCGCGTGGACATGACAATCATGAAAAAATATTCGATGTATATATTATTAATAACTATTGGTCATTTTTGTTCTTTTCTGTTTGATTGCTGTCAATATTAGGTGCTGTGTAACAAAAACATATTAGACTTATTAATATTAATATTAAACTTTTTTTCAATTATCTGTTTATAATGTTAGGATGATAAAACATTCAATAAAACCAAGAACATTGTGCTTTTACTCCTTAAATGGCAACGCTAAAATAGGTAAAAAAAGCAATATACTGTGTAGTCCATATATATGTCTTTTCATTTAAAAATATTTTCTCTGTTGAACAACGTGATAGCACTGTGCAACATTTCTTGTCACATCTTTGGCGTATATCAAAACCGTGTAAATACCCAGTGCAGATTCCAACAAATGTACTGTACAGACTTCTACATTAAATTCCTTTTTCACCTTTTGATAAGAACAAAACAAGAGTTAAACAAAATAGGAGACAACAACAAAACAAACAAACACACTACACAAAAACCCCCAAACTTGTGTTACAAAACCCCACTAAAAACGGGAGGAGTAGAGGTGATCCGAGGGGATCAAGCAGTTTAACATGTGAAAAGAAGCATTTATTAACAGTAATTATGTTTTAGACGACTTTATTCCGTGTATGCAACACATGCACTTTTTCGAGGTGAAGAGTAACTTTTGGTGCCCTTTTTGTATTTTTATCTCACCTATTTCAAGTAGGATACTAGAGATCAATGCTGTGTGGTCTTATATGAACACGTAGACAGCATTTTCAACAGAAAGTTGTGTGCCAACATATCGGTTAATTCTAACCTGAATATAAATAATATATAACTTAATGAATACAAACATTTTCATTTTCACTGTTACTTTCATCGTTTCTACTAGGTCCGGTACATAGTGACAAGTTCCACTCAATTACTATATGAATTGGCATTATGAATGATTTGTTCCATTTGAGATAACGCGCTTGTGATACTTTTTTAAATGATTTCAAAAACTGTTATTGAATTTTAAAGGAATTGATAGAATGAAATTTGTCTTTATATTTTTGGAAAACGCTTGATCCTTCCGGCCCTTCCCAGCTTAAGCTTTTTAAATCCCGTTTGTTCTGTAGTTTTTCTGTTTTATTGCATTAGCGTAGATATGGAATATTATAACTGGGCCAACTTTATGTATATAAAAGTTTTGATTATTTGAATCGAATTCAAGGCGCGTCATTTCATTTTTAGCTATAATGAAACGTCAAGTGTTTACTATGGGAGAAAAAAAGAGAACTTGCAGTCATTGTCGATTACGATTCCAACCATGTGAAGAATTAACCAGAAAGAACTAAAACTATCAAACGTGGAATATGGAATTTAGCATGGTGAATAATAATGGAAGACGCATTAAGAATTTTGACCAGTAGGCATTCCATACATATAGAATACCTTTATGACCGATTCAGTGACAACGATCACTGTGAACAACTATGATTTGTCAGGGAGCAAGAATATAAAAGATCGAAAGCTTAAATCTTTTTTTGATACTAATTCAACTTTGGTAACTTCCGGAAAAACATTGCTTAATGATAACTAAATATTGGTCTTGCAAGTCATCGAGAAATGGCCGTGACAATTTTTTGTTGTATTTCATTTGATTTATTAAATAAGAAATTAGTTATAATGCTTACGTGTGACTTGTGCTGCATCCTAAATGATTAGTCATTTGCCATAGCCCATGGTCAAGATTACGACCAATTCCTAAAACAGCGATATGAGGAAAACAGTCCATGTTAATTATTAATACGAATATAAATTACGATAACAGACAAAAAAGATATTAAAATAAAACAGAATATTGTTATTGAAGGTTTTGTTATTGAATATTTTGTAAGTTGTGGAGATTTTAATTTATTTGTGGACACAAACGTAAACTTTTGTAACTACAAGCATATACATTTTTGAATGCAAGAAAATACCAAAGAAAACCGACCGAACAATAAGAGCCAAACGCCAAGGGACAGTTACAAATCTGGATATAGACAAACACAACACAAAAACCAAAAACATGAAACACAGAAAGAGAGTAACCCGAACACAATAAAAACCATAGATGCACTCAGGTGCTCCGGTTGAGTAAGCAGTGCTTGTCTCTAATTAGACACCCGTCGAGTTACGCATTGTCATGTCTAGGGAAAAGTCAAATCCAGAAATAGGAAACACTACCTATGACTCAGAAAACATTTCAGATCGTATTTGAAACACTGATTTCCCATAACGATCAATTAAGTCATGGTAATGACCATAGAACTTCTGGAGAGATAACATCAACCTAGGTACAACAAACCCTTGTTTGAGTAGTTTAGCAGTCAACAGCTTTGATCGGTCTAGAAAATCGGAATACCGATCGCAGGATCTAGAATTACGCATAAGTTGTGAAATGTACACACCACACGCTGGAGCTGTTGGAATGTTGCTGTCAATGAACGGGGAGTTGACAATTGGAAAGTTGAAGTCTTCACGTTTGTCGTAGAGTCTAGTTTGTAGTATTTCTGAGTCTATTTCTAGAAGTAGGTCTAAGTAAGAGGCTAACTTTAGTGTATTGGTGATGTCTTTAATTTCAAGCTCGCTAGGGTAAATTGAATGTAAATTGTCATTAAATTTAGCATTGTTAAGTTATAGTAATAATAGATCTTTTATATATCACATCCGGAAATTATTTCTGATGTTAACAGGTATACATGGAGGAAAAAGACACCTTTTAAACGGGCAATACTATATTTCTTTCTTATTCCTGATAGTATGGTGACAAATCTAAAAACTTTGCAATTCAATCTAGCTATTGTTCAGACCATTTCATGATTGTACTTGAGTTATACATGTAATTGAACCCTTTTGTTTGTGGTAAGGCATTGTTAAAATTTAAGAACTCATTTCTATATGATACTTATTATATAAAAGTAGTCATTGGTAAATAAAAAAACTCCTGTTTTAGACCATTATGTTGATTCGTTTATAACACGAAAAATTGAATGATACTGTTAAAGAGTCCTTATTGATTATTATCAACAGGCAACTCTTTCTGTAAACATTTGGTATGGGAAATGAGAGAGAAAACATTTTTCTATGCATGTTATAAAAAAAGAAACAAGATGATAGAGAAAAATATTTAACCAAAAAAAAACAAATAAAAATTATAATCGTCATTTAACGAAAATTTATGTGAAAAATTAAATTAATAAAAGGGAATTAAAAATAGACAGGAAACATACTGGTATTGAAAAGGAGGGGGAGAAACCTAGTTACTGAGAGATATATAATATATTGATAAAGTTAAAAGTGCATTAGAAACTCTGCATCTGACTTCTATCTATTAGGATCTGTGAATAACCTATTGCAGGTTAAACTAACTTGTAACGATCAATAATTTAAATACCTAAAATGAGGATAAGATCTTTGTCAATTGAACACAGTATTACTAAATCAATGGAAGAGAAGGTATTAGTCCTTGATCTATAAAAAGTTATACAGAGATTAGAAAACTACATGAATGCTTACCCTAATGAAGTAACATTGGCGTCACTTAATGATAGGAAAGCTGAATTGCAGATAAAACGAGAACAAAAAATTGGGGGCATTCTCCTTCATTCAATTGGCACGAGAATTGAGAAAAATGTTCTTAGTATTTGTGTAACCTTGAAAAGTAAAACCCAATTAAGAAAACAATGGTTGAGTTGATCAATAGTCAAGGTAATATTCAGATCAGATCAGTCAATGATTGTAAAGGAGCAGTATAATTTCTATAAAGTCTAACACACTAATGTATCTTCTGATAATTAAGATAATTCATTTTTTACACATGATGTTAAACTCACACTGGAACAAAGAGACCAGTGTGAGGGTAACTTTAAATTTGGAGCTGCACTAAAAAATATGCAAAATGATAAAATTCAGGGTCAGATAGATGAACAGCGCACTTTTATAAATTCTTTTGGAAAGATCTTGGGCCATTTGTTTACCGATCTTTATTTTATGGATATACCACAGGCAAATTTTCTGATTTTCAATACCAGAGTGTCATAACGTGCATACCAAAGATGGAAGAGACAGGGGTTTGATTGGCAACTGGCGACCTATTAGTCTTGTTAACACAGACATTAGCTATAGCTAATAGATTTAAGGTTGTCTTACCTTATATTATTAGCGACATTCAAAAAGATTTTATTAAAGTTCGATTGTTGGAGAAAATACTCATCTGCTATATGATCTGATGCATTATCGTGAATATCATAATTTGTCCGGGTTACTACTTTTGGTAAATTTGGAAAAAGCATTTGACTCTATTGACTGGGATTTTTTTAGAAGCATGTAGAAGTTTTAATTTTGGTCCATCGATAATAAAATGGTTCGTTTGAGGGACATATTCCTATGCAATAGCTGTGTAATTAGCAATGGTAATTTGTCAGATTTCTTCCATCTTGAGAGAGGTTTCAAACAAGGCGATACTTTGTCATCTTATTTATTCATAATTGGTGTAGAATTATTTTCTCCAAAACTTAAGTCAAACGGAAATATTAAAGGAATTGAAGTAAGCAATACAATTTCTCTTTTAAGTCTGTATGCTGATGGCACATTTTTAACTTTATATGGTAATGAAAAGTTTCTTGAAGAGACACTTCGGTTTTTTAAATCATTTGCAAATGATTTTGGATTAAAAATGAACCCGTCCAAAACTTCAGCCAGTTGGATAGGAAACAAAACATTCTGATTAAGTTCTTTGTCCAAACTATAATTTCTTATGGTCTCACTCAATTTTAAATTATTGGGAATATTTTTTCTCTTCTTAATATCCTTGATATTAATTTTGCCAAAAAGTTTTAAGAAGTATCAGCCATATTAAAGAGTTGGCAACACAGAAAACTGACTCTCTTTGGAGAGATTACTGTGATTAAGACTTTAGTTCTTCCAAAACTTATTAATTTGTTAACTTTACTTCCTAGCTTGTCAGAAGCTTGTTTGAATGAGATTAATGCTTTATTTTATAATTTTATTTGGAGTAGGAAGATAGATCGTATAAAATGTAATACCCTAATTGAGATCTGTCACAGGGAGGATTGAAAATGACACATCTGCCATCATTTGAGATTTATCTCAACCTCACATGGGTTAAGAGATTTCTTTCAAATCCTGATGGATGGCAAAAGCTTTTAGTTTCCTTAGAGCATATTGAAGGAGCAAGAGTTCTGCAAAAGGAAAACTTGTATGAAGTTTTCACACTGTATTAAAAACATTTTTGGAGAGATTTATTTTATTACTTGTCAGTAGCTAAACCTGACATCACACTATGCAAACAGAACATTTTTTCACTTGCCATGTTTTATTTTGTGTCTTTATCTAGTTTTATGCTTTGCTTAAATTGAAAGAAAATGATGAAATGTTTTTAAAAGACATTGCAAACTTTCAAAGCAAGTCTTTTTACAACTTCATGCCATTCAGGGATACAACAAATACGAATACTTTTCTGCCACACCATAGTTTGATATCAAATATAACTTAACATGTCAAGAACTATGTCAAAAAAAATTGTACTGATATAAATACTGTAAGCTTTTCTCCTGCTGATGAGTTTTTAGAGAATATTCTAGCAACCAAAAAGGTGAAATTTGTGTACACAGGTTTAATCAGTAAAATTTGTATTCGTCCCATTGAAACAATTTTTAAACGGGAGGAAAAAATTTATGCTGATATCATTGACTGGGAAAATTATGCATTTATCTAAATTTAGCTAAAACACGTGTTTGAGTTTATTTATGTACGGTCACGTGTGTTTACCCTACCTGTATATATGCTTATTACTAGCATACCTGTGTTCTTATTATTATGATAATAAGATTCAAAGTAGCATGTGTAGGTAGCAAGAGCCTTATTTAGCGGGAAGATATTTCTTGGTTTACGAAATTCTTTTCGCATGCCATTCGACGCTCTTTTTTCAGTGCAGCTTGACCGCTCCTCCCCCCCCCCCCCCCCACCCAGCCACCCTATCAGTTATTTTACACAAATTATAAATTTATTGTATTTACATGTAGATATATATTTAAACTTATATAAATTGTTTTCATTGTTATATGGTATTAATATGACATTTTTGTCGTTGTAGAAATATAGATGATTGCAGCGGCCAGAGCAGTGTTATTTTGTGGACATTATATTTAGTTTTTACTGTATTAATAAAATCGGTAGCTGCGTAACTGGCGAGCTGTTCTAATATTATTCACGTGTTGTGTTTTTATTGATAAATACTTTATGTGCGTTTGAGGAACGAATAAGAACTTAATTTTGTTATATTAACAAAATGTTGTAAATATGCATGTCTTAAAAACTTTCAATTCACGTTATTACATAGTGTTTTGCCTACTAATTCATTTTTGTTTAAAATCAAGTTAAAGAACACTAGTCAGTGTTCCTCCTGCAAAAATGAGGAAGAAACGTTGGAACATATTTTTATGATTGTAATATTGGAAACAGGTTTTGGGTAACATTTGAAAAAAAATCAAAGATTATGATACAAACTTTGATTACAATATTGAAAAAGTTGTGCTTGGAAGTAAAACCTACACTTGATTTATTAATTTAATTTTTGTAATTGCTAAATATTTTATATATATATGTAAGTTCAAGGAATCGTTACCAAATGTTATTGGTTTAAAAAACAAAATAATGCGGTATCAATCATAGGAGAGATATATTGCCATAAAGAATAACAATAATTGGGCATTTACAAACTTTTGGGCTGCTATATTTATCATATTTCCTATGTAAGTTATTTTCAGTTTGTTTGTCTTTTTTTCACAACATTATTTTTATAGGTGTAAGTCTTTATAAAATTGTGCATATTTAAACAGAGTTTGAATGACTATGTATGTATGAGTTTATAAATGTGTGTGTGTTTTTTAATCTGTATAAACTATTTTATATTTTTCTTTTAGAAATATAAATACAAAATGTATAGTCATTAATTAGTGTTCATAAATTGTGCAACCTCCTAGCATCTTTGTCATGCGATGAGTGTAGGGAGGTATTGTATAAAGCCCGACTATCAAAACAAATTAAAAAAACAACATATCAAACAAGCAGCCACAGCTCATGTAAATAAAAGCGTTAAATCGTGTTTCGAGCATATCGATAAATCGATAAATATATAAATAGATGTCGATAAATATTTTCTGATATCTTCTGATATCTGATAAAGTGTATTTATTTGGTTTAGTCGTCTAATTTTAATCGTCTCTTTTAATAGTCAGATAACATTCCATCATTTGTGATTAATGTGTCGTAGTTAAACCTAATTTGGTATCAGACCCATCATAGAAGTTACCGTTTAAGTTTTTTATCATAAAATAAGCTGTATAAAATCAATTAATTGCTAAAACAGGTTTTTCTTTGAGTCAATGTTATAGTAATTTTACTTACAAAAGGTTAGTTGTTATTCATATAGTATTTCCCATATTTGCGGAACATTACCGAGATCTGCTTTATTAAGAATTAATAGACATCCGGGACACCAGCAATGATCAAGTGGGCAAACATGGTCGGATACATTAAGTATCAAAATCTGTCTAATAATAATGTAAACTCTTATCCTACATTGATATTGATAAATATGTGATATAGATCAGCTGATCAATAAAACATGATTTTCTTGTTTAGATTATTCGTTTTATCAGCTCTGTATTACGACTCACTTAATTTACTATTATTTGACAAAATTGCTACATATATTGTTCATTTTTATATTTACATTACGAATGGTTACAGTTATTCATCTTACATCGTCATTGTTTGGCATTTCATACATATGCCAAGAACTAAAAATCCTGATTTACAGACAAGAAATTGAAAAGATCAGTTACAAAACAAGATGATATAAAGCGAGAAATAAAACCATGTGCACTAGAAAGGAAAGCATTTGTGTCATAAAAAACGACACCCGTAGAATTAATCGTCAGTGTTTTACAGGGAAATTCTATTTTGATATATGTGAAGAACAAAATATCGAAGAAAAGGTACGCCAAAGATCAAATGTATAATACATTTCGTTTCTATCACAAATCTAATGATGTTGATATAAAAAGCAATTTGGTCAATATCAGTGTTTAACAAACTATAGATATTTTGATAAAATGCTGATTCAAGTTTTTAAATTTATTAACATAAAACTTTGCGTTTTGAAATGAGATTCTTGGTAATAAACTGGTACAGATTATAATTTAGTGAAGTTTTATTACCGTTTGATAAATATTTGTGAGAATATAAATATCGATTGCTTTTAACACCCACTTACTAACATTATTATTGTTATAATTTCTATAACCACAACCGCTACCCTTTGTTGTCATAAGAAATAAATCATAACTGCATCTTTTCAAATTTGTAGAAATATTTTTTTATGCTGTTTATTAGGAAATAGATGAAGACATAAAAGTGGTTAGATGCAAAACTTTACAAAAAACATCAATAAAAGAAAGACTGATTTTTATAAACAGGCGAATGAAGTAAAATGATGGAAAATTGGGAAAATCGGTTTAGTTTTGTTACGTACCAGAGAAATAATGTTTTGTTTGGTATGTACAGTGTTTTCTTTTTTAAAGTTTAATGAGCGGCATAAATTATTAAATTAATATTAATTTGGCGCGAGATAAATTAACAATAATATAATAAAGAAATCTTCCGGTGCTATTAACGTTTATATTTTGTGGCGTTTTATTGCTCTCCCGTTTTAATTGAGCTCTACTCTAACTCATGTGTTGAATATGTCCACTTACGAGCATCAAAGCGGGACATTTAATTGTGCAGCGCTTGACATAAAAACATGTAAATACTGTTTAAAATGTAAAACATTGAACTATAAGTGACAGGTTTTTTGCAGATCTTGGCAAACATTAAGTAATATATATATATATACCACACCTTTTACGAGATAATATATTAACACACGAGTGCTTTCCACACGAGTGGTTTAAAATATTAACGAATAAGGCGTTGTATATATGTTTTCTAGCATAATTCAATCAATAGAATTTGAAATAGACGTGTCATACGATCACTTGCTAAACGGACAATATAGACAATCTATGCAGTTCCATTTGTAGTTTGAATGACATCAAGAGGCTGGGCTTACACGATGGAACAACTTAAAAGTTGGTTGGTTATACCATTTCTAAGCCTTGCCTACCTCAAAGTATCGTAATGACGATCTTTACCAGATGACGTGAAACCGTTTTTTAACAAAAATGTCTTATTTTAAAAAATGATTTTTTCACAAGACAGAATAAGTGTGATTCATCCATAAAAAGATCAAAGGAAAAATCCCGTATTATAATACAATACAGTTTTAATGTGTAATTTGTCCATAAACTACATCGCATTTCCAAACGGCTCGTTAATGTCAGGAGTTTTTTCGATAAGTTATAACAAAGGCATACACTTTACGCTTTAATGCATTGTTTCGTTTTGTGAAGAACCTAGAAAAACAATTAAAAAGAAAATTCTATTTGTTTTTACTGACTTTTCTTAAATGCGTCATTCTAACAAGTATTAAAACAAAATTCTCTGTATTCCACATATATGTTATCGCAGTCTTATAACTTATAGCATTGAGCAGCTTTCTACTCACTTTCAGAAAAAAACAGTTAGCAAGAATGATAGATGCAGAAAGAATTTATCTAAATTTATTTGTAAAGAAAATATTCATTTTTCCCCTTTCGATAATTTATATTTTATCTTTATATTTTATATTTCAGTCTGTTTTTTTGTAGATATTACTGACATTTTGTCATTTAATTTGAAAGCAATCGTCGTCCTCTGCTAAAGTAGATACATTTATACAGAGTGGTGGGATTCATGTACCGGGACATTTCCATTGGAACCATATCAGTGTAGCCAGTACTATTCTGTACTGTGCAAATTGTTGGATTTTTGTATCAAACGTCAGTTTGGCACCGACCCAATCGATATTTGTTGCATTATGGATGCTAGACCCTTTTGGACATTTCCAGAAAACCAAAATGTAATCGTACCTCTAGAAATAAAATTTAAGTACAGCGAACATACTGATTAAGTAGATATTGATTCTTTAAATGAAACGTGAATGTTGTCAGACACATTAATGGCAATTTGACGATACTACCAGATAATATATGCAACTTTCCTCGTCTGGTGGAAATATATTTAAGGAATAATAAAATCAAAAGCTTATCAAGCCTAAGGTGTATCTATTTTCTAGATTACTTAAATATAGAATATAACAAAATAAAAACAGTGAAATCTTCGTTTTTTGTCGGCATGCCTTTTTTAAGATATTTACGTTTGTCCCACAACTTGATTACTTATCTAGAACCAGGAATATTTAAATACAGACCTGGAAGCTTGGTTTACATTTACCTGGACTGGAATTTCTTAGCAACAATTGCTCTTTCAAACGCTGCTTTAGAATACTTTTATCGTTCAATAAACTTTACAGGAAACCAAATTTACAGAATAACAAATGAATTGAATTGGACTGGGTTAAAGCAAGAAGACATAATTGGTGGAGGATTGATAGATCTAAGAAAAAAACAATTTGTCTAAGATACCGTCTCTTAAGGAGTTAGTATTTAATGATCGTAGATTAGTATTGAGAGGAAATTTCAACTATCAGCTATCTTTAAAAGAAAATGCATGGTCTTGTGATTGTTAGGCACATCAATATATATTGCATACTTCCTACGCCAGCATTAACTTTGAGGGTCTTGAATTTAACTGCGCTTCTCCACCGTTATTAAGAGGTTATTCCCCACAGAATTTCAGAGAGAACCCTATTGCACTTAATTACCTTATTTGTAATGTCAGTTTGGAAGACAAATGTGTACTAAAATCTTATTGTTATAAACAACCTTATGCCAAGAGACTTGTAGTGAATTGCTCATCAACTGCTCATGGAATGATGCTGAAAATAGTTCCAGATTTTGATATTCTGGATATTGATCTCAGTTTTAATTTTATTAAGGTTTTAACAAACTTAAATTATCTAAAAAGAGCCAAAAGAATAGATTTATCGTACAACCAGATAACATTTATTGATCCTGCTGTGTATGGCCTTGAAAAATCTTATGTAATCAATTTAGCGCACAACCAGCTAACACGTTTGGACAGGTCCGTTCAGTTAAAGAACCCATGTAAATTGTGGTTTGGAAACATGACTCTAAAACGTGTAATTGTGAAATGCTTTGGATCAAAATTTGGTTACAAACTCAAAATATTCAAAAGTGTAATATAACAAATATTATCACTTCCCAACAAGCTGAGAAAATCATTGATTTGATGTTGATATCTGAAGCTGACCTTTGCCCGATAACGCAGTCTTATGTGGTTTACTATTTGCTTTCCGTTGCGGCTTTTATTATGCTGATATTTGGAATATTATATTATAATTTCAGATTTTAGGTTAAACTGCGTTTAAGAACGGTTAAACTGTATTTACACTGTAACAAATCCAGCGAGAACTTGTACGAGTATGACCTCTATGTATAATTTAACATGGACAATAATGACGTCCTAACTTGGACAGTGCGTAATTTAACAACATTCTTTGAGAATCAAGGTTACATAATTTGTCTTCCACCAAGAGATTTTAATGGAGGAGCAATGCACATGGAAGAGATTTATACAAATATATCTAAATCTAAATCATTTGTAGTGGTTCTTAGCCACGATTACGAGGGAGCACAATTCCAAAACATTGAATGGAAGCCCATATGGAATACGTTTATGAACGATTCAATGACAACGATCACTGTCATCAACTATGATTTTTTAGAGAGCAAAGAAATAATAGATCGAAAACTTAAATCTTGTCTCAGATTTGGATACGCATTAAACTTTTGTAACTTCGACAAGAATTTAATGAGTGACATTCAAGTAAATATTGGTCCTCCCATTTACTAAGAAACAGGTGTATTTTGGGTGCAATGAAATAGTTTTAGGCAAATATTTTATTGTTTTAATTTAATGAGACGTTAATATTTATGCTTATATTTAGGTGATGCTACATTCAACATGTCCAAAAATGTACAAAATATAAACATTAGACTGCGAGTATAAACCTTTCTCTTAAAAAAAACATCTGTTAACACCATCTTTGTCATATTTGAGATGTAACATGATACATTACCAATAAAATTATGGTGCAAAGTGCCTAGTGATATTGAATAGAGAATGGTGGAAATAAGTTATATTTTCCATGAAATGTTTACTAGTTTGCTTATTGGTGTTGCCTTAGATTTTTACTTGATGCATGTTTACATCAAAACTTTATAAAATAATGACATCATAGACTTGTATATATTGTCATTTGTTTACTTTAAAAATAGAGAATTTTATAGAATTTTATATTCTGATAACAAACAAATAGTGATAGTAAAGGAAATACATCCGTTTGGACGGACGGCATAATCTTCTTACTTTATAAGTGCAGAACTTTTTTTATATTATGTAGCGGATTCAAAATTATGGATTTATCCTTTTGTATTAGTTGTCTACATGAATTAAATAATTTTGGATTCTTCTTTAACATAGTTAACACGTTATTCAATAGATTGTAATCATAATGTTTTCATCAGGTTAAATAAATAGACATTCCATTTTGAACACACTATAGAACTTTAGTACCACTGTTTGGATGATATTGTTTCTTATTTTGCTGTGTTCAATCACACCTGCACTTAGAAAAGCCGGGTTTTTTTAGAAATTTGACATGCGTTATTTTCAACAACATTAACATTTGCTGGATACTTGGGTAATTATTTGCAAAACATTCAGGGTTTTACTGATAAAAATCCCCTCACATTTTTACACAAAATGAAAAATACAAATTGGAGATTGACTTGGTAAAATTTGTTAGGGCAAGAATATAATTCATTATGCCAAAGAGAAAACATTGATGTTTGTCAAAGGTTTGATTAAGTGTATGTATATCTAGATGCTTTAATTCAGTTGTATTCAAATGTTTATATTTGACACGTTTTTATTCATTGTATTTTATACATAATTAAATTGTAATGTAAATAGTTTTTAGCAAATATATACCACCCCAGCACAGTAGCCACTCTTCGGTGATGACAAGAATATCATTGTTTATTTCAGTGATATAGTCAATGTGTAAATGTAATGCCTAGAAATTTCGAAAACGATTTAAATTATAAGGTTTTCTATTTGCAAGGTGAACACATTAACCTTGATCCGACTTCGGCTGTTGCAATATACAACATGCACATTCTTACGCTTTGTTTTGTACCAGATTTTTTATTATTATTTATAACTGTTTCGTTCAATGTTCTGTTATATTTTTGTTGAAAAAAATCATACAGTAGTCGCACAGTAGTCTCAACGAAACCAATCAATGTAATCACTGAACGACCCTAGCTTCATTCAGAAATGTAAAATATTTTAGATTTACATGACCATATTGAACAATTTCTTTATCCGTTATTTGTAGTGTATAAGACGCGTGCAGAAGTAAACATGTGGCTACCATTTTTGGAAATCAAAAGAAAGCTATTTCTTGTTCAGGCAAAATCATGAATAAATATAAATCGCTTCGTCGTATACAGAAGTACATTATTGTTCAACAACCTAATGCATAATTGAAAACTTAAACTGCATGAATTTGCACCTTTAATATGACATATACATATAATATCATACAATTAATGACTTTGATATAGGCCGCTATCATGATTTACATAAACATATAATATTATACAATTAATGATTTTACTATAAAAATCAACCTATATCAAAGTCATTAATTGTATAATATTATATGTTTATGTAATATTGAAAGTGCAAATTTCATGCAATTTACACCAAGCCGCTAGTCGAGGTGAATAAACATTATTTAGGGCCGAGAGAGAAATCCTGATACATGTAGCGACCGTATATCAAAGTCAACAATTGTTTTATTACGTGAATAAAACCATCCTGCTTACATTTTGTAATTGGTGTAATACTGGTTACATTTTAATAGTTTATGTTAATTCTTCATTTTGATATTGATTTGCTGATAATCTTGAAATTCCAGTTTCATCATATTTAATATACTGATAAGAGTATATATAAAGCAATAATTTTTTCTTACATTTTAAACAGTATATTTTATAAGTACAGATAATTCAATAACCACGAAAATTGAAACATGTAATTATGTCCGAACAGTCATTAAAACAGGCTTAAACTGGTCATAACCAGGTCGATATTGTATTCCGCTTGACAACTGTGCAAAAGAATAGTGCATCAAACACAAATTTCCATATTTTAATGTAATTTTAGTACAAAATAAATGCGATTTATCGTGATTCGAAAGTTGTGGTTTTTTTTACCAATCAAAAAACACAAAATATTATATTCATGTAATAAGCTAATTTATAAACATGTACAATAAGATGTAAGAATGTCGGGTTACACAATACATGTATTACAGCTATGCATGTGTTCTCTCAAGTAATGTTGATTAACAGTTTATCCAACAAAAACTAATCTTAAACATAAGACAGCTAGAAATAAATGCATCCTCAACCTTAGACAGAGCACATTTGACTCAGACAGAAATTTTCATTCAAATATTAGCCTATGGCATTTGTTATCTTGTTATATGCAATCATCGCTGTAAAGGTTACACATATTGTTTATGTCTGTTATTGTTGTCACAGATTCATTCAAACAATAAGCAATGTCAACAAATTGTGCCATTTTTATTACAAGAACACGATCTTTAAAATTAAAGATCTCTGACATGACATTACATTGTTGTTAGGAAACTTGTTTGTCTTTTTTTCTGGCCACTATATTTCAGAGTTAATTAGTTTTATGAATGCAATAAACTGTTATGCATGTCTTTTTATTGCACATTTATTGTTTATTCTAAATTATGTGCATTTGAGCTCTAAAACAAATAGGTGAGATAAATCTTTTGAACTGTGAAGTGTTTGGTAAACTTGCCAGTTAATGAAATGTTTTAGACACCCTAATGTAGTCTGCAGGCGTCAATGTCTCGTCTATTTGTTTTTGAGCTCAAATGCACAGCGGTCTGTGTTTGTAACTGGACATAAAGCAATATTACACAATGTTCAATCTTATTTGGAGGACATACATTTTCTTGAACATGTTATTAGATAACATGTGATCTCTTGATACATGCATATAAAATTGACGTGCATAAAGCACATGACATATTTTACAAATGATATTACTAATTAGTCCATATACTATTGACATACAAATATTTAATCACCTATTTTACAAATTATATTACTGATCTAGTGAAAATAATAAAATGATTTGTTGTATTTTCTTATAACTCTAGAAAGCGTGGATTACAGACCATATGTTTCACCTTTTGGTGTAACATTTCCAGGACTAAGATCCAAAGTGTTGAACAATCTCAAAACAGTTCAAAAACAATAAAATCAGGTAAAACCTCAATACATGTGTAATCTTCCTGTGAATTTTCATGGGTATGAGTTGAAAAATGTACGGAATTTGATTACATAAAATTGGTACCGTCTTTTGTAACAATAGAAAAAAAATCTTCGAAGAATTCATAACAGTTCATACACAACTTTTGCAAAGTTTCAGAGAGGGGGTGAAAACTAGAGTAGTATTTGAGCATACATGTACAAATTTCTCAGTGTTTACAAGGAGACCCAAAATCGAATCTAGTTCATCTATGTTGATGCTTATGTTACAAATTATATGACAAACCCAACAAAAGATTTACTTCATGTAAAAAAAACTTTCCAAATCTTACTATGCACATGATGGCATCCTTTCTTCTCCACCTTGGAGCAATACACGATGCCTTTTTCATTTGCATTAAAATTGCATACAAATACACATGCATCTTACGTTTACTAAATTCGGGGGTTTGTTGTACTTCTTTTAGAGGAATAACGAAGTTCTATTCTGGTTTATCTCCTCTTTATTTTAGGATTGTTCTGTTCAATTATGTCTAACTTATAATTATAAACCTTTTATCAAATTGATATCTCCCATGCCAATATGAAAGAGAACAGTCAAATATGTTGGTACAAATTTTGGTACAAAACATGGCATATTCGTGGCATATTATGATTCGTGTTAATCATTTTGATAGTAAAGACTGTGTTTTATTTGTTGTAAAATGTTGTCATGTATCAAAGTTATAGTTCTTCATAATTCATGTGTATTAATATGTATTAACAATCATATTCTTATTCTTTGTAACACTTCGTCAAAACACTGCAACAATATTCCCAGTATTCCCAGCACAGATTTATATTGGCAAACGATATTATATTTGTTAGTATTGGGGAATGAAGTTTTGTTTGAATGGTGTTTAACGCCACTTTCAGCAATTTTTCAGCTGTATCATGACTTCAGTTATTATTGGGTAGGAAACCAGAGTACCCGAAGAAAACACCGACCTTCGGTAGAAAAACTGGCACTGTGTCAATTGAGATTGCAGTCGAGCGCAGCCTAACCACAGTGGGATTTTAACCAGCAACCTCAGTGTTTACAGACACGTGATCAATAGTAGACTAACAGCCTTAACCACTGAGGCCCTTGAGAGATTAAGACATCAGACACAGCTGAAAAGATCTTATAGAAAACAACACATTAAGTGATCGTGTCTATGAAATTTTCCGAATTAAACCAGAAACTTTATGGATTTATAATGCTAGGGTTTGATTTAACGAATGAAGTCCAGCATAACATACTGAATGGTATTTGTTCAATTTATTAATAATATTAATAAACTAAGTTCACCCATTTAAATCCAAATGTGTATCGTAAATTTAAATTATGTAACGCCACCTATTGTAATCGCCTGTAATTTGATGAAAACTATATCAGGAGGTATGATAACTTAAAATAATAAGTTAAAGTCTGTAGCAATTTTTAAAGTTTAGTGCCCAAGCCAAATAGAAGTTGTTACCAGCATTTATTACCAGGAAACGATTTGTGTTTTCGCACATGACCGCTATATTTTATACGGAGCTTCCAATTTTTAATGTAGAACGGATCTTCAGTAGCAATATTTTTAAAAATTACATGATTTTTAGTCAAAATTCTTTCAACATGCGATGCAAAAGCATGTGTCCTATTTTGAATCACCCTTTCTTACACATCAACCAATTTTTCCTTGAATATGATTGATGAGAAAATTATGTACCCATATTTCTTTTTAAATTCGTTAAAATTTCTTTTTAAATTCGATATAATTAAATTTATTTAAAATTGTTGATGGGGTGACTGTTCAATTTTTCTAGTATGAAGTTGAATCGTCCTAGTTATGCAGTTATGCATTCTAAGTGAAGTTAGTTCATACAAAGGTTGAGAGTTACGGATCCCATTCACTGTTACAACCCTTAACCTGGAACTATTACGACACATGTTTGCTTAATACTATATAATTAATGTTCATGTAATGCATCAATATCTAAAACCAAACATTTGTTCATACATGTAGCTTGCTGCGATTTATGATATGTTGAGAAGATGACTTTTCCGCTTCGATGTTATTTTCTGAAAGAAAATTAAATAGTGATGTGTAATTGAATGAATAGCATGCTTCCCAACCTTTTTTCATGTATTTTACGAATTTTTTCTAATTTTATTGTGAAACTGTAATTCTAATAATTTTTGGTTTGGACGCTGCAAGTATAAAAAAATGTGGTTAATGGTTAATGTCCTAGATTTCACAGTAGTGGCAACTTCTATTTAAAGGGAAGAATCGAATCGTGGCTTTCCGACGGTTCATTCTATTTTATCCAACTTTGTACTAAATGTAAGAATTCTTTTACAAGTTAGATAAATGCGATTAAGTGCAGTTAATAACAAAGGACTAAATTGCAGCTTGGGTTGCATGACACATTAAAAACAAGACAAAATTGTTGACCTGCAAAACTTCAAATGAATGTATATGAGTTTTGACTTTGAGTCTAAATCTGAACCTTATTAGGCATTTATTGGACGCAGTTTAAACACGTTTAGGTGACGAGCAGATAAATCTCACCACTGCAGCTGAACCTTCAATGAGTATGCGCATGTATTATTATGGTGTTCAAAAACAGTCTGATCAGCTCCATGCACCGAAGATATGCCGTCGTGCTGATGTTGACACGTTATTGCCTGAAGTGCCGTTTAATCATTAAACCGTTGTTATATTGTTTAAGTCAGTCAGTAAAGCAACATCATATATCGTTGTGAAATAAACGTCTGTGAATCTGTTACCCGTGTTTTTTGCATTCGGTATAATTGAAATTGTGCATAATATTTTGTTAGTTATTGAACATATTATATTTTATTAATATTATAATTGATATCAAAAAATGCCAAGCATTTAAATTATTTAAAAACGAAACTACAATCATTTGTACAGTAATCTCTCTCTATAAAACAAAAGTAACATGTAATACATGGAATAAATCATATTTGATCAACTGAATAGCACATAAGTTCATAAAACAAGCAACTAAGCACTACAATAAACAATATATAGAAGTGTCTATTAAAATAGTATTTTAAATTGTGGCTACTGTGTTTGTTTAGTGATACGCACGTAAGTATGGCAGTGATGAAGTATTTTTTATGTTCCAGCCGGGTGTCAGTGATACTATTCGTGTTTGCGAAACTTTCGTCTTTTACCATTCGCATAGTGTACTAGGTTGATTTAGGGGGGAGGGCATATGTGTTTTTTATTTTCTTTTAATTGGAAACGAGTTTAGGTTGGGGTTCAGTGCAGTTGATCATTAAATTTGTAATGCCAGTCCTGTAAGAAGTAGGCTATTATAGGTCTAACTGTGATGTAGCGAATAAAAGTATGTCTTCAAAGTATTTCATGTTGAAATGGCTGCTGATTCTGATAATGTTGTTGTCATTTGGTTGAAAGTCATAATTTTGCATTATATTTAAACTTTAATATTTTATTGGAAATCTATTTAATTAAAAAATATTATTTTTTAAATATTCTAATATATCTGAAACCCTCATAAGATATAACAAAATTCACGTTTAAATTTTATTATAATAATTTTCATTGCAATTGAGAAGTAATATTGCGTCCTTTTAATAAATGTTTTGGGTGAAGTTATTGGAATAAATTATCTTGCCTTTTTTAAATGACACTTAATACTGAACAATTAACATGCTAATAGGTAACAAAACTAAATATGCACAAATGGCAATTATACTTTATAATTGCCATTTGTGCATATTTAATGTTACGTCGATGTACCTCGTGGTTATTTATGTTTTCTAATATATCAATTTCTAACCCTCATAGATCGTGGAATAAATTATCTTGCCTTTTTTTAAATGATACTTAATACTGAACAATTAACGTGCTAATAGGTAACAAAACTAAATATGCACAAATGGCAATTATACTTTATAATTGCCATTTGTGCATATTTAATGTTACGTCGATGTACCTCGTGGTTATTTATGTTTTCTAATATATCAATTTCTAACCCTCATAGGATAAAACACAGTTTACGTATAATTTTGTTACAATCCTTTTCATTGCAATTGAGAAGGAATATTGCATCCTTTTAATAAATGTTTGGGGTGTCAAGATCGTAGATTAAATTATCTTGCTTTTTTAAATGACACATAATACTGTACAATTAACATGCGAAAAGGTAACAAAAATTAAGTTGCACAAATGGCAATACTTAATTTTTAAAGAATAAATGAGAAAACACTTTACCTGTGATGGTTTGAATATACATTTGATCCTGTAGTCCGCTTATAATACTGAGAATATTAACTTAGAAAAACACCGGGTCAATTGAAGAACATAAACTGTTCGATTATTAACAGTAAGGCTATAAATCACAAGTAAATGTTTATTAAATGTCAATACATCCGCCTATAGGTACTTATTTTCGTATTATTGTACACTTTTACTACTTCTCTTTGGTGTCATAGGAAAAGACTAATAATATTTTGTCTTTTAATAATAAAGAAATAATTGTTATGTGATGTCTTAGAACATAGAAAAAGACATGAAAAGCGGACAGAATTGAGGCACAAAGAAATGGACAGAAAAACTAGATAACCACAACCAAAATTGATGCCATCTATCTATACTTCCAAAAAGACTTTTGATACAGTACCACACAAATGATTAATAAAACACTTGAAAGGAATGACATAAGGCGAAAGCTTTTCCTACGGATTGAAGATGTTCTTTGCAATAGACAACAATGTGTCCTATTTAGCGACACTTAATCCCAGTATTGCCCAGATACTAGTGGGATACCGCATGGTAATGTCCAGGTGCTACACATGTTCACTAATTACATAAATTACCTGTCCAATTTTGTAGAAAATATAGTAAAATTATTTCAAGACGACACAAGTGTATAAAAGTGAATGCAATTACAGATTTCATTGAAAAAGTGATATCCTACAATGCGATATCAATGGATTAACAAAATGGTCATATTCCTGGCTCCAAAAATTCAACAAAACAAAATGTAAACGTGTCCACTTAAGACCAGAAATAAAAACCATTAAGAAGTCATTTGTTCAGAGAACAAATATGAGGTCTTTTTCTGCATTTTGTTAGTGTTATGTCTAGGTATATGGTTGCTTATGACGTTACGGTCAGCTATGGTTTTTAGTGTACAAAGCAAGTGGTCCCAAGTCAGACAATGTATGGTTGCTAAGGACTTTTAGTCGCTTGCTATGGACAAAATATCACTTCCGGTCATAAACTATGATATTTGAATTCAGTTTGTGATCCCGATTCAGAAAATATGTGGTTGGTAAGGATAAAATGTAACAGTTCGGTTTTCTGAAAAGCATATAATAAACATTACACCAACCGAAGTCTAAAAATATATGCTTGCTATAAATTTTTCTCGTTATCTTGTTGCTATGGAATGCCCCTGACCTCAAAATATAGCCCCTTTCTTACTGATAACAAAAGGTATACATGTTTACTATATTACCTGCAAAAAACTTATTTGTTTACTATATAATCTGTAACGGTTCAAAAGTTATTGACAAAATAACGCAGTTTACGATGTATTTTGGCCGCCATTTTGAAACCACTCAACCGAATCACGTACTTCTTGGGAAAATTGATCTATGTTAACTCCTAGAAAATGTTACGTCGATGTACCTCGTGGTTATTTCACAAAGTCGAGAAAAGCAAAGATGAATTTCTATCATTCATCGTCAAATTGATATAAACAATAACTTTTTATGTTTAGAAATGTCCTGTTTTGAGTTAACAATACATTCAACAAAGCTCTAGCAATTAAAATTGAAAAATAATCATTTGCTTAACCCGATTAGTCTGTTAAACAGAAAAAACGCGATAAGTCCCTTACCATTCTACACCGTGTCAATGAGAGGAACATTTTTCTGATATATTGTCTGCTTCAATTTTTTTTCTGGTTTTTGAGTTATATTGAAAACAAAATTTCAATGGCGGCCATTTTGAAAATGGTGGACCGAAAAACATTTTGATCCCGGATATGTAATAAGGTACCTCATATCTACTTGAAAACCAAGTTTTGTTGAAATCAAACAACTTTGACGTTTTCGACAAACTTCGCGTCAAAAACGCGTAACCAGGAAGTTGATCGAAAAATTATTTTTTTGCGTGATTAATCATTGTCTGGATTCAGGTGACGATTTCCACACATTAGAATTTCGATATCGGTTACGGTTTATGAGTTTAATTGAAAACAAGGGTAAACAGTGTTTGGGGAGATAACTCCGTTTGTAAAAATAGATCGGTTTCGCAGGGTGACTCAGGTCGAGCCCAGGTAGTGTAGGTTAAGTGTGCCAAGTTTCGAAGCGATACGTCAAGACACTTTTTTGACATCTGCGGTAGAAAAAAAAATAATCATAAGAAATACCAGATCCTTCCACTGTAATGGGAAAACCTTAATAAACAAAATAGCAGAAGTGGGTATGAATACTAAAACAAATATCGAAGGGATCAGAGAAGCACTAAAGGCTAAAAATGACCATGTCAAGAACCATGGAACAAGGTAAGATGCTAAATGAGTACACATTTTCAATCATAGCTCAGAAAGTCAGATTTACTACGTACACTGGGGCATAAAATAAAAAAGATAAGAAAAAATCTAGCAACACAGGTTTAGTTTTTTACCTGCATGACAAGAATGTTTTGCTCGGCATGTATTATATTTTTTTATAAGATGTATTGTGCAAGACCTTGACGCATGATTTTATACAATATAAATCGTACGTCTAGGTCGTACTTTAAGAAAATAATTCGCATATTTATGACATTACGGCGATGCATTGTAATTTGTTTTGGGTCGTAGACCAGCAGTTAGAAAAACAATATTACACCTGTCAAATTCTGCATGATAACTCAGAGACTTATGCAAATAAAAATGAGGACTTGGGTAAAATGTTTAAAATGTAAAGATAGCTTGATATATCCAAAAAACGAAGAAAATCAATGTATACTATATTCAATAATCAAGCAGAAAATTAACACGTGGTGACACCCATTTCCATCTACTACAATATGTTATGTTTATGGTGTTGTTTTCCCCACAGATGTTGTAATAAGACCTAACATATTGTTTATGTTAGTGCTTCTCCATTATATCTAGTTTGTGAATTGCCAAATTGGCAAAAAAATTCAAGAAACAGAAACAAAATATTAAAAGTGCATGTCATTTGTCTGTTTTTAGCTTTTTTAATATACATGCATATTTATACCCTTTTTATTGTGCTGTATTGGGCAGTTGTCTACAGATTGGTAGATCTGATGGTTATTCTTATCTGTATTGTTAGTTCATACATAGGTTGAGGGTAACGGGTCCCATTCACTTTTTCATCCCTGCCATAAATAATTATGTGACTGTTCCATGCCAGTAGTTAATTCCTTTATATCTGTTTTAATAATTTTAGTAAATTGTTTATCTGTTTGTATGAGATACATAAAATAATGAAGTTTGTGTTTGGTTTATCTCCTCTGCATTTTTAGGTTTTCCTATATAACTATGTCATTAACTTATTATTATATTTTTGTTTGTTTGAATGGTATTTAACGCCATTTTTAGCTCTATCGATGCTTTTTTATGAAAGCCGGAGTACCAGGAGTTTCTGCATGATTGGCAACAAGTTTGGGTTAGGATTCTGCACACTTGATTGCTTAACATGTAATGCTAGTGCTCCAAGGAATTTGTTGTTCTTGGTCCAATTGTAGTATAGACGGAACGTTTGTTTTCACCTTATGTTCTCACTACTTAGTCGCTTATTCTGATAATGTTCTTGTCATTTGCTTGAAAGTCTTTATTGTGTGTCATTTGATCAGTTTATTCAAACTTTAACTTATTAGGAAATCTGTTTCGTTAAAAAATATTATACTTTTTTAATTGTATTATATCCATCTGAAACCCTCATGTTGTAAATCAAAATTCACTTTTAAATTGTGTTCCAATCCTTTTCACTAAAATTAAAATAAATATCTTCTTTTTTCTTTATGTTTATTCAGATGTTTATAAATTGGATGTCATGAACATGAACATGAACCTACCATTTAAAAAAAATACAACTTTTAATGTAAAATTATGCTACACCTCTGACAATTTTACTACGCACTTTCACTCCGCTTTTGGTGTCAAAGAAAAAGAGTTTTATTTTGTTTTCCATTTATATTAGAGAAATAGTTGTTATAATGTTTATAAGAACAATGAAGAAATGAAAGGCGTAAGGTGCAAAATGAGTACACAATTTCAATTATAGCGAAAAAAGACTGATTTACATCGTACACAGTCAAATGAAATAAAACCTGAAATCTAAGATAATGGATTTAGTTCTGTTACGTACCGCAAAAAATGTTTTACTCAGTATGTGTTATATTTTCTTTTATACGGTTTGTTGAGCGACATTTTTACCCTCACCATCAACCATCAACTAAGGCGATAAACAAAACACAATCGTCCGATCATTACAAAACAATCGCGATGCCCTTTAATACGTTAAATGGAAAAATATAACACCTTTCAAATTATTTTCCAACACTGAGAAATATGTCTTGAGGGTTACGGATTCTGTTCACTCTTTCAACCCTGCCACATAATAAATTATTTGAGCTTAATGCCAGTATGGTATAGGCTCATAACTGTTTTATTCATGTTGGTTATTTATTGGTCTGTTTCTTTGACATTCATGAAAAAATTAGGTTTGTGTTTAGTTCATCTCCTCTTGATTTTTAGACAGTTTTGCATAACTATGTGTAGCTTATAACCATATTGTTTGTTTTATTTGTGAGAATAATGTTTAACACCACTTTCAGCTCTAACGTGGCGTCAAGTGTTAATTAGAGGAAGCCGGTGTACCCGGTGACATTTTTTTATTTGTGACACTCTTATTATGGGGAATTAAAACACTAAACACGATCTGAAACATTTTATAGCAATCAACACAAATAACTGTAAATGAACTTTCCCGGTAATTGGACCTCAAAATTTATTGGATAAAATATAATAAAATTTTAACAAAAATAAAGCAAAGCATCCAAACAATTTTTTAAATAAATACTCTAAAGAAAAAAAAATAGTTTAAATAATAATCAATAAAACATATTTATCTTTAGAATGATAATATTTTAGTCCTTAGAAAGTTACAGTATCCGATAATTTCATCAAATTTCTTGTATATAACTGTTCAAGAATACTATGAAATTGTAAACAAACTAAACGACTCTTAATTGAAAATTAAGTTTAAATTAAAAATGCATGGCAAACATACATTGTATATAAATTTAATACTCACACTGTAAGCGTGTTTAATATATCCAAGGTCAATGCACCTTTGTTCGTGTCTTAATTATTCGATTACTTAAGTTGTGTCAGTAATAAAAAAATACAACAAAGTTCCAGGCAATAAATCTTGATACGTCTAACGCGCGTTTCGTCTATTCAAGACTCATCAGAGGCGCTCTACCCCAAAAATTGAAAATACCAATACATGTATGAATATGAAGAGCATAGAGCAATAAAACCAAAATATGCCGAACTGGAAACCAAATTATGACTTTGATCCACCTTTACCTGGGGTACGAAGAACCTTAGGGTTTTGACATTTTGAAATTTGCAGGGGCAAATTCATAGCTTTGATGTGTTTTAAAACACAAAAGTGTTGATGCCGGAGCGGGCTAACCTCGGGGAATCAAAACGCCACTCACAGCGCTAACCATCACGGATGTTAGAAATAAATTTAAAAAAATAAAAAAATACAACATATTGCACGGTCAGTCAACCAATGTATTTTCAACACAGTTCTATTAACAGGTTTCGCCTGACAAGTCGGCAAAGAGGCATATCTTCGCTGTCATATGTTAAATTAGGGTTTTCTGCATCTTGGAAGGTCCTTCAAATAGTTTGTCGTTTGATGTTTACTTACGATTCGGCAAAATGTTAATTGTGTTGGCCCACATGACCTTGCTATTTGTTTTAGGTACATTCCTGTCATCCCATCTATATGTCATAAAAATATATCTGAATGCTGGCGCGATTAATTTTATCAATGTTAAAAAACTGGATTGAGAATCACCAGACTACGCAGAGCATGAAGGCTCATATAAAATCTTGCATTTTAATGCCAACGAGTGAAAATTGTGCACGTACAATTGATGACGCCATAAATAAAAAGTTATAATCATTCATTAAGTAAACTTGCTTGAATATTCCCCTTAAATACAACATATTATTCATGTGATTTATCGATGCAGAAAACCAAATATTTGGTGATACTTAATGCTTGTTATTGTAACAGTCTGATAAGATGACTTTACATTCTGTAACATTTTTGTTCTTTTCTGCTTCGATTTTCTGTTTTGAAAAACATTATATTTTAATGTGTGACTGAATGAATAGAGCGATTGTCAATTTGTGCTTCATTTATTTGTAAAACAAAGTTCAAAATTGATACTAGGTAAAATTTAAACCTGTTTTCTCCCAACCCCGCACAATTTCGTTTTTGAAAAATAGTTTCTGTTGAACTGTTCATGCTATATTTGTGTTTTGTAAACTTATATTGTACGTATAAGTATATTTTAATATATTTGTGTTTTGTAAACTTATATTGTACGTATAAGTATATTTTAATATATTTGTGTTTTGTAAACTTATATTGTACTTTAGTTTTTCCATAAATTATGTATCGTCTTTCTGCTTATTTCTCTTTGATGTATTTATATAAGTTTTACGGATTTTCATATAAATTTGAAGCTATGTGATTTGGTTACACCCGCCACTAATACAAATTGCGGGTATTTCCCCAGATTTCACGGTTATGACTACGCCAAATTTAACGCGATAATAGAATTGTGACTTCCTTGTAATCGGACTATATAAAACACTTTGCATGATAAAATATCATTCTTTTGGAATAAATAGGTATATCCAATAACTTACTGAAATTTAACTATCGTTTGAAAAATATTTAAAAGATTATAAAATAACAAGTTATACCTATATTGTTATAATTTAACATCGACAATTTCATTAGTCACATGCACTTTGCTTTGTTGTCATAAGTAATGACTAATAATGTGTTGCCTTTTCATATTAGAGAAATAAGTTTCTGTTGTTTATTATAACAGAGGAGGAAGACACGAAAAGCTGTTAGATGTAAGACATGGACACAATATCAATTAAAACTCAGAAATAACAACATAAAAAGGGCAAGGAAATATAATTTAGCTTTGCTACTTATTGGAGGAAAATGTTTTATTCGGTATGTATTACATTTTCGTAAAAAGTTTGTGTGATATAACTTATCATACTTACATTAAATTAGCGGTATAACATGAAAATCAAGAACTTATTTGATGAATAGTTATAAATTAATTGTAGTTTTTCCACCTGTATAATTCCATCAGTATTTGGTGCTGTATAGCAAAAAATTCGCAACAAATCATATCGTGTGATGCGGGCGTCAACTACTAGCAAAAGGATTTTCAACGTAAATTAAATAGACACAAGGTATACGTCCCACAGTTGAGTTAAAATGTATAAAATCGCTAACAGCTTTGTCTTTTTAGTAGCAAAATTACTTGCCCTTATTTATATATTCTAAAGAGAGTATTCCCTGCTCCTGATTTTTAGTTGCCATTTTAATTTCACCTTTTTATTAGTTTTCGCTCATATTTTTATTGAGATCTTTTACAATTAATAGTAAAAAATAAAAAAAAATACTTGTAGTAAAGCATGTATGTGACAGCTTTTTAGCTCACCTGACGAAGGGTCATGTGAGCTATTGCCGTCACTTGGCGTCCGTCGTCCGTCCGTCGTCCCTTGTCCGTCGTCTGTCCGTTCAACTTTTCAAAAATCTCCTCTGAAACCACTTGACTGAATGCAACCAATCTTGGTATGGTTGCTGCTTAGCATGTCCTTTACCAAATTATCGTTTGGATTTTTGATTCGTAAAAAACATGGTCGCCATGGCTAAAAATAAAACAGGGGGGTACAGTTTTTGGCTTATAGTTCAAAAAGTATTACAGGTACAGGAAAACCGAAGAGACTTTCCTTTTTAGCACCAAAAGCTCTACAAAACACTCCGTTGGGTCAAAGTCATATGACGACTCCTTGTAGGAGTTATTGCCCTTTAATTGTCGAAATTGATGATTTTTGCCATTTTTGCCTCAAAATCTTGAAAATTATAAGAACTACAGAAAAAGTTAGCATTGTTTTATTGTTCTGCTCTATGAGAGCTACAAAAAAGGCTTAGGGTCAAGATTGTCTGATAAACCGCTTAAGAGTTATTCCCCTTGAACTGTTTTTTTTTATCGGTTTTAATTGAGTTTTAAAAATCTTCTCCTCTGAAACCACTGAAAGTACTGCTTTGAAACTTTGTACACATTATCCGTCAAATGTCTTCAACCAAGTTTGCACAAACCATGGCCGCAGATTAACCAACATGGCTGTCATGGCTAAAAATAGAACGGGGGGGGGCGAAATACAGTTTCTGGCTTATAGTTCGAAAAGTATGACAGATACAGGCAAACTGAAGAGACATGCCTTCATCAGCATCGAAAGCTCTACAAAACACTCCATTGTGTCGAAGTTGTATGATGACTCCTTGTAGGAGTTATTGCCCTTTAATTGTCGAAATTGATGATTTTTGCCATTTTTGCATCAAAATCTTGAAAATTATCAGAACTAGAGAAAACGTTAGCATTGTTTTATTGTTTTGCTCTATGAGAGCTACAAAAATGGCTTTATGGTCAAGATTGTCTGATAAACCGCTTAAGAGTTATACCCCTTGAACTGTTTTTTTAATCGGTTTTAATTGAGTTTTAAATATCTTCTCCTCTGAAACAACTGAAAGTACTGCTTTGAAACTTTGTACACATTATCCGTCAGATGTCTTCAAACAAGTTTGCACAAACCATGGCCGCAGATGAACCAACATGGCTGCCATGGCTAAAAATAGAACGGGGGCGAAATTTTGGCTTATAGTTCGAAAAGTATGACAGATACAGGCAAACTGAAGAGACATGCCTTCATCAGCATCGAAAGCTCTACAAAACACTCCATGTGTCGAAGTTGTATGATCACTCCTTGTAGGAGTTATTGCACTTTAATTGTCGAAATTGATTATTTTTGCCATTTTTGCCACAAAATCTTGAAAATTATTACAGCTGGAGAAAAAGTTAGCATTGCTTAATTGTTCTGCTCTATGAAGGCTACAAAAATGACTTTAGGGTCAAGATTGTCTGATTAATTCTCCTAGAACATTTTTTTAATGAATTTTAATTGATTTTAAAAAATCTTCTTCTCTAACCAATGAAAGGACTGCTTTGAAACATTGCATACATCATCTTTAGGATGTCCTCTACCAAAATTGTGCAAATCATGACAGCTAACTATACTTGCAATGTTTTACAAAATTGTCAGCATGAAGTAAATATAGCCACATTATTGCGATCAATGGAGTCCATATAAATATATTTTATTTTTGATATAAAAATATTATTTTTATTATGAACATCTATTTTATTCTTCAGTGACACACAAACAGGAAACTGTTTTGTTGGTTTGTTAGTTCTTTTTTTTTAATTAATACTTTTTTCCATTTAATGGGTTTGAGGTAGGGATAGAATTCAGGGTTTTAGTTTCGAACTTCCTGTAAAGCGCCCTCTTTCTGAAGATGTTTTGGTTAGTTGAAAGACCAGTTGAAAAAGTATTTATAATTTATTCATTATTTCCAAAGCATTCTTAACTTTTATGTTTTCAAAATGTTGAAAACGTTGTTGACAGTTGTTTCTGGTTAGAAATTTCCTTCTATACTGTATAGACTAGTTAAAGTTCTCTGTTGACCTCTGAGAGTGAGAGGAGGGCATCGTGATTTTCATGTGGAAACATCATTTTATGACATAAAGTTTACTAGATCTGCACTTCCCATATAACATTTGAAATAAGATTTCAGCACAGACCATTTGATATTCGGAAGGAAGGAGACTAGGATTTATTTTGATTGAATCAAATTATTTCTGTTTTAACATAGATATTACTAAATAAATCTAAGTCCCTCTCCTCATCCAACCCCCCCCCCCCCCCAAAAAAAAGGTCGGTGCTTTAAGATCTCTGCATGAAGTTTATGATCATGGGCATAATGTTGTTTATATAAGACAGGGACGGTCTGTTATGATTTAACACACTAAATGATTTCTTACTGTATTTTGTGCATTGAGTATAATTAACTGACAAACTTACACTACATAATTGTTTAATATTTAATTTTCATTGCTCAATAACCATATAAATATATTAATTGATTGTGGCTTGTCTAGATCTTTAAGATTGAGATAACCCCCTTGCCCCCCCTTTCTTATGAATTGAGCATGGTTGACATGGATATTCAAAATTATAATTTTATCAAGTTTTTATACATTGAGAAGGAAAGATGCATTCGGTATGATCTCAATATTATATTTTTAGATCACCTACAGACAGATCATTTTTTGCCTGAGTAGTTGAGACCCATGATTTGGTGTTATTTGTAACCAAAAACCTTTCATGTCATCACCTTGTCTATCTGTTACAAATTTGTAACAAATTTCTTGGCTTCTACTGATGGGATTGATTCCACATTTGATATATAGCTTCACCATAATGAGTTGTAACATAACCTGCCTCGCCTTTCCAAACAAATGTCTGTTTTCCAACCTGACTTGGACATTTTTATACCCAATGCAACAAAGATGCAAACAGTATAACAGTATGTTTTTGACTGAACCATCCATCTGTGATATAAGTTTCTGGAAGTAACTCCTCTGAAACTACTACACAAAATTTAACAATACTTTCAACAAAAAAAGTACACCATAGTAGTGCATATTAGATCTGCCAATTTTTGTAACAAATATGGTCCTTTCGACTTAGAAATTTACCTAAAATCCTGATAATTAAACTTTTACACAAACATTCTGACATGTGCACTTGTACCTTAATTTCACATTTGATCACAATGAGTTTTGAACTTTTCCATAACAAAACTAAATGCTTTAATGTCCGTTTCTTTCTTTACATTAGATTTACAACTGGTAGTATCTTACCTTAAATACCAGGTGAGCGATACAGGCTTCTGGGAGCCTCTAGTTTCCTTACCAAAACTATCTTTCTAATAAAATGTAAATAATGCTTACCGTCAGCGGGATCTTTGTGACACTTGGCACCCATTCGCCGGCATTATGTCCACAGCTCTATATTTCATTTTATTTTAAATACGTAAAAAATCACATTTAGGTGCAGTTAATATCAAAACATCGTGGAATTTATACGTTAAGTACTTTTGTGCGCAAATATAGACAAGAAGGAAAAGCAATAAATAGCCGTTGCACATAGAATTTCTGTAACCTTACTATAAACAATATATTTTAATAAATCACTTTTAAATATGTAATAATTTTCATTTTACTTATGTATATTTTATGCAATGCAACGTTCTCTATTTTCAGATTTTACTGTCAATTTTCCATTTAATCTGCAAGTTATCGACATCTCTTGCGATAGCAGATATACCTATACAGAAAGGTGTGGTTTTTATACCTGATTATTTTCATTGGAACCATAGCAGTATAGCAAGTACAGTTCTGTACTGTCCAAACTGTTGTACTGAAAGTTCTGGACATTCCTGTAGCCCCAGTCAGTTTGCCACTGACAAAGTCGCTGTTTGTTGCGTCAAGCAGGCGATACCATTCTGGAGATTTCCAGAAAGCAAAAATGTAACCGTATCTCTCGAAATAAAATTTACTAATAGTGAACATACAGAGTTAATAGATTTCCATAATTCAAATGAAACGGTTCATTTATTCAGATACAATGATGGAAACTTGAATAAATTTCCCGATAATATTTGCAACTACCCTCGTTTGGTGGAAATAGATTTAGGAAGGAATAAAATCGAAAATTTAATAAACCTTCGATGTATCCATTGTTTAGATAGCTTAAATCTAGAATATAACCAGATAAAGTCGATACGAGCTTCATACTTTTCCAATATGACCTATTTACGGGTTTTAAAATTATCACATAACTTGATAACTTACCTAGAAGCAGGGGCATTTAAATACCGACCTGGGAGTTTGACTCACATTTGGCTCGACTTTAATTTCTTAACAACTATTGATCTTTCAGACGCTGTTTTAGGATACTTTTTTGAAGCATTGAGCTTCCGAGGGAACACAATTTCGAATATAACAAATAAATTTAATTGGAATGGGTTTTCAAAAGGAGACATAATTGGTGGCGGAGGGATAGATTGTAGACAAAACAATTTTTCTCGAATATCGACTCTTTCATCGTTAGATCTTAAGGCAGTAATGAGAGGAAATTTCAACTACCGGCTATTTTTAGATGGAAATCCATGGTCGTGTGATTGTGATTTTTACCAATATATGTTGCCCCTTTCCAAAAACAACCTTAAATTTGATGGTCTCATATTTCATTGTGCTTCTCCGCCGTCATTAGTAGGTTATTCCCCGAAGAACTTCGGAGAGAATCCTCTCTTACTTAATAACCTAATTTGTAATGTCAGTTTAGAAGACAAATGTCCGCCAAAATGTTATTGTTATAAACAACCTTCTGCAAAGAGAGTTGTAGTGAATTGTTCATCAACCGATCGTAGCTTAATGCCGAAAGAAGTACCCAAGTTTGATGACCTAGAAATTGATTTTAGTTATAACTTTATTAAGTTTTTTGAAAACCTAAATTATCTACATAGAGCTACAAGAATAGATCTATCATACAACATTATTACTTTTGTTGATCCTGCAGTTTGTGGAATTCAAAAACTTAATTTTGTCAACCTGGCGCACAACCAGATAACGAGTTTAGACAGGTCCGTTCAGTTAAAAAACCCATGTCAACTGTGGTTTGGAAACGTAACTCTGACAAAGTGTAATTGTGAAATGCATTGGATCAAAGTTTGGTTACAACGGCAAAACTTTCAAAAGTGTACAATGGAAAATGTTATCACCTGTCAAAAAAATAGTGAAAGCATAAATTTGCTGTTGTTATCCGATGGTGACCTTTGCCCGATTAAACAATCTTACGCTGTATACTGGTCGTTTGCCGGTGCAACATTTCTGATGCTTATAATTCCTACACTATATAATTTCAGATTCGAAATAAAACTACTTGTTAGAAAGCTTAAAATATATTTATGTTGTACAAAACCCAGCAATAACTGTTATGAGTATGACCTCTTTTTGTCATTTAACATGGAAAATAATGATGTCCTAAATTGGACCGTGCGGACTGTAACAACATTCTTTGAGAATCAAGGTTACACACTTTGCATTCCACAAAGGGATTTTATTGGTGGTGCAATACAAGTTGAAGAGATTTGCACAAATATAAATAAATCTAAGTCGTTCCTGGTTGTTCTAAGCCAGGATTATGAGCGATCCCCATTCCAAAATGTTGAATGGAAGCACATATGGAATACAGTAATGACCGATTCAATGACAACAATCACTATTGTCAACTTTGATTGTTTAGAGAGCAACGAAATATTAGACCGGAAACTTAAATCTTTTTTAAGACTTGGATACTCAGTAAACTTTTATAATTTCCACAAGAACTTATTGAATGACATTCAAGTAAATATGGGTCCTCCCATTCATAAAAAAACGGTCGTATTTTCGCTGCCATGAAAGACTTTAGCTAAATATTTTAGTGTGTTATTTTATTGAGATCTATAATATTGAATGGTATTGATTGTTATGTATAACTGAGGCTACATTTCACTTACATATGTAAACACTTTATGTCAAAACACATATATTGCATTGTATAAGTATGAAATGTCAGCAATACAAAATATGTAGAAGGTATTGTTTCAATTAGTTGCTCAGAGCTAGGATAGTAAGTAACTATGTAAATCTATTTTTATCGGTTATCTAGTCGAGTCGCATTTGCACATATTTTTGCTATTTTTATCGTGCCTTTGTGGTTAGGTGCAGAGTGACAAGACCAGCTCGAATAATGTGTTAATAAACATTATGAATGATTGTTTATATTTTAGATATCTCGTTTGATACGTTATAATGTGTTTAAATACTGTTATTTAATTTATAGGAATTTATAGAATGAGGTTCATCTCTTTTTTTAACAATGGTGGTCCATCCCGCATTTCTCAGCTTTACCTCTCTTACAGCCCGCTTGTTCCGTAGTTTCACCTTTTTGTTAAATTAGCGTAGATATAGAATATAGTAACTGGGCAAAATTTATGTAAAGGATAGGCTCTGTTTATCAATAGTCATTGTTGTCTCTCGTCATTAATGATCTTTTTCAGACATAACGCTATAACTAGCCGTTAACTTCACCAGCGTATGTGTTCTGAAAAATGATTACCATGACCAATGGATTATTGGCCGGAACCGATCAATTATCCTGATACGAACCACATTCCGAAAGAAACAGGGGCAAGCACTATAACAGAGTTATATCAATAAATGTGTACCAAAGTCAAGACGCACTACAGAAATTGGTTATATTTTAAACCATAATCTACAAATTAAAGCATTCCATACACAATCATATAAAAACGGGTAAAAAATTTATCTGAGTTCGTTCCCTTTTATATATTAGTATTATTAATTGACTTTATTTTATATGTTACTACGTTTTACTACTGTGATAAGCATATTTTCCACGTCCAAGTCCTTAGTCTCTGGTACGTTGTCACGCTCTGTGGGACTTTATTATGTTTTTTACTAATTTTAAATTTAATAAATCGTTATGTTTGAGAAATTAGCTCCTGTTGACATGGTAAAGTGGGAAAATAGTTCTATTGACTCTAGTTATTGTTCAGATCATTAACTGATTTAACTTGAATTAGAATTGAACCAACCCTTTTGTTTGTGGTAAAGGATGGTGAAAAAGGTTACAGTTTATAACTTCTAAAAATTGCATGATATTGTTAACGAGTCTTTTATCTTACTATTAACAGTCAACTATTTATAGAAACATTGTTATTAGAGATTAGAAGGAAAACAATATCCTATCCATGTCATAAAATAGGAACGATAAATAAGAGAAAATATTAATCAAAAGAAGATGAACAGTTAGAATTGTCATTACAAGACAATTTATATGTCAGGAATTAAAAAAATAAAAAGGGGCATGGGAAAATATTAGATTAGGAAAAATGAAAAGAAAAATATTGGAATCGAAGAGGGGGCAAATTAAGTAAACAGTTTTGTGTACGAAAGCAAAATCTTCACCCGCTAAATAATTCCAAGAGTAGAAAAACAAAATGGAGACATTATTACAGATCAGTACGATACACTAAATAAAATCAAAATTTTTTATGAAGATCTGTATAAAACAAGAGACAATAATGCTGCAAAATGTATTTTCAAATCACTAAAACATTAAATGATGAGTTGCAAAATGTAAATTATCAGACTCTATCTAATTAAGAAAAGGTTAGTTAAGAAGCGGTAATAACTATTAATTAAGACAGTACTGTACATTAAAAGATAAAGAATAGTAAATCACCAGAATCAATGGGCTTGACAACTGAGTTTTTTTAGGTTTTTTCCAAAGATTTACTGTTTTGTTTTGTCGACTATTGAATGAAGGATACAAAGAAGGAGAACTATTCGTCGCACAAAAACAAAGAATTATCGCTTGTTAGCAAAAGATAATAATTCAAGAAATTTTCTATTAAACTGACGTCAAATATCTCATTTGAACATAGTACATACAATTACGCCTGGGGTTACTGCAAATAAAATAAACAGTATACATACAGATCAAACAGGTTTAATTGGAGAATACATCAAACTAATATACAATATTCTGTAATACACAGAAGGGCCTCAGTGGCCGAGTGGTTAAGGTAGTTCGTCTACTATTGACCACGTGGTCTGTCTACACTGAGTTTGCGGGTTCGAGTCTCACTGTGGGCAGGGTGTACTCAACTCCAATCTTAATTGGCAAAGATTGCCAGTTTTCCTACCGAAAGTCGGGGGGTTCCTCCGGGTATTACGGCTTCCTCCCCCAATAAAAACTGGACGCCACAATATAGCTGCAAAATCGCTGTAAGTGGCGTAAAACATCATTCAAACAAACAAACAATACACAGAGAAAAATTAAATACCAGGTCTATTCACATTGAGAGACATTGAACGGGTTTTTGATTCAATATCTTTCAAATGTTTGCTCAGTAAAATGAGATTCTTTAATTTTTGGTGAATCAATTATTAATTGGACAAAAGTATTGGAAATAAATAATTTCTCCTGAACTTCAATTTGTCAAGTTTGTAATATTGTTGATCCGTTATCGCCTTATCCTTGTATTATTATTCTCTGTGCAAAAATTTTAGTCGTTCATCATTGGTTATTTTTTTATTAAGTGAGGAAGCCAGAGTATTTAATGAAACCTCTGACGTATTGAAGGAAAACTGGCGTACTTGTCAGTTAAGATTGGAGTGGAGCACACTCTGTCTGCATTGAATTTCGAACCCTCAACCCAGTTTGGACAGTCATGATATGAATAGTAGATATTTTATCTTTATTATATTAACAAAACAAATTTGAATTCAAAGAAATATAAAAAAAAAGTGTTACAGACAATTAAACATTTGGAAAAAGATGGGAACGTATTTAATACAGATTGAAAACAATACACAATTTGGCGATGATTTGCATGCAATATACACTAGCAAACTTGAAATTAAAGACACAATTAATACACTTAGGTCGGCCTTTTACTTAGGTCCACTTCTAAAAATATACTCAGAACAACCACAAGCTAGACCCAACCACAAACGTGATTTGACTTCAACTTTCCAATTCTCAACTTACGGTTCATTGATAGCAACATTCCAGCAGTTCAAGCATATGGTTTATGCATTTCACAATTTGTACGTTATTCTAGATTTTTCGATTGGTATTCCGATTTTCTAGACCGTTCACTGTTCTTTACTACTAAACTACTCAAACAAGAGATTGTTGTACCTAGGTTGATGTTATCCTTCCGGAATTTCTTTGGTCGTCGCCATGACTTGATTGATTCTTGTGAGAAATCAATCTCTCAGATACGACCGGACATTTTTGCTAAGTCAGAGTTAGTCTTCATTCCTATTCCTTTATTTGACAATTTTCTATACATGACAAATATTGGGTGTCAAATAAGAGGAAGGCTCGGCTTACTCGTCGCAGCACTTGAGGGCACCCAAGTTTTTTATTGGGTACTCACTTCCTGTTTAATAGTCTTCATTCCTATTCCTTTATTTGACAATTTTCTATACGTGACAAATATTGGGTGTCAAATAAGAGGAAGGCTCGGCTTACTCGTCGCAGCACTTGGGGGCACCCAAGTTTTTTATTGGGTACTCACTTCCTGTTTAATAGTTTGTTTTGTTTTGTTTTGATTTGTTTTTTTTTTTTTTAATTTTTTTGTTTTGCGTTGTATATGTTTATATTCGGATTTATAATTATCGCTTGACTTTGGGCTATTGTTGTTCGGTTTCCTAGCTGAAAATATTGGAAATACAGATTTCGGTAATTTGCATAATGATAATAAATAATGCTTAGCATATTTTATGTGAGACTTAAGCAATGAAAAACATAGCATTTAAACAACCAACATCTTTGATGACCGGGTTTACGAATCCACCATAATGATGATAATATCCCACATACCATATGCTTATTTTAGATTCTACAAATAAATGGCTTTCAGAACGTTATTTACACTGATATATATCCAGGCAGAGCTGTAATGTGTAGTACATATATGTATCATTCAACGTGGACAATAATTACGTCAGAAATTGGTCAATTCAAACTGTTCAAAGAAAGTTGTACAAATATAA
The DNA here is from genome assembly GCA_944474755.1 of Limnoperna fortunei. Classification (NCBI taxonomy): domain Eukaryota; kingdom Metazoa; phylum Mollusca; class Bivalvia; order Mytilida; family Modiolidae; genus Limnoperna; species Limnoperna fortunei. The sequence continues at coordinate 56,570,858 of OX104120.1, forward strand.
ATACACTGTAGTCATTCGTTGCTGTTCCTAGCCACAATTATGTGGGATCACAATCCCATTTTGTCTTATACGGGAGTATCGGATATATTTTATATTATTGAATAATATAGTCATTTAAACTGAAAAAAGTGGTGGATTCTCATATCCTTTACCCTCATTACCTGTTTATCCTGATTCAGGATTATGAACTAGTCGTGGTGTTCATAATTACAATCGATCACAATTCTAAAGCAGTGATCAATTCAATAATGAAAGTCACTACCATCAACTATGACCAGGATATTCACTAAATACCACGGCATGTTCGAAATATCAAACGAATCATTTAAGACAAGACATTAAAAGTTATTTGCCAAAAGCACTAAAGCGTACATGTTTTATGCGTTAGTGCTTTTGACCAATCACTAAATAATTTTTTTCTTTTTACAATGTAAAACGAATGTGATTATGTCTTTGCCTTTTATGTGCAAGTTGTAAATAAACGCCAATAAATGCATTGTGCAGCAGTTCAATTATGTTATACCAAAAAAACAAAGCAATGTTATAGAGAAATAATTCAATTATGTACTTATGTATTACACGGTGAGAATGATAAAACACTGCTGGCAACAAAATGTGAAGACTTAAATCTTCGTTTTGTCATAAGATTTCATATAGTTGTTAATAGTACAAAAATAGAACAAAAGATGCTGACTGAACTATTTTTCTGCTTGACTCCATATATTTTCAACTTTGTAGTAAACAAATAAATTATAATATAGTTCAATCAGGCCATTGAAAATAAAGATTGGTTTGTAATATTCGTTGAGTAAGTTAGGCTTATTGAGTATAAAAGTAGGAATGCATATTCTCTGTTGAAATAGGCATCTATCCAATTAGAACAATCAGTGCATATTTAAAGGTCTAGCATATTGGCAGTGTTCCTAAGTAAATTGCACTAATGAGTTTTCGCAAAATATGGCATATATTTACCGTAAAGTATATTAACTTGATCTATTATATTTTGTTGTTGGAAAAATCATACATTGGTACTTGTCTCAACAAAACCAATTTATCACTCAACTACACTAGCCGCAGCTTTATTTAGAAATAAATAAGAAATTATACCTTACGAAACAACTGCAGAAAAGAAGCTCTACTTGTAAAGAAATAAAGGTATATTAAGTGCAAATGTAATTGATGCTACTTAATGTGCCCCTTTTCAAAACTTTCTTTTTTAAATCAAACGCAAATACATACAAATAAGAACTTGCATGAATACGAGAAATTATGCTTGCAAATAGTATTTGACCCAAATAATCAAACAAAATTATATCTTGATATCTTCTTATCAGAATATTTATGTATATTAACAACTGCCTTAGTTTACATTTGTGATTATTTAGTGGTGATTACATTAAAATTTTAGCGTCTTATTGCACGGATTTTAGAGTTAATTTTAGACTACTTTTCTTAAAACACATTCCATTTTTGTCGTAGACAGGAACTTTAAAGGACAGTTAAAACAACCCTATCCTTTGATATGGCACGTGTTAAATATTTATTGTAATGACTAAATAATTCAATTGTAATTTATATGTCTTATTTTTGGCTACATTAAGAGATTATCGTTGAGTCTGACAATTATATAGTAACAGCATTGTGCACAAATATCAAACCGATTAAATTGTAAAATTATTTCAAGATTGGGCTTTTTAGAAATCTAACAAAAGAGCAGCGATGACATGTAGAACGATAAAGTTTTGAAAATACAGACAAACACTATGTCTAAATTTGATGAAAGAAATAAGCAATTAATATTACAATATTTTTTTATGAACAGCACATTCACATTCTTTATATTCTCTTATCATCATTACGGAATTTTCAAAAGTGTGGTCGTCCTCCCATAAAATGATCCTTCTGCGTTTAGAGCACTAGTTGTACATTGTATTTAACCACTATCCTCCATTAAGTGCTGCACAGTTTTCATTGGACAGATCGTTATCTTGATCAATAGTGGAAAACTTCATTCCATTATTAGACACAAGGCAGTCTCCTTCTGTAATCATTAAAATATACAAAACAATAGAAACATATACAATAATTACCCAATATAAATTTATAGTTAATGATACATATTATTGACTTAAGGAATTGACAATTTCTGTGAACATATACACAGCGATTGCGTTTTTATAAAATGAATATAAAATGAACTATGACACCATGTATTGTTGGTCTGTTTGTTAGAAGAGGACTTCACGACACCTTCACCCTTTTTGCATCATTGTGTCCAGTTTTATTGATGAGAAAGCCGGAATAGCCCTCGAAAACCTCCAACCTTCTTCAGAAAAACAAGCAATCCATGTAAATTAAGAGAAAGTTGTTGAAAAAAGTAATGTCTGTCTCCTCTTCCAAATGTTTTCTTTCAATTAATGTTAGACTTTAGAAAACGTCAGCTGTTGGTGTTTTGGTTATTTAATGTTAATCCACCTAATACGATTTACTTGTAATTTTCTAATTGCAGTTTAAAACCGTAATCGTTGCCGAAGCAGGTATTCAAGAAATTAATTGCAACGTTGTTGTCCGACCGGTCATTTACAAGTGGCATTTAGTATGCACTTTTTTATTTTCTTATAGTGCGATAAATAATGCAATCTAGTGGATGTAATATACGCTACAAGTTGTAGATGTATCTGTAGTCATAATGTTATTCGTTTGGAATATGGTAAGTACGATGACGTCGTAAATAAAATAGAAACCACCTTGGTACTACCTGCTTAAAAGAGCCTGCCATGCTTATTTGTTTCTACAAAATTTGGGTATTGTTTTATCAAAAATGTAAATAAAAATGAAATATCAAAACATTATTATAACTATATATATTTAGGATTGAAAGTATTTGATTGATCCATTTCCAGTTTCCACAGATACCTTTCCTGATCGCATGCAATTTACAGATCCCATATTGTTAGAGGTGTACACTTGCATTTAGAGTATATAGACGTCTAGGGACTTCTTATCTTTACAATTAAATTTCACTTGATATATCACTGAGGTTGTGAAAGGTTTTTTTTTATTTTCCAATTTTTTTTCGTGTATTAGAATTTCCGTTTCCTCTTTAATGACAATTGCAAGAGATTGATTACATTCTCAACACTTTTATGGCATAGAGGTTGCAACAATTTTAACAGTAAACGGTACATTCATGTTTGGTGATAAACGATATTCTCTAAGCCAAAAATAAGTTTCAGGATTTGAGTAAATATATGACCAACATGCCTAGTAGTATTAAGTTTCATTATAATCATGCTGCCTTTGAACGAGCGTGTTAGGTAGATTATAACAGGAAGAAACAATTATCACCCGAGACGAAGTCGACGATGATAACTTTTTCTTCGTGTGATAATCTAACCTAACGCCTGAGTACAAAGGAAGTATGATTCTTATTATACTGAATGCCTGTTATCTAAAGAAGAAACGGGAACTACCATATAGATGCTGTACTGAATTATATTTTTAATGGAAAATGCTTGTTTTTCTGCTATTTGTTTTTCCAGCTAGTTTTTCATGTCGCTGATCATTTTCCAGGTTGGCAATTTTCGGTCTTAGCGGGTGATAATTTTTTTTTAAATCACTCGTATACTTCGGCTGGCGCGGGTGATAATTATACGTTTCGGCAATCTCCGGTCGGAGCGGATGTTAATTTTTTTTTATATCAACCGTTGAGAGGAAAGCACATGGAATTAACACCCCCAGCTATAATGGGTGGGTCTAAAGTCGGAATCGGTAGAAATTAAAATATGGTTACTATTAAATAAAAAGACGGCATTTTCGCATGACGTATAATAAAACTTATTATTAGATTTCCATATATATATATATATATATATATATATATATATATATATATATATATATATATATATAACACTAACCTGAATTTTCTTCACATTCATTTGAATCATTTAAACTGACAACAGTAAAACAACAGCTGCGCATAAATCATGCGGATATTAAACTTTCAAACAGAAGTATAATGTAACACGGCTTGTGTGTAAAATAATATCGAATGATTTTTGTTGTTACTCATCCTTTTTATATCATTTACATTTTGCGTCTTCCGTTTTAGATCATTGTAATCAGATTGAAAATGTGTCATAGGACGTCGTGTGTGACATATAAAGGTCGAAATGCGACACTATTCACTATTAAACATAATCATTTTTCAAGTTTTCAGGTAACTAATCTATTAAACAGTGCATTAACTTTTATACGAATATCCACATTCATTAATTAAGCAAAATAAACTGCAATAAAAGTATATTACAATCAATCTACCTAATGTTTGTGAAGGGACCGAGTGGTTATTGTTATATTAATCACGTGCCGATCAACACCGAGTTGTGGATTCATTTCTTACTGCATTGCTGCTGATTTTGTCCCGGATGTGAGGGGTTTTCTCCAGTGCCTCAACTCCCTCTCCAATGAAAACTGCATTTCGTGAAAATTCCTAAAAATGATCATCCATAAATATTACGCAAGTGAGTAGCCAGCTATTGTAAACTATAAACTACTGCGTCTTTGTAATGTTTGTTACTGTTATCGTGCATAAAACAAAACAGAAGAAAAACCTACAATCTCGTCAATCAGTAAGTATGCTACTGATTCATAGAATTACAGAAAATATTGACAAGAAGTGACGTCAACCAAAAGACTTTAACACACAGAAAACAAACACAAAAAATATATACATAGTTTAAGCTTGATGCTACCAGAAAATGTTTGGAATAGAGCCTGATACGCTAAACCCTTATAGTTATCAATCAGTCAGATCAGTCAAATCGTTCCCAATCCGTCAGATCGTTCCCAATCCGTCCATCCGTATATTGACGGATTTGGAACGATTTGACTGATCTGACGGATTGATTTGGACTGATCGCTCCAATCCGTCCATTCAACTTCCGGTTAGTAAAATTAATATTTCGAAATATGAAAATTCGTTTCACTCGCAAATATTAGAAGTATAAAAATGTCAACTGCTATGTCCTCAGTGATTAATCGTTTTACCTAATAATAAGGGTAAAACTAATCTAAAGTTATAAATTAAAAAAAAGGAAATTCCCACAGTCTATTACTAATGCATCGGTGACGAAATATAAACATTACATAGTGTCATTTTATTAACAAAATAATTAAAATAAAGTAAATTTAAAAACATATATAAATAATTAAAAAAAGAAATGAAAAAAACCCACACACACAAATTCAAAAAATATTTGACCTCGCATGCCAAGGCGTACATCTCGTATTTGTCTTCGAAAAGTTTTATAGCGGAAAAAGCGAGAAACACGAAAAATGTGAAGGCGAAATCTTAACATTTTTTTCACTTCGCCTTTTCGCGTTAGCATTGTATGTATGTTTTTTTTAACACTATTTTCAAAACGTCGAGTGTTTATAGGGAAGAGCTGGAGTACCCAACGAAACAGCAAACTTTCGACATGAAAGCTGGTGCCCTTTGCAAATTTATAGGGATGAGTCGAGCACACCATCTCGCTGTAAGGATCGAACAGACAACTCGGTTACCAATACTGCTACCTTAACCTCCGATATCGAGGTTTTTTTATTGTAAACGCTTGAAAAGATATTTGTCGTGGTTTGATAAGTTTTCTTTCTTTGCCACAGTTCCTATGATGTTTTTTTTGTTTGTTTGATGGTGTTTAACGCCACTTTCAGCAATTTTTCAGCTATATCATGGCGTCCAGTTTTTATTAGGGGATGAAGCGGAGTACCCGGAGAAAACCCCCGACCTGCGGTAGAAAAACTGGCAATCCTTGTCAATTAAGATTGGAGTCGAGTACACCCTGCCTGCAGTGAGAATCGAACCCGCAATCTCAGTGTTGACAGACCACGAGATCAACAGTAGACTACCTTGACCACTCGGCCAGTTCCTATGAATACCGGTGTATAATACTTAATAAGATTTAATACGACAAAAGCGAAAACATCTATGTGTATATTTTATTCACTACCCCATGGTGTCACATGAATTTACACAGAATTAAATCAAGAATAAACTTATGTGCCACAATTCCTAAGAATTCCGGTGTATAATACTGAATAAGATTCACGACTAAAGCGAAAACATCTATTTATATATTTTATTCACTATCTCATTGTGTCACATGAATTTGCACATAATTAAATCTCAAATAAAGAATAAACTACTGTGCCACAATTCCTAAGAATTCCGGTGTATAATACTGAATAAGATTTACAACAAAAGCGAAAACATCTATTTATATATTTTATTCACTATAAATATTATTGGGTCGCATGAACTTACACAGAATTAAATCTCAAATTAAACTACTAAGCGCGTTTGTATATCGAAGTTTATGAGTTAAATATGCGAACATGTAAGCGTAATATAAAAATCTATTCTGCTTTCGCATTTTAGCCGTCGCAATTTGTTTATTTTACGATGTCTGTTAAAGTCATTCTACAATTAATGATATATAAGTATAAATGGCTTCCTTAAATTCGAAATCACTTGAAATTAGTTACTAGATTTAACAGAGCTGTCCAGCGCGTCCTCAGTTGGCGGACATGGGATGTCCTCTCGTTTGTTTTTGTTTTTTTTTGGGGGGGAGGGGGTTGGTGGTTCAGTTCATATTAAAATTGCCGCGAACCATAGTGACCTGTTTAGAGAGTGTCACGCTTCTTGCACGAAAAAGTAAAAAAAAAGTAAATCTTACACTCCAACCCATACCCCGTATTTTTCAAGTGGAATTCAAAATTTTTGCCCTTTTTTGTCTTTCTCTAATTTATTGATGGAGCCGAGTGGTGATGTTAGTTCATCAACTATTACAACAAAAGCGAAAACATCTATTTATATATTTATATATTTATATATTTTATTCACTATAAATATTATTGGGTCGCATGAACACCGTCATTTGTATTTGTATTTGTCATTTGTATCGTTGCATAATCTTCTAGACTTGTATATTATTTTTTGTTTATGCTGTATCGTCATGTTTCGATCCGATACTTAATAAGCTTGCTGGTTGGTAGACTCTTTAGACTTTTATATAATATTTTGAACTACCTGTATTGTGTTTTTACACGATCCCAGTGGACTTATATTATTCCATCACCGAATGAAAAAAATACTTGAAGCATTTAGAGTTAAACGCCACTGATGAGTCTTAAGTAGACGAAACGCGCGTCTGGCGTAAAGAATTTGTCACCTTGGTAATTTTGATTACATCTTGTTGGAATATTTCAGCAAAGCCAAGTAACAGCACGGCACGTCCGCGGCTGGCGGACTTGGGAAGCAACTATTTTGGGTTAAGTTGGAAAAGAGAAAGTTTAAGATCAATATGTTATGACCGGTTTACGTCATTTATTTATATTGACATTCAGTGACTAAGGCCATTCGTTGGTCAGTCTTTGTCTAAATTTTTGACAAGAAACACCGTCATTTGTATCGTTGCATAATCTTCTAGACTTGTATATTATTTTTTGTTTATGCTGTATCGTCATGTTTCGATCCGATACTTAATAAGCTTGCTGGTTGGTAGACTCTTTAGACTTTTATATAATATTTTGAACTACCTGTATTGTGTTTTTACACGATCCCAGTGGACTTATATTATTCCATCACCGAATGAAAAAAAATACTTGAAGCATTTAGAGTTAAACGCCACTGATGAGTCTTAAGTAGACGAAACGCGCGTCTTGCGTAAAGAATTTGTCACCTTGGTAATTTTGATTACATCTTGTTGGAATATTTGAGCAAAGCCAAGTAACAGCACGGCACGTCCGCGGCTGGCGGACTTGGGAAGCAACTATTTTGGGTTAAGTTGGAAAAGAGAAAGTTTAAGATCAATATGTTATGACCGGTTTACGTCATTTATTTATATTGACATTCAATGACTAAGGCCATTCGTTGGTCAGTCTTTGTCTAAATTTTTGACAAGAAACACCGTCATTTGTATCGTTGCATAATCTTCTAGACTTGTATATTATTTTTTGTTTATGCTGTACCGTCATGTTTCGATCCGATACTTAATAAGCTTGCTGGTTGGTAGACTCTTTAGACTTTTATATAATATTTTGAACTACCTGTATTGTGTTTTTACACGATCCCAGTGGACTTATATTATTCCATCACCGAATGAAAAAAATACTTGAAGCATTTAGAGTTAAACGCCACTGATGAGTCTTAAGTAGACGAAACGCGCGTCTGGCGTAAAGAATTTGTCACCTTGGTAATTTTGATTACATCTTGTTGGAATATTTCAGCAAAGCCAAGTAACAGCACGGCACGTCCGCGGTTGGCGGACTTGGGAAGCAACTATTTTGGGTTAAGTTGGAAAAGAGAAAGTTTAAGATCGATATGTTATGACCGGTTTACGTCATTTATTTATATTGACATTCAATGACTAAGGCCATTCGTTGGTCAGTCTTTGTCTAAATTTTTGACAAGAAACACCGTCATTTGTATCGTTGCATAATCTTCTAGACTTGTATATTATTTTTTGTTTATGCTGTATCGTCATGTTTCGATCCGATACTTAATAAGCTTGCTGGTTGGTAGACTCTTTAGACTTTTATATAATATTTTGAACTACCTGTATTGTGTTTTTACACGATCCCAGTGGACTTATATTATTCCATCACCGAATGAAAAAAATACTTGAAGCATTTAGAGTTAAACGCCACTGATGAGTCTTAAGTAGACGAAACGCGCGTCTGGCGTAAAGAATTTGTCACCTTGGTAATTTTGATTACATCTTGTTGGAATATTTGAGCAAAGCCAAGTAACAGCACGGCACGTCCGCGGCTGGCGGACTTGGGAAGCAACTATTTTGGGTTAAGTTGGAAAAGAGAAAGTTTAAGATCAATATGTTATGACCGGTTTACGTCATTTATTTATATTGACATTCAATGACTAAGGCCATTCGTTGGTCAGTCTTTGTCTAAATTTTTGACAAGAAACACCGTCATTTGTATCGTTGCATAATCTTCTAGACTTGTATATTATTTTTTGTTTATGCTGTATCGTCATGTTTCGATCCGATACTTAATAAGCTTGCTGGTTGGTAGACTCTTTTGACTTTTATATAATATTTTGAACTACCTGTATTGTGTTTTTTACACGATCCCAGTGGACTTATATTATTCCATCACCGAATGAAAAAAATACTTGAAGCATTTAGAGTTAAACGCCACTGATGAGTCTTAAGTAGACGAAACGCGCGTCTGGCGTAAAGAATTTGTCACCTTGGTAATTTTATTACATCTTGTTGGAATATTTGAGCAAAGCCAAGTAACAGCACGGCACGTCCGCGGCTGGCGGACTTGGGAAGCAACTATTTTGGGTTAAGTTGGAAAAGAGAAAGTTTAAGATCAATATGTTATGACCGGTTTACGTCATTTATTTATATTGACATTCAATGACTAAGGCCATTCGTTGGTCAGTCTTTGTCTAAATTTTTGACAAGAAACACCGTCATTTGTATCGTTGCATAATCTTCTAGACTTGTATATTATTTTTTGTTTATGCTGTATCGTCATGTTTCGATCCGATACTTAATAAGCTTGCTGGTTGGTAGACTCTTTAGACTTTTATATAATATTTTGAACTACCTGTATTGTGTTTTTACACGATCCCAGTGGACTTATATTATTCCATCACCGAATGAAAAAAATACTCGAAGCATTTAGAGTTAAACGCCACTGATGAGTCTTAAGTAGACGAAACGCGCGTCTTGCGTAAAGAATTTGTCACCTTGGTAATTTTGATTACATCTTGTTGGAATATTTGAGCAAAGCCAAGTAACAGCACGGCACGTCCGCGGCTGGCGGACTTGGGAAGCAACTATTTTGGGTTAAGTTGGAAAAGAGAAAGTTTAAGATCAATATGTTATGACCGGTTTACGTCATTTATTTATATTGACATTCAATGACTAAGGCCATTCGTTGGTCAGTCTTTGTCTAAATTTTTGACAAGAAACACCGTCATTTGTATCGTTGCATAATCTTCTAGACTTGTATATTATTTTTTGTTTATGCTGTACCGTCATGTTTCGATCCGATACTTAATAAGCTTGCTGGTTGGTAGACTCTTTAGACTTTTATATAATATTTTGAACTACCTGTATTGTGTTTTTACACGATCCCAGTGGACTTATATTATTCCATCACCGAATGAAAAAAATACTTGAAGCATTTAGAGTTAAACGCCACTGATGAGTCTTAAGTAGACGAAACGCGCGTCTGGCGTAAAGAATTTGTCACCTTGGTAATTTTGATTACATCTTGTTGGAATATTTCAGCAAAGCCAAGTAACAGCACGGCACGTCCGCGGTTGGCGGACTTGGGAAGCAACTATTTTGGGTTAAGTTGGAAAAGAGAAAGTTTAAGATCGATATGTTATGACCGGTTTACGTCATTTATTTATATTGACATTCAATGACTAAGGCCATTCGTTGGTCAGTCTTTGTCTAAATTTTTGACAAGAAACACCGTCATTTGTATCGTTGCATAATCTTCTAGACTTGTATATTATTTTTTGTTTATGCTGTATCGTCATGTTTCGATCCGATACTTAATAAGCTTGCTGGTTGGTAGACTCTTTAGACTTTTATATAATATTTTGAACTACCTGTATTGTGTTTTTACACGATCCCAGTGGACTTATATTATTCCATCACCGAATGAAAAAAATACTTGAAGCATTTAGAGTTAAACGCCACTGATGAGTCTTAAGTAGACGAAACGCGCGTCTGGCGTAAAGAATTTGTCACCTTGGTAATTTTGATTACATCTTGTTGGAATATTTGAGCAAAGCCAAGTAACAGCACGGCACGTCCGCGGCTGGCGGACTTGGGAAGCAACTATTTTGGGTTAAGTTGGAAAAGAGAAAGTTTAAGATCAATATGTTATGACCGGTTTACGTCATTTATTTATATTGACATTCAATGACTAAGGCCATTCGTTGGTCAGTCTTTGTCTAAATTTTTGACAAGAAACACCGTCATTTGTATCGTTGCATAATCTTCTAGACTTGTATATTATTTTTTGTTTATGCTGTATCGTCATGTTTCGATCCGATACTTAATAAGCTTGCTGGTTGGTAGACTCTTTTGACTTTTATATAATATTTTGAACTACCTGTATTGTGTTTTTTACACGATCCCAGTGGACTTATATTATTCCATCACCGAATGAAAAAAATACTTGAAGCATTTAGAGTTAAACGCCACTGATGAGTCTTAAGTAGACGAAACGCGCGTCTGGCGTAAAGAATTTGTCACCTTGGTAATTTTATTACATCTTGTTGGAATATTTGAGCAAAGCCAAGTAACAGCACGGCACGTCCGCGGCTGGCGGACTTGGGAAGCAACTATTTTGGGTTAAGTTGGAAAAGAGAAAGTTTAAGATCAATATGTTATGACCGGTTTACGTCATTTATTTATATTGACATTCAATGACTAAGGCCATTCGTTGGTCAGTCTTTGTCTAAATTTTTGACAAGAAACACCGTCATTTGTATCGTTGCATAATCTTCTAGACTTGTATATTATTTTTTGTTTATGCTGTATCGTCATGTTTCGATCCGATACTTAATAAGCTTGCTGGTTGGTAGACTCTTTAGACTTTTATATAATATTTTGAACTACCTGTATTGTGTTTTTACACGATCCCAGTGGACTTATATTATTCCATCACCGAATGAAAAAAATACTCGAAGCATTTAGAGTTAAACGCCACTGATGAGTCTTAAGTAGACGAAACGCGCGTCTGGCGTAAAGAATTTGTCACCTTGGTATTTTTGATTACATCTTGTTGGAATATTTGAGCAAAGCCAAGTAACAGCACGGCACGTCCGCGGCTGGCGGTCTTGGGAAGCAACTATTTTGGGTTACGTTGGAAAAGAGAAAGTTTAAGATCAATATGTTATGACCGACTTACGTCATTTATTTATATTGACATTCAATGACTAAGGTCATTCGTTGGTCAGTCTTTGTCTAAATTTTTGACAAGAAACACCGTCATTTGTATCGTTGCATAATCTTCTAGACTTGTATATTATTTTTTGTTTATGCTGTATCGTCATGTTTCGATCCGATACTTAATAAGCTTGCTGGTTGGTAGACTCTTTAGACTTTTATATAATATTTTGAACTACCTGTATTGTGTTTTTACACGATCCCAGTGGACTTATATTATTCCATCACCGAATGAAAAAAATACTTGAAGCATTTAGAGTTATACGCCACTGATGAGTCTTAAGTAGACGAAACGCGCGTCTGGCGTAAAGAATTTGTCACCTTGGTAATTTTGATTACATCTTGTTGGAATATTTCAGCAAAGCCAAGTAACAGCACGGCACGTCCGCGGCTGGCGGACTTGGGAAGCAACTATTTTGGGTTAAGTTGGAAAAGAGAAAGTTTAAGATCGATATGTTATGACCGGTTTACGTCATTTATTTATATTGACATTCAATGACTAAGGCCATTCGTTGGTCAGTCTTTGTCTAAATTTTTGACAAGAAACACCGTCATTTGTATCGTTGCATAATCTTCTAGACTTGTATATTATTTTTTGTTTATGCTGTATCGTCATGTTTCGATCCGATACTTAATAAGCTTGCTGGTTGGTAGACTCTTTAGACTTTTATATAATATTTTGAACTACCTGTATTGTGTTTTTACACGATCCCAGTTGACTTATATTATTCCATCACCGAATGAAAAAAATACTTGAAGCATTTAGAGTTAAACGCCACTGATGAGTCTTAAGTAGACGAAACGCGCGTCTGGCGTAAAGAATTTGTCACCTTGGTAATTTTGATTACATCTTGTTGGAATATTTGAGCAAAGCCAAGTAACAGCACGGCACGTCCGCGGCTGGCGGACTTGGGAAGCAACTATTTTGGGTTAAGTTGGAAAAGAGAAAGTTTAAGATCAATATGTTATGACCGGTTTACGTCATTTATTTATATTGACATTCAATGACTAAGGCCATTCGTTGGTCAGTCTTTGTCTAAATTTTTGACAAGAAACACCGTCATTTGTATCGTTGCATAATCTTCTAGACTTGTATATTATTTTTTGTTTATGCTGTATCGTCATGTTTCGATCCGATACTTAATAAGCTTGCTGGTTGGTAGACTCTTTTGACTTTTATATAATATTTTGAACTACCTGTATTGTGTTTTTTACACGATCCCAGTGGACTTATATTATTCCATCACCGAATGAAAAAAATACTTGAAGCATTTAGAGTTAAACGCCACTGATGAGTCTTAAGTAGACGAAACGCGCGTCTGGCGTAAAGAATTTGTCACCTTGGTAATTTTATTACATCTTGTTGGAATATTTGAGCAAAGCCAAGTAACAGCACGGCACGTCCGCGGCTGGCGGACTTGGGAAGCAACTATTTTGGGTTAAGTTGGAAAAGAGAAAGTTTAAGATCAATATGTTATGACCGGTTTACGTCATTTATTTATATTGACATTCAATGACTAAGGCCATTCGTTGGTCAGTCTTTGTCTAAATTTTTGACAAGAAACACCGTCATTTGTATCGTTGCATAATCTTCTAGACTTGTATATTATTTTTTGTTTATGCTGTATCGTCATGTTTCGATCCGATACTTAATAAGCTTGCTGGTTGGTAGACTCTTTAGACTTTTATATAATATTTTGAACTACCTGTATTGTGTTTTTACACGATCCCAGTGGACTTATATTATTCCATCACCGAATGAAAAAAATACTCGAAGCATTTAGAGTTAAACGCCACTGATGAGTCTTAAGTAGACGAAACGCGCGTCTGGCGTAAAGAATTTGTCACCTTGGTATTTTTGATTACATCTTGTTGGAATATTTGAGCAAAGCCAAGTAACAGCACGGCACGTCCGCGGCTGGCGGTCTTGGGAAGCAACTATTTTGGGTTACGTTGGAAAAGAGAAAGTTTAAGATCAATATGTTATGACCGACTTACGTCATTTATTTATATTGACATTCAATGACTAAGGTCATTCGTTGGTCAGTCTTTGTCTAAATTTTTGACAAGAAACACCGTCATTTGTATCGTTGCATAATCTTCTAGACTTGTATATTATTTTTTGTTTATGCTGTATCGTCATGTTTCGATCCGATACTTAATAAGCTTGCTGGTTGGTAGACTCTTTAGACTTTTATATAATATTTTGAACTACCTGTATTGTGTTTTTACACGATCCCAGTGGACTTATATTATTCCATCACCGAATGAAAAAAATACTTGAAGCATTTAGAGTTATACGCCACTGATGAGTCTTAAGTAGACGAAACGCGCGTCTGGCGTAAAGAATTTGTCACCTTGGTAATTTTGATTACATCTTGTTGGAATATTTGAGCAAAGCCAAGTAACAGCACGGCACGTCCGCGGCTGGCGGACTTGGGAAGCAACTATTTTGGGTTAAGTTGGAAAAGAGAAAGTTTAAGATCAATATGTTATGACCGGTTTACGTCATTTATTTATATTGACATTCAATGACTAAGGCCATTCGTTGGTCAGTCTTTGTCTAAATTTTTGACAAGAAACACCGTCATTTGTATCGTTGCATAATCTTCTAGACTTGTATATTATTTTTTGTTTATGCTGTATCGTCATGTTTCGATCCGATACTTAATAAGCTTGCTGGTTGGTAGACTCTTTAGACTTTTATATAATATTTTGAACTACCTGTATTGTGTTTTTTACACGATCCCAGTGGACTTATATTATTCCATCACCGAATGAAAAAAATACTTGAAGCATTTAGAGTTAAACGCCACTGATGAGTCTTAAGTAGACGAAACGCGCGTCTGGCGTAAAGAATTTGTCACCTTGGTAATTTTGATTACATCTTGTTGGAATATTTGAGCAAAGCCAAGTAACACCACGGCACGTCCGCGGCTGGCGGACTTGGGAAGCAACTATTTTGGGTTAAGTTGGAAAAGAGAAAGTTTAAGATCAATATGTTATGACCGGTTTACGTCATTTATTTATATTGACATTCAATGACTAAGGCCATTCGTTGGTCAGTCTTTGTCTAAATTTTTGACAAGAAACACCGTCATTTGTATCGTTGCATAATCTTCTAGACTTGTATATTATTTTTTGTTTATGCTGTATCGTCATGTTTCGATCCGATACTTAATAAGCTTGCTGGTTGGTAGACTCTTTAGACTTTTATATAATATTTTGAACTACCTGTATTGTGTTTTTACACGATCCCAGTGGACTTATATTATTCCATCACCGAATGAAAAAAATACTTGAAGCATTTAGAGTTAAACGCCACTGATGAGTCTTAAGTAGACGAAACGCGCGTCTGGCGTAAAGAATTTGTCACCTTGGTAATTTTGATTACATCTTGTTGGAATATTTGAGCAAAGCCAAGTAACAGCACGGCACGTCCGCGGCTGGCGGACTTGGGAAGCAACTATTTTGGGTTAAGTTGGAAAAGAGAAAGTTTAAGATCAATATGTTATGACCGGTTTACGTCATTTATTTATATTGACATTCAGTGACTAAGGCCATTCGTTGGTCAGTCTTTGTCTAAATTTTTGACAAGAAACACCGTCATTTGTATCGTTGCATAATCTTCTAGACTTGTATATTATTTTTTGTTTATGCTGTATCGTCATGTTTCGATCCGATACTTAATAAGCTTGCTGGTTGGTAGACTCTTTAGACTTTTATATAATATTTTGAACTACCTGTATTGTGTTTTTACACGATCCCAGTGGACTTATATTATTCCATCACCGAGTGAAAAAAAATACTTGAAGCATTTAGAGTTAAACGCCACTGATGAGTCTTAAGTAGACGAAACGCGCGTCTGGCGTAAAGAATTTGTCACCTTGGTAATTTTGATTACATCTTGTTGGAATATTTGAGCAAAGCCAAGTAACAGCACGGCACGTCCGCGGCTGGCGGACTTGGGAAGCAACTATTTTGGGTTAAGTTGGAAAAGAGAAAGTTTAAGATCAATATGTTATGACCGGTTTACGTCATTTATTTATATTGACATTCAATGACTAAGGCCATTCGTTGGTCAGTCTTTGTCTAAATTTTTGACAAGAAACACCGTCATTTGTATCGTTGCATAATCTTCTAGACTTGTATATTATTTTTTGTTTATGCTGTATCGTCATGTTTCGATCCGATACTTAATAAGCTTGCTGGTTGGTAGACTCTTTAGACTTTTATATAATATTTTGAACTACCTGTATTGTGTTTTTACACGATCCCAGTGGACTTATATTATTCCATCACCGAATGAAAAAAATACTTGAAGCATTTAGAGTTAAACGCCACTGATGAGTCTTAAGTAGACGAAACGCGCGTCTGGAGTAAAGAATTTGTCACCTTGGTAATTTTGATTACATCTTGTTGGAATATTTGAGCAAAGCCAAGTAACAGCACGGCACGTCCGCGGCTGGCGGACTTGGGAAGCAACTATTTTGGGTTAAGTTGGAAAAGAGAAAGTTTAAGATCAATATGTTATGACCGGTTTACGTCATTTATTTATATTGACATTCAATGACTAAGGTCATTCGTTGGTCAGTCTTTGTCTAAATTTTTGACAAGAAACACCGTCATTTGTATCGTTGCATAATCTTCTAGACTTGCATATTATTTTTTGTTTATGCTGTATCGTCATGTTTCGATCCGATACTTAATAAGCTTGCTGGTTGGTAGACTCTTTAGACTTTTATATAATATTTTGAACTACCTGTATTGTGTTTTTACACGATCCCAGTGGACTTATATTATTCCATCACCGAATGAAAAAAATACTTGAAGCATTTAGAGTTAAACGCCACTGATGAGTCTTAAGTAGACGAAACGCGCGTCTGGCGTAAAGAATTTGGCACCTTGGTAATTTTGATTACATCTTGTTGGAATATTTGAGCAAAGCCAAGTAACAGCACGGCACGTCCGCGGCTGGCGGACTTGGGAAGCAACTATTTTGGGTTAAGTTGGAAAAGAGAAAGTTTAAGATCAATATGTTATGACCGGTTTACGTCATTTATTTATATTGACATTCAATGACTAAGGCCATTCGTTGGTCAGTCTTTGTCTAAATTTTTGACAAGAAACACCGTCATTTGTATCGTTGCATAATCTTCTAGACTTGTATATTATTTTTTGTTTATGCTGTATCGTCATGTTTCGATCCGATACTTAATAAGCTTGCTGGTTGGTAGACTCTTTAGACTTTTATATAATATTTTGAACTACCTGTATTGTGTTTTTACACGATCCCAGTGGACTTATATTATTCCATCACCGAATGAAAAAAATACTTGAAGCATTTAGAGTTAAACGCCACTGATGAGTCTTAAGTAGACGAAACGCGCGTCTGGCGTAAAGAATTTGTCACCTTGGTAATTTTGATTACATCTTGTTGGAATATTTGAGCAAAGCCAAGTAACAGCACGGCACGTCCGCGGCTGGCGGACTTGGGAAGCAACTATTTTGGGTTAAGTTGGAAAAGAGAAAGTTTAAGATCAATATGTTATGACCGGTTTACGTCATTTATTTATATTGACATTCAATGACTAAGGCCATTCTTTGGTCAGTCTTTGTCTAAATTTTTGACAAGAAACACCGTCATTTGTATCGTTGCATAATCTTCTAGACTTGTATATTATTTTTTGTTTATGCTGTATCGTCATGTTTCGATCCGATACTTAATAAGCTTGCTGGTTGGTAGACTCTTTAGACTTTTATATAATATTTTGAACTACCTGTATTGTGTTTTTACACGTTCCCAGTGGACTTATATTATTCCATCACCGAATGAAAAAAATACTTGAAGCATTTAGAGTTAAACGCCACTGATGAGTCTTAAGTAGACGAAACGCGCGTCTGGCGTAAAGAATTTGTCACCTTGGTAATTTTGATTACATCTTGTTGGAATATTTGAGCAAAGCCAAGTAACAGCACGGCACGTCCGCGGCTGGCGGACTTGGGAAGCAACTATTTTGGGTTAAGTTGGAAAAGAGAAAGTTTAAGATCAATATGTTATGACCGGTTTACGTCATTTATTTATATTGACATTCAATGACTAAGGCCATTCGTTGGTCAGTCTTTGTCTAAATTTTTGACAAGAAACACCGTCATTTGTATCGTTGCATAATCTTCTAGACTTGTATATTATTTTTTGTTTATGCTGTATCGTCATGTTTCGATCCGATACTTAATAAGCTTGCTGGTTGGTAGACTCTTTAGACTTTTATATAATATTTTGAACTACCTGTATTGTGTTTTTACACGATCCCAGTGGACTTATATTATTCCATCACCGAATGAAAAAAATACTTGAAGCATTTAGAGTTAAACGCCACTGATGAGTCTTAAGTAGACGAAACGCGCGTCTGGCGTAAAGAATTTGTCACCTTGGTAATTTTGATTACATCTTGTTGGAATATTTGAGCAAAGCCAAGGAACAGCACGGCACGTCCGCGGCTGGCGGACTTGGGAAGCAACTATTTTGGGTTAAGTTGGAAAAGAGAAAGTTTAAGATCAATATGTTATGACCGGTTTACGTCATTTATTTATATTGACATTCAGTGACTAAGGCCATTCGTTGGTCAGTCTTTGTCTAAATTTTTGACAAGAAACACCGTCATTTGTATCGTTGCATAATCTTCTAGACTTGTATATTATTTTTTGTTTATGCTGTATCGTCATGTTTCGATCCGATACTTAATAAGCTTGCTGGTTGGTAGACTCTTTAGACTTTTATATAATATTTTGAACTACCTGTATTGTGTTTTTACACGATCCCAGTGGACTTATATTATTCCATCACCGAATGAAAAAAATACTTGAAGCATTTAGAGTTAAACGCCACTGATGAGTCTTAAGTAGACGAAACGCGCGTCTGGAGTAAAGAATTTGTCACCTTGGTAATTTTGATTACATCTTGTTGGAATATTTGAGCAAAGCCAAGGAACAGCACGGCACGTCCGCGGCTGGCGGACTTGGGAAGCAACTATTTTGGGTTAAGTTGGAAAAGAGAAAGTTTAAGATCAATATGTTATGACCGGTTTACGTCATTTATTTATATTGACATTCAATGACTAAGGCCATTCGTTGGTCAGTCTTTGTCTAAATTTTTGACAAGAAACACCGTCATTTGTATCGTTGCATAATCTTCTAGACTTGTATATTATTTTTTGTTTATGCTGTATCGTCATGTTTCGATCCGATACTTAATAAGCTTGCTGGTTGGTAGACTCTTTAGACTTTTATATAATATTTTGAACTACCTGTATTGTGTTTTTACACGATCCCAGTGGACTTATATTATTCCATCACCGAATGAAAAAAATACTCGAAGCATTTAGAGTTAAACGCCACTGATGAGTCTTAAGTAGACGAAACACGCGTCTGGCGTAAAGAATTTGTCACCTTGGTAATTTTGATTACATCTTGTTGGAATATTTGAGCAAAGCCAAGTAACAGCACGGCACGTCCGCGGCTGGCGGTCTTGGGAAGCAACTATTTTGGGTTAAGTTGGAAAAGAGAAAGTTTAAGATCAATATGTTATGACCGGTTTACGTCATTTATTTATATTGACATTCAATGACTAAGGCCATTCGTTGGTCAGTCTTTGTCTAAATTTTTGACAAGAAACACCGTCATTTGTATCGTTGCATAATCTTCTAGACTTGTATATTATTTTTTGTTTATGCTGTATCGTCATGTTTCGATCCGATACTTAATAAGCTTGCTGGTTGGTAGACTCTTTAGACTTTTATATAATATTTTGAACTACCTGTATTGTGTTTTTACACGATCCCAGTGGACTTATATTATTCCATCACCGAATGAAAAAAATACTCGAAGCATTTAGAGTTAAACGCCACTAATGAGTCTTAAGTAGACGAAACACGCGTCTGGCGTAAAGAATTTGTCACCTTGGTAATTTTGATTACATCTTGTTGGAATATTTCAGCAAAGCCAAGTAACAGCACGGCACGTCCGCGGCTGGCGGACTTGGGAAGCAACTATTTTGGGTTAAGTTGGAAAAGAGAAAGTTTAAGATCAATATGTTATGACCGGTTTACGTCATTTATTTATATTGACATTCAATGACTAAGGCCATTCGTTGGTCAGTCTTTGTCTAAATTTTTGACAAGAAACACCGTCATTTGTATCGTTGCATAATCTTCTAGACTTGTATATTATTTTTTGTTTATGCTGTATCGTCATGTTTCGATCCGATACTTAATAAGCTTGCTGGTTGGTAGACTCTTCAGACTTTTATATAATATTTTGAACTACCTGTATTGTGTTTTTACACGATCCCAGTGGACTTATATTATTCCCTCACCGAATGAAAAAAATACTTGAAGCATTTAGAGTTAAACGCCACTGATGAGTCTTAAGTAGACGAAACGCGCGTCTGGCGTAAAGAATTTGTCACCTTGGTAATTTTGATTACATCTTGTTGGAATATTTCAGCAAAGCCAAGTAACAGCACGGCACGTCCGCGGCTGGCGGACTTGGGAAGCAACTATTTTGGGTTAAGTTGGAAAAGAGAAAGTTTAAGATCAATATGTTATGACCGGTTTACGTCATTTATTTATATTGACATTCAATGACTAAGGCCATTCGTTGGTCAGTCTTTGTCTAAATTTTTGACAAGAAACACCGTCATTTGTATCGTTGCATAATCTTCTAGACTTGTATATTATTTTTTGTTTATGCTGTATCGTCATGTTTCGATCCGATACTTAATAAGCTTGCTGGTTGGTAGACTCTTTAGACTTTTATATAATATTTTGAACTACCTGTATTGTGTTTTTACACGATCCCAGTGGACTTATATTATTCCATCACCGAATGAAAAAAATACTCGAAGCATTTAGAGTTAAACGCCACTGATGAGTCTTAAGTAGACGAAACACGCGTCTGGCGTAAAGAATTTGTCACCTTGGTAATTTTGATTACATCTTGTTGGAATATTTGAGCAAAGCCAAGTAACAGCACGGCACGTCCGCGGCTGGCGGTCTTGGGAAGCAACTATTTTGGGTTAAGTTGGAAAAGAGAAAGTTTAAGATCAATATGTTATGACCGGTTTACGTCATTTATTTATATTGACATTCAATGACTAAGGCCATTCGTTGGTCAGTCTTTGTCTAAATTTTTGACAAGAAACACCGTCATTTGTATCGTTGCATAATCTTCTAGACTTGTATATTATTTTTTGTTTATGCTGTATCGTCATGTTTCGATCCGATACTTAATAAGCTTGCTGGTTGGTAGACTCTTTAGACTTTTATATAATATTTTGAACTACCTGTATTGTGTTTTTACACGATCCCAGTGGACTTATATTATTCCATCACCGAATGAAAAAAATACTCGAAGCATTTAGAGTTAAACGCCACTAACGAGTCTTAAGTAGACGAAACACGCGTCTGGCGTAAAGAATTTGTCACCTTGGTAATTTTGATTACATCTTGTTGGAATATTTCAGCAAAGCCAAGTAACAGCACGGCACGTCCGCGGCTGGCGGACTTGGGAAGCAACTATTTTGGGTTAAGTTGGAAAAGAGAAAGTTTAAGATCAATATGTTATGACCGGTTTACGTCATTTATTTATATTGACATTCAATGACTAAGGCCATTCGTTGGTCAGTCTTTGTCTAAATTTTTGACAAGAAACACCGTCATTTGTATCGTTGCATAATCTTCTAGACTTGTATATTATTTTTTGTTTATGCTGTATCGTCATGTTTCGATCCGATACTTAATAAGCTTGCTGGTTGGTAGACTCTTCAGACTTTTATATAATATTTTGAACTACCTGTATTGTGTTTTTACACGATCCCAGTGGACTTATATTATTCCCTCACCGAATGAAAAAAATACTTGAAGCATTTAGAGTTAAACGCCACTGATGAGTCTTAAGTAGACGAAACGCGCGTCTGGCGTAAAGAATTTGTCACCTTGGTAATTTTGATTACATCTTGTTGGAATATTTCAGCAAAGCCAAGTAACAGCACGGCACGTCCGCGGCTGGCGGACTTGGGAAGCAACTATTTTGGGTTAAGTTGGAAAAGAGAAAGTTTAAGATCAATATGTTATGACCGGTTTACGTCATTTATTTATATTGACATTCAGTGACTAAGGCCATTCGTTGGTCAGTCTTTGTCTAAATTTTTGACAAGAAACACCGTCATTTGTATCGTTGCATAATCTTCTAGACTTGTATATTATTTTTTGTTTATGCTGTATCGTCATGTTTCGATCCGATACTTAATAAGCTTGCTGGTTGGTAGACTCTTTAGACTTTTATATAATATTTTGAACTACCTGTATTGTGTTTTTACACGATCCCAGTGGACTTATATTATTCCATCACCGAATGAAAAAAATACTCGAAGCATTTAGAGTTAAACGCCACTGATGAGTCTTAAGTAGACGAAACACGCGTCTGGCGTAAAGAATTTGTCACCTTGGTAATTTTGATTACATCTTGTTGGAATATTTGAGCAAAGCCAAGTAACAGCACGGCACGTCCGCGGCTGGCGGTCTTGGGAAGCAACTATTTTGGGTTAAGTTGGAAAAGAGAAAGTTTAAGATCAATATGTTATGACCGGTTTACGTCATTTATTTATATTGACAGTCAATGACTAAGGTCATTCGTTGGTCAGTCTTTGTCTAAATTTTTGACAAGATACACCGTCATTTGTATCGTTGCATAATCTTCTAGACTTGTATATTATTTTTTGTTTATGCTGTATCGTCATGTTTCGATCCGATACTTAATAAGCTTGCTGGTTGGTAGACTCTTTAGACTTTTATATAATATTTTGAACTACCTGTATTGTGTTTTTACACGATCCCAGTGGACTTATAATATTCCATCACCGAATGAAAAAAATACTTGAAGCATTTAGAGTTAAACGCCACTGATGAGTCTTAAGTAGACGAAACGCGCGTCTGGCGTAAAGAATTTGTCACCTTGGTAATTTTGATTACATCTTGTTGGAATATTTGAGCAAAGCCAAGTAACAGCACGGCACGTCCGCGGCTGGCGGACTTGGGAAGCAACTATTTTGGGTTAAGTTGGAAAAGAGAAAGTTTAAGATCAATATGTTATGACCGGTTTACGTCATTTATTTATATTGACATTCAGTGACTAAGGCCATTCGTTGGTCAGTCTTTGTCTAAATTTTTGACAAGAAACACCGTCATTTGTATCGTTGCATAATCTTCTAGACTTGTATATTATTTTTTGTTTATGCTGTATCGTCATGTTTCGATCCGATACTTAATAAGCTTGCTGGTTGGTAGACTCTTTAGACTTTTATATAATATTTTGAACTACCTGTATTGAGTTTTTACACGATCCCAGTGGACTTATATTATTCCATCACCGAATGAAAAAAATACTCGAAGCATTTAGAGTTAAACGCCACTAATGAGTCTTAAGTAGACGAAACACGCGTCTGGCGTAAAGAATTTGTCACCTTGGTAATTTTGATTACATCTTGTTGGAATATTTGAGCAAAGCCAAGTAACAGCACGGCACGTCCGCGGCTGGCGGACTTGGGAAGCAACTATTTTGGGTTAAGTTGGAAAAGAGAAAGTTTAAGATCAATATGTTATGACCGGTTTACGTCATTTATTTATATTGACATTCAATGACTAAGGCCATTCGTTGGTCAGTCTTTGTCTAAATTTTTGACAAGAAACACCGTCATTTGTATCGTTGCATAATCTTCTAGACTTGTATATTATTTTTTGTTTATGCTGTATCGTCATGTTTCGATCCGATACTTAATAAGCTTGCTGGTTGGTAGACTCTTCAGACTTTTATATAATATTTTGAACTACCTGTATTGTGTTTTTACACGATCCCAGTGGACTTATATTATTCCCTCACCGAATGAAAAAAATACTTGAAGCATTTAGAGTTAAACGCCACTGATGAGTCTTAAGTAGACGAAACGCGCGTCTGGAGTAAAGAATTTGTCACCTTGGTAATTTTGATTACATCTTGTTGGAATATTTGAGCAAAGCCAAGTAACAGCACGGCACGTCCGCGGCTGGCGGACTTGGGAAGCAACTATTTTGGGTTAAGTTGGAAAAGAGAAAGTTTAAGATCAATATGTTATGACCGGTTTACGTCATTTATTTATATTGACATTCAATGACTAAGGCCATTCGTTGGTCAGTCTTTGTCTAAATTTTTGACAAGAAACACCGTCATTTGTATCGTTGCATAATCTTCTAGACTTGTATATTATTTTTTGTTTATGCTGTATCGTCATGTTTCGATCCGATACTTAATAAGCTTGCTGGTTGGTAGACTCTTTAGACTTTTATATAATATTTTGAACTACCTGTATTGTGTTTTTACACGATCCCAGTGGACTTATATTATTCCATCACCGAATGAAAAAAATACTCGAAGCATTTAGAGTTAAACGCCACTGATGAGTCTTAAGTAGACGAAACGCGCGTCTGGCGTAAAGAATTTGTCACCTTGGTAATTTTGATTACATCTTGTTGGAATATTTCAGCAAAGCCAAGTAACAGCACGGCACGTCCGCGGCTGGCGGACTTGGGAAGCAACTATTTTGGGTTAAGTTGGAAAAGAGAAAGTTTAAGATCAATATGTTATGACCGGTTTACGTCATTTATTTATATTGACATTCAATGACTAAGGCCATTCGTTGGTCAGTCTTTGTCTAAATTTTTGACAAGAAACACCGTCATTTGTATCGTTGCATAATCTTCTAGACTTGTATATTATTTTTTGTTTATGCTGTATCGTCATGTTTCGATCCGATACTTAATAAGCTTGCTGGTTGGTAGACTCTTTAGACTTTTATATAATATTTTGAACTACCTGTATTGTGTTTTTACACGATCCCAGTGGACTTATATTATTCCATCACCGAATGAAAAAAATACTCGAAGCATTTAGAGTTAAACGCCACTGATGAGTCTTAAGTAGACGAAACACGCGTCTGGCGTAAAGAATTTGTCACCTTGGTAATTTTGATTACATCTTGTTGGAATATTTGAGCAAAGCCAAGTAACAGCACGGCACGTCCGCGGCTGGCGGTCTTGGGAAGCAACTATTTTGGGTTAAGTTGGAAAAGAGAAAGTTTAAGATCAATATGTTATGACCGGTTTACGTCATTTATTTATATTGACATTCAATGACTAAGGTCATTCGTTGGTCAGTCTTTGTCTAAATTTTTGACAAGATACACCGTCATTTGTATCGTTGCATAATCTTCTAGACTTGTATATTATTTTTTGTTTATGCTGTATCGTCATGTTTCGATCCGATACTTAATAAGCTTGCTGGTTGGTAGACTCTTTAGACTTTTATATAATATTTTGAACTACCTGTATTGTGTTTTTACACGATCCCAGTGGACTTATATTATTCCATCACCGAATGAAAAAAATACTTGAAGCATTTAGAGTTAAACGCCACTGATGAGTCTTAAGTAGACGAAACGCGCGTCTGGCGTAAAGAATTTGTCACCTTGGTAATTTTGATTACATCTTGTTGGAATATTTGAGCAAAGCCAAGTAACAGCACGGCACGTCCGCGGCTGGCGGACTTGGGAAGCAACTATTTTGGGTTAAGTTGGAAAAGAGAAAGTTTAAGATCAATATGTTATGACCGGTTTACGTCATTTATTTATATTGACATTCAATGACTAAGGCCATTCGTTGGTCAGTCTTTGTCTAAATTTTTGACAAGAAACACCGTCATTTGTATCGTTGCATAATCTTCTAGACTTGTATATTATTTTTTGTTTATGCTGTATCGTCATGTTTCGATCCGATACTTAATAAGCTTGCTGGTTGGTAGACTCTTTAGACTTTTATATAATATTTTGAACTACCTGTATTGTGTTTTTACACGATCCCAGTGGACTTATATTATTCCATCACCGAATGAAAAAAATACTTGAAGCATTTAGAGTTAAACGCCACTGATGAGTCTTAAGTAGACGAAACGCGCGTCTGGCGTAAAGAATTTGTCACCTTGGTAATTTTGATTACATCTTGTTGGAATATTTGAGCAAAGCCAAGTAACAGCACGGCACGTCCGCGGCTGGCGGACTTGGGAAGCAACTATTTTGGGTTAAGTTGGAAAAGAGAAAGTTTAAGATCAATATGTTATGACCGGTTTACGTCATTTATTTATATTGACATTCAGTGACTAAGGCCATTCGTTGGTCAGTCTTTGTCTAAATTTTTGACAAGAAACACCGTCATTTGTATCGTTGCATAATCTTCTAGACTTGTATATTATTTTTTGTTTATGCTGTATCGTCATGTTTCGATCCGATACTTAATAAGCTTGCTGGTTGGTATACTCTTTAGACTTTTATATAATATTTTGAACTACCTGTATTGTGTTTTTACACGATCCCAGTGGACTTATATTATTCCATCACCGAATGAAAAAAAATACTTGAAGCATTTAGAGTTAAACGCCACTGATGAGTCTTAAGTAGACGAAACGCGCGTCTGGCGTAAAGAATTTGTCACCTTGGTAATTTTGATTACATCTTGTTGGAATATTTGAGCAAAGCCAAGTAACAGCACGGCACGTCCGCGGCTGGCGGACTTGGGAAGCAACTATTTTGGGTTAAGTTGGAAAAGAGAAAGTTTAAGATCAATATGTTATGACCGGTTTACGTCATTTATTTATATTGACATTCAATGACTAAGGCCATTCGTTGGTCAGTCTTTGTCTAAATTTTTGACAAGAAACACCGTCATTTGTATCGTTGCATAATCTTCTAGACTTGTATATTATTTTTTGTTTATGCTGTATCGTCATGTTTCGATCCGATACTTAATAAGCTTGCTGGTTGGTAGACTCTTAACACTTTTATATAATATTTTGAACTACCTGTATTGTGTTTTTACACGATCCCAGTGGACTTATATTATTCCATCACCGAATGAAAAAAATACTTGAAGCATTTAGAGTTAAACGCCACTGATGAGTCTTAAGTAGACGAAACGCGCGTCTGGCGTAAAGAATTTGTCACCTTGGTAATTTTGATTACATCTTGTTGGAATATTTGAGCAAAGCCAAGTAACAGCACGGCACGTCCGCGGCTGGCGGACTTGGGAAGCAACTATTTTGGGTTAAGTTGGAAAAGAGAAAGTTTAAGATCAATATGTTATGACCGGTTTACGTCATTTATTTATATTGACATTCAATGACTAAGGCCATTCGTTGGTCAGTCTTTGTCTAAATTTTTGACAAGAAACACCGTCATTTGTATCGTTGCATAATCTTCTAGACTTGTATATTATTTTTTGTTTATGCTGTATCGTCATGTTTCGATCCGATACTTAATAAGCTTGCTGGTTGGTAGACTCTTTAGACTTTTATATAATATTTTGAACTACCTGTATTGTGTTTTTACACGATCCCAGTGGACTTATATTATTCCATCACCGAATGAAAAAAATACTTGAAGCATTTAGAGTTAAACGCCACTGATGAGTCTTAAGTAGACGAAACGCGCGTCTGGCGTAAAGAATTTGTCACCTTGGTAATTTTGATTACATCTTGTTGGAATATTTGAGCAAAGCCAAGTAACAGCACGGCACGTCCGCGGCTGGCGGACTTGGGAAGCAACTATTTTGGGTTAAGTTGGAAAAGAGAAAGTTTAAGATCAATATGTTATGACCGGTTTACGTCATTTATTTATATTGACATTCAGTGACTAAGGCCATTCGTTGGTCAGTCTTTGTCTAAATTTTTGACAAGAAACACCGTCATTTGTATCGTTGCATAATCTTCTAGACTTGTATATTATTTTTTGTTTATGCTGTATCGTCATGTTTCGATCCGATACTTAATAAGCTTGCTGGTTGGTAGACTCTTTAGACTTTTATATAATATTTTGAACTACCTGTATTGTGTTTTACACGATCCCAGTGGACTTATATTATTCCATCACCGAATGAAAAAAATACTTGAAGCATTTAGAGTTAAACGCCACTGATGAGTCTTAAGTAGACGAAACGCGCGTCTGGAGTAAAGAATTTGTCACCTTGGTAATTTTGATTACATCTTGTTGGAATATTTGAGCAAAGCCAAGTAACAGCACGGCACGTCCGCGGCTGGCGGACTTGGGAAGCAACTATTTTGGGTTAAGTTGGAAAAGAGAAAGTTTAAGATCAATATGTTATGACCGGTTTACGTCATTTATTTATATTGACATTCAATGACTAAGGCCATTCGTTGGTCAGTCTTTGTCTAAATTTTTGACAAGAAACACCGTCATTTGTATCGTTGCATAATCTTCTAGACTTGTATATTATTTTTTGGTTATGCTGTATCGTCATGTTTCGATCCGATACTTAATAAGCTTGCTGGTTGGTAGACTCTTTAGACTTTTATATAATATTTTGAACTACCTGTATTGTGTTTTTACACGATCCCAGTGGACTTATATTATTCCATCACCGAATGAAAAAAATACTCGAAGCATTTATAGTTAAACGCCACTGATGAGTCTTAAGTAGACGAAACGCGCGTCTGGCGTAAAGAATTTGTCACCTTGGTAATTTTGATTACATCTTGTTGGAATATTTGAGCAAAGCCTAGTAACAGCACGGCACGTCCGCGGCTGGCGGACTTGGGAAGCAAATATTTTGGGTTAAGTTGGAAAAGAGAAAGTTTAAGATCAATATGTTATGACCGGTTTACGTCATTTATTTATATTGACATTCAATGACTAAGGCCATTCGTTGGTCAGTCTTTGTCTAAATTTTTGACAAGAAACACCGTCATTTGTATCGTTGCATAATCTTCTAGACTTGTATATTATTTTTTGTTTATGCTGTATCGTTATGTTTCGATCCGATACTTAATAAGCTTGCTGGTTGGTAGACTCTTTAGACTTTTATATAATATTTTGAACTACCTGTATTGTGTTTTTTACACGATCCCAGTGGACTTATATTATTCCATCACCGAATGAAAAAAATACTTGAAGCATTTAGAGTTAAACGCCACTGATGAGTCTTAAGTAGACGAAACGCGCGTCTGGCGTAAAGAATTTGTCACCTTGGTAATTTTGATTACATCTTGTTGGAATATTTGAGCAAAGCCAAGTAACAGCACGGCACGTCCGCGGCTGGCGGACTTGGGAAGCAACTATTTTGGGTTAAGTTGGAAAAGAGAAAGTTTAAGATCAATATGTTATGACCGGTTTACGTCATTTATTTATATTGACATTCAATGACTAAGGTCATTCGTTGGTCAGTCTTTGTCTAAATTTTTGACAAGAAACACCGTCATTTGTATCGTTGCATAATCTTCTAGACTTGTATATTATTTTTTGTTTATGCTGTATCGTCATGTTTCGATCCGATACTTAATAAGCTTGCTGGTTGGTAGACTCTTTAGACTTTTATATAATATTTTGAACTACCTGTATTGTGTTTTTACACGATCCCAGTGGACTTATATTATTCCATCACCGAATGAAAAAAATACTTGAAGCATTTAGAGTTAAACGCCACTGATGAGTCTTAAGTAGACGAAACGCGCGTCTGGCGTAAAGAATTTGTCACCTTGGTAATTTTGATTACATCTTGTTGGAATATTTGAGCAAAGCCAAGTAACAGCACGGCACGTCCGCGGCTGGCGGACTTGGGAAGCAACTATTTTGGGTTAAGTTGGAAAAGAGAAAGTTTAAGATCAATATGTTATGACCGGTTTACGTCATTTATTTATATTGACATTCAATGACTAAGGCCATTCGTTGGTCAATCTTTGTCTAAATTTTTGACAAGAAACACCGTCAATTGTATCGTTGCATAATCTTCTAGACTTGTATATTATTTTTTGTTTATGCTGTATCGTCATGTTTCGATCCGATACTTAATAAGCTTGCTGGTTGGTAGACTCTTTAGACTTTTATATAATATTTTGAACTACCTGTATTGTGTTTTTACACGATCCCAGTGGACTTATATTATTCCATCACCGAATGAAAAAAATACTTGAAGCATTTAGAGTTAAACGCCACTGATGAGTCTTAAGTAGACGAAACGCGCGTCTGGCGTAAAGAATTTGTCACCTTGGTAATTTTGATTACATCTTGTTGGAATATTTGAGCAAAGCCAAGTAACAGCACGGCACGTCCGCGGCTGGCGGACTTGGGAAGCAACTATTTTGGGTTAAGTTGGAAAAGAGAAAGTTTAAGATCAATATGTTATGACCGGTTTACGTCATTTATTTATATTGACATTCAGTGACTAAGGCCATTCGTTGGTCAGTCTTTGTCTAAATTTTTGACAAGAAACACCGTCATTTGTATCGTTGCATAATCTTCTAGACTTGTATATTATTTTTTGTTTATGCTGTATCTTCATGTTTCGATCCGATACTTAATAAGCTTGCTGGTTGGTAGACTCTTTAGACTTTTATATAATATTTTGAACTACCTGTATTGTGTTTTTACACGATCCCAGTGGACTTATATTATTCCATCACCGAATGAAAAAAAATACTTGAAGCATTTAGAGTTAAACGCCACTGATGAGTCTTAAGTAGACGAAACGCGCGTCTGGCGTAAAGAATTTGTCACCTTGGTAATTTTGATTACATCTTGTTGGAATATTTGAGCAAAGCCAAGTAACAGCACGGCACGTCCGCGGCTGGCGGACTTGGGAAGCAACTATTTTGGGTTAAGTTGGAAAAGAGAAAGTTTAAGATCAATATGTTATGACCGGTTTACGTCATTTATTTATATTGACATTCAATGACTAAGGCCATTCGTTGGTCAGTCTTTGTCTAAATTTTTGACAAGAAACACCGTCATTTGTATCGTTGCATAATCTTCTAGACTTGTATATTATTTTTTGTTTATGCTGTATCGTCATGTTTCGATCCGATACTTAATAAGCTTGCTGGTTGGTAGACTCTTAAGACTTTTATATAATATTTTGAACTACCTGTATTGTGTTTTTACACGATCCCAGTGGACTTATATTATTCCATCACCGAATGAAAAAAATACTTGAAGCATTTAGAGTTAAACGCCACTGATGAGTCTTAAGTAGACGAAACGCGCGTCTGGCGTAAAGAATTTGTCACCTTGGTAATTTTGATTACATCTTGTTGGAATATTTGAGCAAAGCCAAGTAACAGCACGGCACGTCCGCGGCTGGCGGACTTGGGAAGCAACTATTTTGGGTTAAGTTGGAAAAGAGAAAGTTTAAGATCAATATGTTATGACCGGTTTACGTCATTTATTTATATTGACATTCAGTGACTAAGGCCATTCGTTGGTCAGTCTTTGTCTAAATTTTTGACAAGAAACACCGTCATTTGTATCGTTGCATAATCTTCTAGACTTGTATATTATTTTTTGTTTATGCTGTATCGTCATGTTTCGATCCGATACTTAATAAGCTTGCTGGTTGGTAGACTCTTTAGACTTTTATATAATATTTTGAACTACCTGTATTGTGTTTTTACACGATCCCAGTGGACTTATATTATTCCATCACCGAATGAAAAAAAATACTTGAAGCATTTAGAGTTAAACGCCACTGATGAGTCTTAAGTAGACGAAACGCGCGTCTGGCGTAAAGAATTTGTCACCTTGGTAATTTTGATTACATCTTGTTGGAATATTTGAGCAAAGCCAAGTAACAGCACGGCACGTCCGCGGCTGGCGGACTTGGGAAGCAACTATTTTGGGTTAAGTTGGAAAAGAGAAAGTTTAAGATCAATATGTTATGACCGGTTTACGTCATTTATTTATATTGACATTCAATGACTAAGGCCATTCGTTGGTCAGTCTTTGTCTAAATTTTTGACAAGAAACACCGTCATTTGTATCGTTGCATAATCTTCTAGACTTGTATATTATTTTTTGTTTATGCTGTATCGTCATGTTTCGATCCGATACTTAATAAGCTTGCTGGTTGGTAGACTCTTTAGACTTTTATATAATATTTTGAACTACCTGTATTGTGTTTTTACACGATCCCAGTGGACTTATATTATTCCATCACCGAATGAAAAAAATACTTGAAGCATTTAGAGTTAAACGCCACTGATGAGTCTTAAGTAGACGAAACGCGCGTCTGGCGTAAAGAATTTGTCACCTTGGTAATTTTGATTACATCTTGTTGGAATATTTGAGCAAAGCCAAGTAACAGCACGGCACGTCCGCGGCTGGCGGACTTGGGAAGCAACTATTTTGGGTTAAGTTGGAAAAGAGAAAGTTTAAGATCAATATGTTATGACCGGTTTACGTCATTTATTTATATTGACCTTCAGTGACTAAGGCCATTCGTTGGTCAGTCTTTGTCTAAATTTTTGACAAGAAACACCGTCATTTGTATCGTTGCATAATCTTCTAGACTTGTATATTATTTTTTGTTTATGCTGTATCGTCATGTTTCGATCCGATACTTAATAAGCTTGCTGGTTGGTAGACTCTTTAGACTTTTATATAATATTTTGAACTACCTGTATTGTGTTTTTACACGATCCCAGTGGACTTATATTATTCCATCACCGAATGAAAAAAAATACTTGAAGCATTTAGAGTTAAACGCCACTGATGAGTCTTAAGTAGACGAAACGCGCGTCTGGCGTAAAGAATTTGTCACCTTGGTAATTTTGATTACATCTTGTTGGAATATTTGAGCAAAGCCAAGTAACAGCACGGCACGTCCGCGGCTGGCGGACTTGGGAAGCAACTATTTTGGGTTAAGTTGGAAAAGAGAAAGTTTAAGATCAATATGTTATGACCGGTTTACGTCATTTATTTATATTGACATTCAATGACTAAGGCCATTCGTTGGTCAGTCTTTGTCTAAATTTTTGACAAGAAACACCGTCATTTGTATCGTTGCATAATCTTCTAGACTGGTATATTATTTTTTGTTTATGCTGTATCGTCATGTTTCGATCCGATACTTAATAAGCTTGCTGGTTGGTAGACTCTTTAGACTTTTATATAATATTTTGAACTACCTGTATTGTGTTTTTACACGATCCCAGTGGACTTATATTATTCCATCACCGAATGAAAAAAAATACTTGAAGCATTTAGAGTTAAACGCCACTGATGAGTCTTAAGTAGACGAAACGCGCGTCTGGCGTAAAGAATTTGTCACCTTGGTAATTTTGATTACATCTTGTTGGAATATTTGAGCAAAACCAAGTAACAGCACGGCACGTCCGCGGCTGGCGGACTTGGGAAGCAACTATTTTGGGTTAAGTTGGAAAAGAGAAAGTTTAAGATCAATATGTTATGACCGGTTTACGTCATTTATTTATATTGACATTCAATGACTAAGGCCATTCGTTGGTCAGTCTTTGTCTAAATTTTTGACAAGAAACACCGTCATTTGTATCGTTGCATAATCTTCTAGACTGGTATATTATTTTTTGTTTATGCTGTATCGTCATGTTTCGATCCGATACTTAATAAGCTTGCTGGTTGGTAGACTCTTTAGACTTTTATATAATATTTTGAACTACCTGTATTGTGTTTTTACACGATCCCAGTGGACTTATATTATTTAATCACCGAATGAAAAAAATACTTGAAGCATTTAGAGTTAAACGCCACTGATGAGTCTTAAGTAGACGAAACGCGCGTCTGGCGTAAAGAATTTGTCACCTTGGTAATTTTGATTACATCTTGTTGGAATATTTTAGCAAAGCCAAGTAACAGCACGGCACGTCCGCGGCTGGCGGACTTGGGAAGCAACTATTTTGGGTTAAGTTGGAAAAGAGAAAGTTTAAGATCAATATGTTATGACCGGTTTACGTCATTTATTTATATTGACATTCAATGACTAAGGCCATTCGTTGGTCAGTCTTTGTCTAAATTTTTGACAAGAAACACCGTCATTTGTATCGTTGCATAATCTTCTAGACTTGTATATTATTTTTTGTTTATGCTGTATCGTCATGTTTCGATCCGATACTTAATAAGCTTGCTGGTTGGTAGACTCTTTAGACTTTTATATAATATTTTGAACTACCTGTATTGTGTTTTTTACACGATCCCAGTGGACTTATATTATTCCATCACCGAATGAAAAAAATACTTGAAGCATTTAGAGTTAAACGCCACTGATGAGTCTTAAGTAGACGAAACGCGCGTCTGGCGTAAAGAATTTGTCACCTTGGTAATTTTGATTACATCTTGTTGGAATATTTGAGCAAAGCCAAGTAACAGCACGGCACGTCCGCGGCTTGCGGACTTGGGAAGCAACTATTTTGGGTTAAGTTGGAAAAGAGAAAGTTTAAGATCAATATGTTATGACCGGTTTACGTCATTTATTTATATTGACATTCAATGACTAAGGCCATTCGTTGGTCAGTCTTTGTCTAAATTTTTGACAAGAAACACCGTCATTTGTATCGTTGCATAATCTTCTAGACTTGTATATTATTTTTTGTTTATGCTGTATCGTCATGTTTCGATCCGATACTTAATAAGCTTGCTGGTTGGTAGACTCTTTAGACTTTTATATAATATTTTGAACTACCTGTATTGTGTTTTTACACGATCCCAGTGGACTTATATTATTCCATCACCGAATGAAAAAAATACTTGAAGCATTTAGAGTTAAACGCCACTGATGAGTCTTAAGTAGACGAAACGCGCGTCTGGCGTAAAGAATTTGTCACCTTGGTAATTTTGATTACATCTTGTTGGAATATTTGAGCAAAGCCAAGTAACAGCACGGCACGTCCGCGGCTGGCGGACTTGGGAAGCAACTATTTTGGGTTAAGTTGGAAAAGAGAAAGTTTAAGATCAATATGTTATGACCGGTTTACGTCATTTATTTATATTGACATTCAATGACTAAGGCCATTCGTTGGTCAGTCTTTGTCTAAATTTTTGACAAGAAACACCGTCATTTGTATCGTTGCATAATCTTCTAGACTTGTATATATATATATATATATATATTAACCACTCGGCCACCGGTGGCCGGAAATTTATGCAACCTACCCCATTTTGTCCATATATATATATATATATATATATATATATATATATATATATATATATATATATATATATATATATATATATATATGCACTGCTTTCGTCATCATATGTTACAAACTGGAAATAACTGGCTTTCGAGAAAAATTGTAATTGTCCTTCATAATTTTTATTACTCATATATTTATTATTGATGAGTCAATGATTTCTGCAGTCAAAGGAATAAACGCTGCATGTACTATTGTTATAATTTATTAAACAGTTAAATAATTGAGCGATTTGTTGGCTGCTTTTGGATATTCCGGCTAAAGGAACAATAGGCAAAATTTCTTATTCTTTATGTTTGAAAAACAAAAAAAATTGTATAAAATAGACTCGTCTTATTTTTTTTTAATTGCCTTATTTTTTTTTTTTTAAGTGACGTTGCGCCATATTTTTAACAAGTTGCTGTATTCCACTGACAAGGAAAGAACGTCACCCTATTAAACTGGACTGTTAGTTTATTTATTTGTCATTTGAATGGGGGTGCTCTTGATGGTGCATTCGGTTAGCGAAGATTTCCTGACTTCCTATAGCGAAACCTATAAACGAAAATAGGAAAGAAAATTGCTGACTCAAATTTAATTTGTTTTAGTCGTGTTACAAGCATATTTTAGGACATATTTAAAATAATGTGTTGTGATCACAATATTGTCTTGCCAGGTGATTTGGTACTACCGTGTCTTCGTTTGTGTTATATGCATAAAGTATTATCTGAATTAGTTCATTAAAAGCAAATTAACATAGTTTAGTGTTAACATTGTGAGGAATACGTAAAAGTAATAAAATGCTTTGCAGCTCCTCATTTTTTGGTTTTGCATTAATTAAAGACAAATATTACTTTTGTTAAGGGAGTAGAACATGTGTTCAATGTTGTACAAGTTCGCATCCCGGTCATGGGGTCTTGGTGGCCGAGTGGTTAAATTAATAAATCATCTACTATTGATCACGTGCCTGTCAACACTGAGGTTGTGGGTTCGAATGTTGTACTGCGGTGGGGTGTGCTCGACCCGACACAATCTTAATAAGAATTGCCAGCATTCCTGTCGAAGTTCGGGTTTTTTTCACCCGGTAGTTCGGCTTACCCCCCCCCCCCCAAAAAAAAAAAAAACACCAATCAAGATACGTCGATTTATGACATTTATACAATTTATTTTTTTTTCACACATAAACGATAGGGTGAACACGGGGTACCTTTTTTCCCTTCCCTCTGATTCTTTCTCCCCCTATACACTTCTCCCTCTCTAAACCCCAGAAAAAAAAATGTATTTCTTACAATCAATGTTTTAATGGTCGTTATCTGTGTAGTTTGAATAAGCATGTTAGAAATTCATTAACAATAAGACAACATAGCTTGTATTTTAAAACTTTTTGAGAATTTGTGCATGTAAGATTAACACTAAAGGTTACAAGCAGCATTTTATAGTTTTACATTTAAGGTAAAATTTTAAGTAGTTAAACAATTCATTCATGTTCAGGTCTAGATTTCTCAAAACAATCTCAATTCAAACCTCAAACTTTTGAGTTATTTCTTAACTAGTACAGCAACATAAAAATTCTCATGTTCTGATAAGTTAAAAACGGAATAAAGACTGAAAAAATGGTGCTTGTAAATGGAATGTAAAAAAGGATTATTTTGCTGCTGTAACATAAATTGTCTATATTACAGTTTAACTCTAGCTGTTATTTTTTTTAAATCTGACATTTTCATAACAAAATTGTTATTAAAGGGCAAAACCTCCTGAAGGGAGACGTCGTGGTTATTTGTAGGACTTGTCTTGATGATCATTTTTGCTATAAACAGTTTCACTCTAATAGCTTTTACGTTACAGGGCAAAGACTAAACAATAAATAAAAAAAAAATCATTAACGGGCAATAAGTGTTGTAAGAATTTTTCAGAAAATATTGGTCCAACTTTTGATTTACATGTTCTTGCTGGTCATTTTGCAATTCACAATATCAAATTGCAGTTATAGTTTTCAAGTTATCTGTAAAAACTGACAATTTTCTCAAAAATCGTAATTTAATGGCCATAACTACTTTAGGGAAATATCACAAAACTTCGGACTTGCTCCCATAGCATGCGATCATTGCAAAAACGGGGAGCAAATGAAAGACGTAATTTTAATTAGATTGCGAATCGATAAGAAATATTTATAAAGTAAAATATAATGTTGTAAAACAGTTCCCTCGCGTATAGGTATCTAAAATGTGCGTAAGCGACGAGTTCAAATACAGGAGTGGTACTTATAAAATACATTTAGAAACTTGACTGATATTAGCTATTAATTTTTAGATTTTTGACACGTGAGGAACATTAGATTAATTCCCTTTACTGAGCGTCCATCTACGTTGGCCATAAATTGTCATCATTTCAGTCTTCTTCTCCCAACACAAATATAAGACATCTCGACCATTAAAGGTAGACAACTCGGACCGCCTACAAAGTCAATTCAGACCGTCTATGAAGATATCTCAGCCAGTTTAGGTCTGTTAATAAAAACTAATAATTGGCA
This sequence comes from Limnoperna fortunei, assembly GCA_944474755.1. NCBI lineage: Eukaryota > Metazoa > Mollusca > Bivalvia > Mytilida > Modiolidae > Limnoperna > Limnoperna fortunei. The sequence goes on from OX104120.1 coordinate 56,608,469, forward strand.
ATCGACAGCTTAATTTAATCAGTTAATAACGATGATTAAAGTTGGCAACACAGACTCAACAAAAAGCCAAGAAAGGAAACTGCCATTCTTCTACACCTTTTTCCATGTTAATTGTCTTAAATTTTATAACCCAACTGTAAACAAAAAGTACTTACTGTAGTACTTAATTAGTGCTTTTATAATTTAATAGAATTTATTTTGCTGTTAGTATATTATTATACACTATGTATAGTGGATGCTTTTGCACTGGTTCTTGTTTTCTTAGATGGTTCTCTTCTAAGACGGTCTGAATGTCTTAACAAGTCGGGCCGAACTCTCCGACATACCCGATGGACTGACTACTTTCGTCTTAAAAGTAAATTGTCCTATAGATGTCTCCAGTCCAGTCCAACTTGTCTTGCAATATTTAATTTGTACTTCAAAAACCACTTTACATATTGGAATCCAGTTTGTTGAAAATGTTCATTTATGGGTACGTAACAAATTGTCTCCTGATCCAGTATTCAATACGGCTGCCTGGGTTGCAATTGTCAAACAATTTAACAAACCTCCATAGTATTGTATTGTATTGTATTGTATTGTATTGTATTGTTATCTTATAGAAATGTATCTCATATGTTCCTTTACAAAGTCTCACAGTTTTTGGTGCTGATGCTAACAGCAAGATGTTCACAATAGGGGAACATAGAATCCCAGAGGCAATAAGAACACACAGCTGGTTTTCAGAAACTATTTCACTTAATTCAATCACAATTACTTGTGTCCAATCCATTTTGTTATTAACAAATAAAATATGTTTAAATCAATTCAATCACACTATGAAGAACTGATATCAGGGTAGTTTTCTGACACTTTAATAATTTCATTGAAGTGCTCAGAAATCTGAGTGAAAATTGAATTGTGATATTGTAGAAATGAACCCGAAATTGTTCTCTAAAACTTTTAAGATTTTGGCGCAGATCCTAAATCCAAGATGGCCACCACTGTGGAACATATCCCCAGACATTATTTAGCACAAATCATGTACAAATAGTGCCAGATCAGGTCTCTACTATTTACAAGTTTTGGTGCTGAATGAAAACTTTATTAAAGTATAAGGAAAGTTTTTTAAAAATGTGTCTAATGTTCATGTAAATTAAACTGTAGTTTGTGATAAATCATGTCAGCATTACAGGCTTTCCAGGTGTAGAAAATAAGGATATTTCGACAAGTGTAATTATGAATATAGCTTGACTGATAGGAAATTACGTACTACACGAAGGAAACATTACCAGTTGTGCAAACTGTACTTTGATTATTTGTTTGCACATGCATGGATCAACATCCTGCTAGTTACCCTAAGGATGACTGTTACCATGTTTGGAAAAAAAAGAATTAATTGGATTAGCCAAGAGTGGTGTCAGAGAAGAATAAAGAGTTTACAACGGACAGACGACATATGACGGATACGTAGTGAATATGAGGTGATAGCGGAATGTAGATGGGAGATATTTGCGCTTAAAAAAAACTTACTGCATAGTAGCCAGGTAGCCTAGTAAAAACTCTTATCATTTTAGAATGATGCAATTTATCTCTTTACTGGAGTTTTCTTAAATGGTTTTTGCCTCTTTCATTAAAATCAACGAATTTACACTTAAAATGATTTTCAGGTACAAATGAAAGGGTATATTTGTACTTGTTCTGCCTTTTTATATTTCTTACTTTTTCCTTTCTCCCTCCCCCTTTCTCCTTTCTCCCTTCTCGTTGCTCCTTTTCTCTCCCTTTGCTCCTTTTTCCCTCGCTTTACTCCTTCTCCCCTCTCTCCCTGTCTTCCAATATGTTGCCCTCCCTCTCATAAACAAGAAATTTATGACTATTGTTTCTTTAGCTGGAACAACCAAAAACATTAAACAAATCGCTCATTTATTTAAATTTTAGTTAATTATTAAAATAATACACATAAGTTTATTCCCTTGACTGCTGAAATCTTTCACTCACAGCAATAATAAATATATGAATACTAAAAATTGAGAAGGAAAAGTTCCCGAAAGCCAGTTAATTCCAGTGTGTAACATATGATGACGAAAGCAATATATCAAAAGAATCACATATTTATCGCGTTTAAAGGTCATGACAAACGAAGCGTATACAATTTCATCCAACCACCGCATATAAAGTAGTAAGCACTGCATATAAAGTCGTAAGCACCGCATATAAAGAAGTAAGCACCACATATAAAGTCGTGAGTAAGCACCGCATATAAAGTCGTAACCACCGTATATAAAGTAGTGAGCACTTCATATAAAGTCGTAACCACCGCATATAAAGAAGTAAGCACCGCATATAAAGTCGTAAGCACCGCATATAAAGTCGTTTGTAAGCACCACATATAAAGTCGTAAGCACCGCATATAAAGTAGTAACCACCGCATATAAAGACGTAAGCATCGCGTATAAGGTCGAAAGCACCACATATAAAGTCATAAGCACCGCATATAAAGTCGTAAGCACACATATAAAGTCGAAAGCACCACTTATAAAGTAGTTAGCACCGCATATAAAGTCGAAAGCACCACACATAAAGACGTAAGCACCGCATATAAAGAAGTTAGCACCGCATATAAAGTCGAAAGCACCACATATAAAGTAGTAAGCACCGCATACAAAGAACTTTTCATACATAAGGCAGTCATGGCGTTCCATACACACCATGGTCCCTATTGATACGTTTACGTTCGGAGTCTCTCTAGGACATGTTCGTTACAAATGAATAAATCTGACAAAATAAAAGCCCCTTGAATTGTGGTAAGAAATTATAGAGACCATTTATAAACGGGAAGTTTTCAGGTATGTCCAGAAATGCAAATTACGTAGAAAAAAAGAGTTATTTAGGTTTTAGAATTTTTCATGGCCCACAATATGAATCGCCTAAGGATTTCATATCACCTGTTAAACGTTACATTTCTTACATAATGCTGTACCTTTATGCTACAAATTGAATTTTATATCACAAAAAAATAAAAAGAGCAAGTCTAGCTGCTTTCTTGGTTGAAATTTTCGGCGCGTATGGTATTGAAAATAAGGAGTCATAAAAAAATATCGTATTCGATTCTGGTTCAAATATTAAAAAAGACAAAATTTTGGTATGAAAGATATTTTTAACATTTTTAAATGGCAGTACAAAAATAAATTAGTGTATTGTCGAAAAATATAGCTTTGTTGTGTCCTCAGCCCAGCCTCGCATTTACCAAATCTAGCTCAAACTTTATATACAATACAAGCTATATTTTCGACAACCCACTAATATTATATATTTATCTGTTATTTATATGCTTAATTAAGAGTTGGTACCAGTAGTAATGTTGATAGTGTTAATATAATAACGAACCCTAAATGATGAAAACGATGTTATTGGTAAACAAATACCACACCATAACCCTTAACAAATATGTGAGGGGTCAAAAGTTGTAAAATTACCATGAGATTTTGTTAAAACTGTTTTCTACACTTTAAGTATGCGGCAGTTGATTAATAATAACAAATGGTTTCATAATGTTTTTTTTCAAATTTATCCTTGTTTGTTCTTTAGATGTTTCGTCGTCAGTTCACAGTGGGTTGATATATAAAATTTATAAACTGTCAAAAATATGTTTGGTCAAATTTTACGATTTGGCTACTGTCACTCCACCTTATAAAGAAAAGCCTTCCCTTTTTGATTTGCCACCAATAACTGATTAGTAGTCCTGTCATAGTGGAGCACTTGTGGTGAGCTAAGACCGTCCTTGCTGGACAATAGTCGTCTGTGTCGTTGTCCATCAGGGGAGATAACAACAACATTGTCATAAAAGAACCCGACGACATACACGTTACCAGCATTGTCGACAGAGATACCTTGTGGTTTACGCAGAACGCTTTCATCTTTAAATTCCCATTTTATTTTACCATGGAGATCAGAGCATGTCACGGTATGTGTGTCCTTGTTTGTGTAGTAAAGTTTGTCAGCGAGGATAGTAATATACGCACACCAAGACATTTTCCTTGTAACGATGTTACTAACGGATTTGTCAGACATGTTTATCATGTGTATACCACGGTCCCGAGCACAGTAAATCAATGTGTTGTTCCTGCTTATTATGCCGTAAATCGAAGCCCCTACTGGAACAGTTTCCTTGATTGTTCTGCTCCATACATCAATTATACTGATGCATTTTTTATCTCCTCCAGTAACAGCAATAGTGTTGTTGTCATGGATATATGTAATATCGATGGCACTTGAGGACTGTAAACTGATGTCAAAGCTTTGGGAACCATCTCCATTAAATCCTCTGACACGTTTTGTTTCCAGACAGGAAAACACAATTCTACTATCTGGCAGCAGCGCACAACCTTTGATATTATCTAACTTCGTATCCATTCTTACTTGTAAAATAACTGATATATTGTCGATTGATTTATATTGAGCGGGAGCTACCACAATTTGAGCTTGGTTCTGTTTTTTTCTCACAATATCTAACTCACAAGAACAAGTACTTACTATTACTTCTCCAAAGCTTTTGATTTCTTTGCAGATATGTTGTAAGGCATCATTAATTTTGCACGACAAACTCACTCGATTCAGTTTGTTACTTTTTACAAGTGATGTAAAATATTCTTCTTCCTCTGCCATCTGTCGTTCCATTTCTTTCATGACAAGGAATGCCTGGAGGTCTGGTGCCTGCTGTTTTATGTTGACAAGGTTTTCCTGGTACCATATGATCTCCTTCTCCTTCTTTTCTATTGAATCCAGCAACTGACCAATCATCTTGCTCTCTTTAGTCTCGGCTTCATACAATTCCTTCATTATACCCTCTTTCAATTTGTCGAGTTGATCATTGATTTTTATTCTTGTTTGCTCTATTTCTTTTTCAATCAATAACCTTTCTTCTTTCAGTTTGGACAAATTTTCTTTGCGTTTTTTTTTAATTCCTTGAATAGTATCAACCAGGTCACTAATTGTTTGTTGAATGTCATGGAAACCATAGGATTTTTTTACATTTTTAACCATATCCTCCAACATGATCAAATCTTGACACGTTTGGTGATTGGAAACAACGCATTTGCTACAACAACAACAGTCGTGCTTTTTACAGTATATTTCAAACGGCTTGTTATGTTCTTTGCAACATGTGCTGATTTCTAAAACATTTGTTGAGGGCGTCTCGTAATTACTCGCCATTGCAAGACCTTAATAAAAGAAATATTTAATTATATGGATAAAATAAAAGAATAAAACGACAACGAATATTTGAATTAAAGTGTCGATACCTCTTATGCTTTTTGAACAATTATGAGTCCTTTTGTAAAAGAGTGCATTGTTTCTAGTAGATCTAAAATATTGGTTTTGTTGTTTGTTTTGAGAAAATTGTTTGTAAGCTTAATTTATTACAAAGAATCTGTCAAATATTATCTAAAACTAATACTTTTTTGTTTGTTGAATGGTGATTATCGCCACCTTCAGCAATATTCAGCTATATCGTGGGGTTCAGTTTTTATAAAGGAAGCCGGAGTACCAGGAGAAAACCCTGGTCGGTAGGAAAACTAGCAATCCTTGTCTATTTAAATAGAAGTCGAGCACACCCTCGCGGAAACAATGAAATAACGTCACTTTATTTTTGTCGTCAGGTGGCGCGCATGTTTTATCGGTGGTTACGTAAACGCTTGAATCAATGTAAACGCTTGGATTTCCTATGGTCGGCAATGTAAACAATGCCACAACGTTGTTGTGTTCCTGGCTGTTTCAACACTGGGGGTCATACTTTCCCGAAGGACCCGATTATTAATCTGAAATGGAGAGTTGCCATCAAGAGGTCTGATTCTACCAAGTCTAGAGGCCTGTGGACACCAGGGAAACATGATGTTGTAACTTGTATGCCACTGGCATTTTTGTGAAAGCGATTATTTGGAAGACACATCATTAGGTAATTAAGCACGATCGATGAATGCGACGGAACTACATTCAAATACAGAAATTAAATTCCAAATGAATTATGATTGTTTACTTGCACAAAACATTGAAATCTAGATTTTATGAGTATAAACAAAAACATGATAAATGAATTGAGGTTGGGTGCAACAAATTCACATGGTTTTCTTTGCCATGGCCTGGTAAAATTATGGCACCATTACTCTACACTCATGACTAAATTAACATTATACGCTTTGACAACCCTAGAAAATTGTTTCTCTTTTTTTACTTGTTCTAGTAGCTAGTCGAATACATTTATAGAGTCTTTTTTTTTAGTATAATCTGTGAAATATAACCCCTTCCTGTTCTGTATACATCTTTTAACTCATAATACAAATTAGACAACTCATTGAATCTATATATCAATATATAAAGTTATGTTATTATTTGATTTTGAAGTTATATATTACTCCTGTTTGCTTTGTGAAACCCTAGAAAAATTATGTAAATTAAGGTTAATTGACTTTCTTGATTGTTTAATTATAGAAAAAAGAATAAATTTAAATGTAATTCAAATTATTTACAAAATCTAATATGGGTGTTCCTTTCTAAGGGTTTCACTTTCTTTTGAGATCATGTGCATGATTTTTTGTTTACTTTGTGTTGCTTTGTGGTTCTGTCTCTCTTTTCAGGATTTGTATATGCTGCAGAAAAAAGTGATGACTGAAATGGAACCAGCCTTAAAATGCAGTTATTAATATGCAGAACTTATTGGTTTGAAGTCAAAACTTGTATTAGTATATTAGAAAACTTTCAAGAAAATTTACAATCATTGAAATTTTATCTTAAAAGATTTGATTATAAACAACTCTATATAACTCTCAGCAATATAATAAATATTACTATTTGTCTACTACATGTAGCTTTAAAATAGCATTTGTATGTCCTACATCCATAGACAGAGTTTAAAATACATGTATTAATAACTAATAAAATAGAAAATTATTTTCAAGAGTTATCTGCTTTTGCACACAATTTCATTTACCAAGCACTTAAATCCTCCTCTTTCTATTTTGTTGTAACAGACATTTATAATTGGTTCCTATTTTACTGCTCCAAGTGTTTTTACATTTTTACTATTCATATACTTTCAGGAGTAAGAGAAAGAGGCAGATTAAAAAAGGGGACAGTTCCATCTATTTTTCCATTTCGAGAATTACCAGAATCAAGCCCAAGATTGGAGAGATTGAATAAACGCACAGAGAGATTATTAACACAAGAGAAAGAAAATGCTTATGAATGTAAAGAGAATGATGTCCAGTATGAGGTTGAGTTGCCAAATGACTCAAAGGAAAGCCTTAATGAATTTGAATATCTCGCCACACCCCTGTTTCATCAAAAAGAAGTACAATGTAGCTTACCTGTCCCTGGGAAGTATTCCATTGATAATTTTAGGTTTGATGATAAATCAGTTAAATACTACACAGGCTTTTCAACATATGAGCATTTTATGTTTCTATTTCACTGCCTCGGCCAAGCAGCATATGAACTGACATACCAATGTTCTTCTTTAGAACCTAAAGATCAACTCTTTTTAACAATTATGAAACTTAGATGTGCAAAAGATGATATTGAATTATCAATACACTTCAAGATATCAGAATCAACTGTATCAAGAATTTTTACAACATGGATAAATTTTCTGTTCTTCCAGCTGCAGGAAATTGATATATGGCCATCAAGAAAATTAATTGATCAACATATGCCTTCCGACTTTAAGAAAAAATTCCCTAGAACAAGAGTTATATTAGATGCAACTGAATTTCCTATTCAGAAACCATCTGATGTGAATTTACAGAGTGCAACATGGTCAGCTTATAAACATCGCAATACTATTAAGACTATGATTGGTTGTTCACCCAGAGGAGCGGTATCTTTTGTTTCCGATACATTTTGTGGATCAGTTAGTGATCGTCAAATTATTGAAAATTCAGATTTGCTTAATAAAGCATCTACATTTGAAAAAAATGACAGCATCATGGCCGACAGAGGTATTATGGTGCAGGATTTATTTGCAACTAGAGATGTAATGGTGAACACACCTACAATGTTGAAAGGCAAATCCCAGTTGGAGCCATCTGAAATAGTTCATGATAGGCGAGTCGCATCCAAAAGAATTCACATTGAACGCGTTATTGGACTAAGCAAAAAGTACAAAATTCTTAAACAGGAACTTCCACACAGCAAACTACCACTTGGCAATACAATAGTCAAAGTGTGTTTTTATTTAGTTAATTTTTAAAAAGTAATTGTAAATAAATCTGCATGAGTGCTTTAATTCTATGTTATTTATAATGTTGAAATTCCTGGTTTTTTTTTTTAAACCCCCACTCGTAAGAGAGGGGGCTACATTGTATATTGCAATCACCTTGTCTGTCTGTCCGTCTGTTACAAACTTTCGTAACAGATATCTCGGCTTCTACTGAAGGGATTGATTTCAAATTTTGCACAGCTTTATTATGATGAGTTGTAATGTGTCTCTCCTTTCTAGGTCAGTTAGACATCTACTTCCTCTTTACCAAATGGTCGAGTGGGGGTATCCTTAGCACGACTAAGTGTAATCCCTTGTTTGGTTTGTTTTTTTTTACTTCACATGTTCATACTATTTAATTGATTTTAAGTTAAAAATAAAATCAATGATCTTGACCAGAATAATCCCTGTAAAAAAATCTAAGAACAAAACAAAGCAAAGACATACCAGAGAAAAATTGAGATGACAATGGTCCTAACTTGGTACAGGCATTTCAATAGTAATGGTTGGTGAAACCAGGTTATATGGTGCTAAACCCCCTCTTCTTTTGACATCTTTGTGATTGGTACCACAAGTAGTAACATAAAACACAACACAGTTGTATTGACCATCCTTTAAACCTCCAGAAATAATTTATTACACATCATACATAAAAAAAACAAAAACAGTTAATGTTGTTTTATTTTTTTCTAAAAAACTCTATGACAATTGTTTGATCAAAAACTTTGCAAGAACAAAGACTTCACATATTGAATCATAATAAAATAATAAGAAAAACTGTGAGTCATGGCTCACAAATAAATACCCCCCGCCCCCCTAAAAACAAGCAGATCAAATTTAAAGATAGAAGGTGCACATCTATACATTGACACAAAGAATGTGAAAGTTTCATGAAAATCCATTTAGGGGTTTAGGAGGAGTTGCGGATCAGAGATGGATAACCTGATTTGTAACGGAAGGATGGACGGACACCCCTATCACTATATACTCCCCACTTTTCAAGCGGGGGGGTATAAAATTCAGTTGCTTTCTTTTATAAAAGATGCATCAGCTGTAGAACTAGAAGGGCAGTCGTCCATGGAAGACGTTTGACCCTGCATCTTAAAATATTCTGTTAACAGGAAGTAGATGGGTTACAGGCATAAAATCGCTTTACACCATAAAGTATTATAATAGGAAGCTACATGCCAAATATCAAGAGGCTATGATATGTACAAAATGTAATTGCCTGGAAAAGTGCAACTGAAATTTTGGTAATGCCGCAGGACAATGAATAGTGCCAAAGTGACTCTTATACATCATGTATGTTGCTTTGCAAAATGTTTCATGTTACATAAAAAAGCCAATTATTTTAAGCTGCATTTATTTGAAAGAGGAGAAAAAAAATGCATTTCTTGTAAAGTTAAAGGATTTTTAGAGAAATTTTTAGTAATTTAACCATCTCGGAGACATTGTAGAAAAAAAACAAAATAAAACATTTGTTATGTCATCTTTTAAAAGGCAAGTGAAGCAAAACTCTTTGTTGTAGATAGTCTTACAAAAATCTGCTAAATTACATGAGATTCAAAATATGACATGTATGATGGAAAAAAAAAACTTTCTGTCACTTACTCAGATTTCTCAGTACTTATACAAATCTGTATATGTAGCCCCTGAAAATGACGGGAAACCCCAAATTATCTGTGCCAAATAAATACAATGAAATATGTTTTTTATGCATATTTGCAAGCTTTGAAGGCAATGTCTTTCTCATATTAGTTTCCTTGGTATCTTATTTCAACACTTAAAACTTTGAGGTAATAAAAGGCCTGAAATGCTTAGTGAAAAACATCAAGTTTAGGTAACAGACAAACTTCACAATAACTTGTATCAATATGTACCTTCTGAACAAATAAATCTACAAATGTATAAACGATGAAATAGCAAAATTGCTTATTAGCAATAAACAGTTGACCCTGAATCTGGTCATAATATAAACTAGATTGTTTCAGAACAATATTGTTTTGAGCATCATACTCAAGAAATTTAAAGTTTTTTCCAGGTTTTATCTGTTCCTGTCTTCCTGAGTATGGACACTTCACTTCCACAATGCTATCTTCACCCACCAGGGCATCAGGAGATGCTCCAAGATAAGGCCTGGTGGGAGAAACAAATAATCCACACTTCTTTGTTTTAACTCCAAACACACTTTCAAATTTTGTGATGGCCTTCCTCTCATACAACTTCCCATGTTGAATGGCTGCCGTCTTCAGTTCTGTTGGAAACAGCAAGTTGTTGCACAGCTTCCCCACATTTCTCTTCTGTGTCATGTGACAGACTTCACCAAAATGTGAAGCTGTCACCCTCCACTCCCTAGCACCAAACCATTTTCTGTTAGAAGATTGCCCTCTAGTTTTCTTTTCTAACATGGCAGCTTCAGCTTCCGAGACCTATGGAAATAAAGTTACATCAATGCATTACACAAGAATACAAAAATTTGATTAATTTAAATCACAAAAAGGCTTTTGAAATGTTATCTTGCACTTAACTTGTACTTTTTGATGCAGTGCAACAGGTTTGTTGGAAAAAAACAGGACCCAATACATTTTCTGTTCATTCTTGTTATAGGCAATTTACTAGGGTAGGTGGTGAAACCAGAAACAAGCATATTTTTTTATTTGGCCTTGCATTACAAAATCAATGTCTCCCCACCAAAGTTGGGAGGGGGCACATAGAAAGTGGGTCTAAAATTGAGTATTTTCTATATGCATCTCTTTTGTTCTAAAATTGCAAACATTATGCTAAAATGATGATGTCTGGTTTTAAAGGCAAATTTCATAAACACCTACAAGTACCAATTTCAAATGATTATTTATAGTAATACTAGTACATGTAGATACATTTATTTTCCACTAGATTTTACATCATTAAAGATTACCATTATATGCAGCTCTAGGCTGGTGGAAAGTTTGAAGTCCTTCTGTACATGACTTTTCTATCATCAACTCTGATGTTTCATGAAAATGTTGCAACATCAGCAACACAGCTGCAATGTGTTTGCACGTTGCTGAAGGACCTTTTCCTGCCGGACATTCACAATCTGAATTAACTGGTGTTCCTGTATTCTTTTCCAACTTGATCTTGTAGTTGTAGGTTACCTATAATAAAATAAAATAGACATGCATTTGAAAATGTATTAATATGTATGTAACTGTATAAATCCCAATGAAAATGATAATGATAGTATTTATTAGATTTGTATGTGACTTATTATCCCACAGTTGTGAAATTCAATACACAGGTGCAGTGCTATCATCGTAAGGCAAAAAATTCTGCTTATACCAGTGCTAGAGCCTAGAGGCGCTCCTAAACTTGCAGTGAGGTGCAAGTTTTATCTTCATGTTGAAAGCCGTCCAGAGATTTTGCCATAAAAGTGCTGTTGTTTTGCTTTGTTTCATTTAAATATTTACAATGTGATTTTATGTCATGCATATATACACTTTATTTTTAATTTTTGGAAAGGCATGCAAGTGAAAATAAAGATTTACATTTCACCAAAACATAACTTAGACAAATCATGTTATGTACATGTATCTAGAAATATAATGTTCACAATTAGGTTTTTTCCCAATACATATGTCTTCCAGAGCAGTCATTTGAGAAATTGATCACCTTTGTTGTCCGTTGCCAACTATATGTAATTATATACGGTGCTTAAATATTTTAAACAGACCATTTTAACAATACCTGCTTTTTCATGGCAGCACCAACTATTCCCGATAGATAAACATCTTCATTTCTAATTTGAACAGAGCATGCCAGCACTCTTCTGGCTGTTAAAAGGGCTTCTCCTTTCTGTATGGCCTTTATGTCACCTGTAGCTTGCTTATCTCCTAAAAGAAAAGATAATGAGATTATAAAATTAAATGTATATATACTCTAGCAACGTTAGACTAAGTGTATTATTGTTTTTATATTCCATGAATATCTGTATTCAACAGTGAATCTGGTAGGAGGAAAATTAACTATCTTGTGTTTTTCATTAATGTGAATTTAATTATAATATAAAGAACTGCTCATGCATCTTTAACTTCTTTTTTTGATATATTGACTTCTTGGCGTGTATATACATGTATATATAAATTATAAAATAAAGTCTCTATATTGTTGAATCACAATAAAAACACTGAAACTGTTTGGAGCTTTCGGCCACACTACTGGCATTCATCAGCACATTTATCTAACAGTCACAGGCAAAAGAAGAAAAAATATTAAGAAAGCATTTTATTTGAATAAAGTAAAGATCTCTTCAATTTTATATGTATTTCTGTAATAAATAAACATTAAATCTAAATTAACAGTATACATGTATATATACCTGCCAGTCGATATAGGAAATATCCATCAATTTGTTCCCTTGTAAGTTTGGCAAAAGTTATCTTATGCTCTTTTGTCAACTGTCTGTAACCAAACTTTGGCCAATCAATGATGGTCAGGAATGAGTCAGGAACAGCAATTTCTGGCTCCCTAAAGTTCTGGTTCCTGTCATATGCAAGCAACCTATAGATAAAAATTGGTTTAGCAAAAAATTATAACAATACAGGTAATTAAAAAAAATAACAATACAAAATGTTCATGCTTTATACATGTACAACCATCTCTATCTTATGTTTGTATGATATATTGGAAATGAATGAAGCAGGACCAACATGGACCCCTTAGCCAGCAGTCAGTGAACCCCCCCCCCCCCCCCCGCCCTTTTTCGAAATTTCTGGATCCACTAACAGTTGTACACTCTTTGATTGACATTCAAAATTCAAGTATGGTACAGTCACTGCTACATGAGTTTGATACATTTGTGTATAAACAAACTTCCTTACCCCAAGAAAAAAAATATGTGTGTTTCTGGTTTCATGCCTGAAAAAAATAGGGTAGGTTGTTAGGAATTCATTTCTTTTATTCAAATTTGTTACCTTGACCGAATGGGGAGTATCTATGGTGTTTTAACAAGTTTAACAGTGCTTAAGCAAAACTTGCAATAAAAAGGCTAGGGTCGGCATGAAAAACTAGGGTATATATGGAAACCATAAACGCACATATTTTTTATTTGTCCTAATAAGAAATTAGACAAAAACTATGCATGTGTTCAACATTTAAACATTTTGAGTACTTTTCATTTAATACTTTTGTTTATTTTTTACCTTCCAATGTTTCAATTCAAATGCTGCTGATGAGAGTTTACTCCTTGAATGAAATATGCATATATACAGCATAAATAAATTAGCTGTTTTATACCGGTTTCAGTGTTTGAATTTTTTAATCCAGGGAACCCCAGGTAGGAAAAAGGCGATCACTTGGGGCAGAGCGAGAACATCCTAGGTAATGTTATATGCAACCTAGGTTGTTCCAAATGTACACTTTTATTTGTTGAGCAGACCATTGACCCATACACAACAGAGGTCATGCATATGCACATTCTGTTTTATTTTTAAACCTGGAAAATAATCTACCAAAGATGCCCTAGGAGGGACATTCCAACACGCCCCAAAGCTACCCCCTTCTTTTACTTTTAGGCCATGGACTCTAGGTGGAAATTTAACTCCCTTGCACACAAAATTTATCCACGCATGAAATATTTGTTTAATGAGTATTTGAGTATTATTCAAGAGGGAATCAAGTTAATTTACTAATGTTTTCAAGCTTGTGAAATGACGCCACTGTCAAATATATAGGAAATTAATGTATGTCAGGTTTGTTTCACAAATTCATTACGAAATGTGCTATAATTCGCCAGATTTTATTGATACACTCAAACAGTTTTATTACCTGTCTATGAGATCGATCTTCCTTCCAGTAACTACGGCTCCACGTAGCTGTAACTCCTGCTTTATTTTAATCTAGGGACAGTCCAAGTTGCGTATTTTGCCGCCATTATGTTTATATTGGTTTCAAGCGTCTTCCGATGTTCAAACGCAGGAATGAGTACCGATAGAACTACAACGCCACCTGATAAGAAAAGTCGTGACGGTTTTCCATTAATCCACTCGGGTTTACAAATCTAAATTCTGAGATTTATATGATTTAAACTACTCCCGATACATTATCTTTTTAACAATTCTATATACATGTACATTCGAATTAATCTGACGTCACAATTAGAATTCCGACGTCATAGCAAGCATCGCAGATGCGAGCTATACGGTTACATGCGTGTGTGTAAAGAAAGTCACTTGATTCATATGAACAAATCCATTTCAGATGGTAGCTGAGCTATCCGAAGAAAATATTGTAGACGAACAAAAAAATATATAATATAAAAGTAGACAAAAATAATTTTGACATCGATAAAATTAAAGTGTTTATTTTTTAAATTACTAAAAAAAAATGCCAGACAATTTTTTTTCAATCTGAAACGCTGTATTTGAAATGGAGTTTGTGACGTCACAAACACATTAGATAAGACGTCACGTCATCAATGAAACGTAGAGGCACTGTTAGGGGGCTCTGAACAAACGACATGAACAATGTGCGATGCTCGCATTTAGGCTGTGCCTTTATTCATATTATTACGCTCAACTGAAAATTCCAAACTGGAACAATGCAATTTAGTTAAGATTTCTCATTATTATATAGATAGAGATGAAATATCGAATTTTCCGAGTGACAGAAATCACGGTAAATCACATGTGAAAATTATCGTTTATTTTCACTCTCGGGTTTTTTCCCGCCAAAACGTCACAATGGCTTTGTACTATACAGATATTCATCCGCCGTTCATAAAATTTAGAATTAATCATGAAAATTTTACGAAAACAATTTTGATCTATATAATAAATAGGATAATCAATTGGGCATCGTGAATATCCAAAATATGATCACTCGTGCCGCATAAAGCATCAGATTAAACTCGTGCGCGGAACAAGTTCCGCGCACTCGTTTAATCAGATGCGTTATTATTAAATTAAATATCCTATAAATATTTTTGTTTAAAAGGTACGTATATTCAATAAAATGACGAAAATATATATATTTATGTCAATTTTATTTGCTTTTAACATTCTGTTTTGGGATATATCTTATTGGTTTCAAAAAACTGAATTACCATTGAAAGCGTCCTCATGGAGCCGCTTCGAAATTTTAAAACAGTGCTTTGTTAGACATATGAGAATCGAAATAGATTATTGCAATTGAGCTCAATGCGAATTAGAACATGGTCAGACCTTAAAATTTAAAATATTGACCAGTGGCGGATACAGGGGGGGGGGCCTCCCCTTTAAAAAAGGAAAGAAAAAAAGAGAACGGAGAGGGTAACAACCAGCGCCAAATGCAAACTGTAATCACCGCTCGTCCTCGCCATAAAATAATGCATTAACGGTACTAATTCGTTTATTATGATATCTCTGTTGTATACTGTACCTAATAAAGGTTACTTATAGGATAATTAATAGGGCGGAGTGAATATCCAGGATTTTGCACCATTTTTTCGAGGGCTTCTGTAAATGCGCCTCTGTGAGGCCCGGGAGGACAACTTCGTACCCCTCCATTTCCGATATCCCGTTTTTACACCCCCACTTTTGAAAATCTTGTATCCGCCTCTGTTGACAAATATAAGGTCTGACCATGTTTTAATTCGCATAGAGCTCGCTCGCAATAATCTATTTCTTAATTAGACAACGGTTCGTGTCAACAACACCCCGACGTTACTGTCAAGTAACATATATAATGCATACCAACAAACTAAATTTTAAGAGGAATTCTTAAAGATTGAACTTTTAAATATCCTACATCATGTGCCTACAACCGACGTTACTGTTACACATATGCCTTTAACGTCGTAATTTACTTTTTATTTCCATATAACATCCGTATTCAACGTCACGTGATAGACAAAGTGGGTCAAAAACACCCGGACTATCGAACAATGTGAACTGACAACATAACCCATAACTGAAGGGGAGCTTAAGTTTTTAAGAAAAAAGAAGGCAGTACTTCTTCTAAAAACTGCATTTAATCTATTTGTTGTTTATTTGTTTGAATGTTGTTTCACGCCACTTACAGCAATTTTTCAGCTATATCCAGTTTTTATTGGAGAGGAAGCCGGAGTACCCAGAGAAAACGCCTTACTGGCGGTAGAAATAATGTCAATCCTTGTCAATTAAGATTGCATGGAGTCGAGCGCACCCTGCCCGCAGTGAGACTCGAACCGGCAACCTCACTGTTTACAGAATACGTAATCAATAGTAGACAAACTACTTTAACCACTCGGTCAGAAACCCTTCAACCTATTAATATATTGTGGTGTGCACATTGCCAAATGAATTTTGATAAATGATACATTTTAGGAAAAATGCCATATTTTGCCGACGTTTCGACGACCACTGCCGTCTTTATTCACGGCATATATACAAATGACAAGAATATGTATATGTGAAGCCAATAACAACAACAACAACAACAACGTTATAATACAATGACGTCATAAACGGGTAAAGTAAATTACAAGTGAAATTTGGCAGTAATATGAACAGTAGAATTTGGAGGGAAGGGGATACAAAACGAACGTTACAATACAATGCCGTCTTAATGGGTAATACAATGTCAGCTTTACATATAATGTAGTATATTTTTAACAGTGTTATCGGTTTTTTTTTCAGTCCTTGTTCATTTAAAGTTCCAATTTTCTTCATCCAAAATTTTTCTTCTTCTTTACGATATATCCATGATTTGTTAATTTTCTCAATGTCAATTATTTTAACGTCATTGATATTATGGTCCTGTTGGTTGAAATGTATTGGTACAACGTCTTGTTTTTTATTCCGAATACACGATAGGTCATTTTGCATGCGCTCATACACTGTATTCCCAGTTTCACCAACGGACACAATTTGTTTACACTGTTCACAATAAATTCCATATATTAAATTTGCTGTCCTACAATTTATTTTACCGTCAACATGATACACCATTATTAGCTGTAAATTTCGTAAGATTTAGCATTCTATTACAAATTGCACAATTTTTATCACATAGTCCCGTTTCGTTTTCCCGTATAAAAAATTGATTATTGTGTTTCGCGTGAACTAGTTCATCTTGAATATTTGTCCCTCGTCTATATGCTACTATTGGTGGTTCCGGAAGCACTTTCTGCATCTTTTTAGATCTATTTAAAGTTTTAAGCCTGTTTCGTAATATGTTGTGGATGTTCGGAAGTTCTTTATTGTAAGTAGTTGATAACGGTACTCTGTCTAAATTTTTGTTTTTATCTGTTTTATATTTTAAAAGATTTTCTCTGTCCAAAGTGTCAATTTTTCGAAATTCATGGTCTAAATCTTTTTTCTGGAAACCTCGTTTCTGTATTTTTTATTGTATAGTTTTTAATTAGGAAAGATAAATATACTGACATGATTAAGGTATTATTCAATATATGAAATTTGCTTCGTTAATTTCATTCTACCTATAAACACAAAATGTTCTTTCGATTGAAGAGGTTTTGCTGAGAATTGAGTTTTCTTGCTTTTTAGAAGAAACTGTGATTGGGAAAAAAAAGTGGCCTCTTAACGGGTACTTGATAAATTCATACCTAACAAAATGTTTCTTGCTATCTTTTGCACGGAGCAAAATTGGTGTACACAAAACATGACACGTATAGAACTTGAACGATGAAGATACCACGTTAAACGAAAGAGGTATTGTACTCTCCTGTGCTAAAATTGGAGGACACATTTTTGAACATGAAAGTCAAACTGTGTTGCATTCTTCCTCACTATCATACATGAAGACTCGAACATATGATACCTGCGCTCTAACAACCAAAGGTTCAAAGTTTCAAAGATTCAACCGACCTAAAGAACCTAATAATGTGGCCAAGTAAGAATTATGCTATACTCACTGAATAAAAGGGGAATTGTGTGTGTTCATTTGCATTACTTAAAACTCTTGCTGTGCAACTATTTGTATTACCGAAGTTCGTGTTTTTTCTGTGGGTACTGCGACTTCCTCTCCCCCAAAAAATTGAACGCAATGATATAGCTGATGAATTGCTGAAAGTGGCGTTAAACTTTACACAAACAAACAAACAAACAAGCAATGTGTATTATAAGACTCCTATATCATTTCTTGCCATTATAAAAAAAATATGTCCATTCCGGATTTGGTCGTAACTAATATAATACCATTGAAAACGAAAGTGCATTTTATTGCATGTTTCAAATTAACTATTAAAATCAAGTAAAGTTTCAATGTGAAATAATAATGTATGCAGACATAACATATATCTACAGAAAGTCACAAATAAGAAAAAATATTTTAAAATACCCACTGAAAATACGTTGTTGGTAGAATTTTATAGCATATCTTCTACAAGGAAGTTAAATCACGTGACCGTTTATATCTATGTATAGGGGGTCATGTTTACTAATTTTTACTAAAAACAGGCGATTTTTAATTTGTAGAAGTAAATACATGTTTTAAGTGTACATGACATTAATTTTCTGTCAATTACATTAGTTGCAAACTTTATACTTTTTTAAAGTTTGTGATATTGTTGTAAATGTATTTTATAACATATATTGACAGGATTATGCATAACCAGTGAGATATTTGGAGTTTCTCAGTATGTTATTGGTAAAATGGCTTATCTGGAGGACAAAAATAGTATTTTTTATATTTATCAAATCGTGTAAGTATGACGGACTGCGTTGGTTGACAACATTTGTTGAAAACTTCATTAGCCATAGTTCGTATACGTCTAATCTCTAATGTTGGCATTTTAGATTTTTGTAGCAGTTGTTCATAGTTGCTGTGATAGTCATCATATATGAATCTAAGTGATCGTTCTTATATTTTTTCTATTTTGTTTGTATTGCTTTTGCTGCAGAAGTGCCAACTGAGAGGACAAAAATTGAAGTTGAAAGAATATATGAATGGTATATAGTAAATTTACCCAGTCGGTTTAAATATTTGCCAATTTTTTTTAGAATATTATTTTTATTTGATGCTTTTTAACAAATGTTTGATATATATGAGTGTTGAATTTGAGCTCAAAATCTATTGTGACTCCCAGTAGTTTTACTTCATTTTCGCACTGTATTGTGTTTCCTGCCAAATTAAAACTGATATTTTTGTCCCTAGTTTTTTTACCCACAGCCAAAACTTGAAACTTTTCTGGATTAGCTTTCATTTGATTTCTGGAGAACCAATCAATTAGTTCTAAGTTGTCTGATTCTAAATTTTTGATGACTGTGTCAAGATTGTGATGAGCATATGATAAGGTATTGTCGACTGCATAGTTGTAAAGAGTGCTATTTTGTGTGAAAAGGAAAAAGATACAACTGTTAATATGCTAACAGGTCTATAGCTACTTTTTTCCAGAGTATTGTTCTTTTTGTGTAAAGGTACAACCTGGGCTTGTTTTAATTTGTTTGGAAATTCAGATTGTTCAATAGATTTATTTATCATGTAGGTGATAGGTGTAGAAATGACTGGTTTAGCTAGTTTTAAGAGCCATCGTTTCCTGTAGCCTTTTTGATGTTTATTTTCTCTATTTTTTTTGTCACAAACGTTTCTACAATTGCTACGAAATTCAGTTCTGATGTTGCAATTTTATGTTCGTCACAATGGATCATCACAAAATTGCCCACTCTTATTCTGTATTGCTCTATACAAATACCCATGATTAATTATGTAATACCTGAAAGGTGTGACAAATAGAGAGAGTGGGTTATACATGTATAGTTCAATAATCTTTTTTATATTTCTTACAGTTCAAAAATAAGGAATAAAGAATAAATGCATTTCATTTATAGGCAAAACATATGTACAATAGTTGACGGTAATCAAAGGAAAAGTGTGTATGCAAAACATAAAAAAAATTAATAGTTTTTCATTTTGGATTTACACAAGAGAACAGAAGACATCTAGGCCCCAAGGATGTTATCTCGCGAGGACTTTTAAGTGTAACTTAAAACAGTGTTCATAACGTGTGTTCATGAGCTAATTTCTAACTAATAATATTGCATTGCTGAGTAATTAAGAACTTTAAATTATTAAATGATTTGCAATTTTTCAGCTATATCATGGCGTCCAGTGTTTATTGGGGGAGGAAAAATTATTAAATAAACATTTAAGATATGTACCTTTATAAAGGTTTTGACATTTTCAAATTTACTAGATAAATAAGTGTTTTGGTAATACTGTCTACAAAGAGTATGAATGAATGGCAGGTATCACGTGGTAAGAAATAGATCACGTTGAATGGATTAGTTCCGCTCCATTGGCTGATTTTACTATGCTGTACAATTGAATATTAACCAAAACAAATAGTAACAGTTGAATATTTATCAAATATGGACTTTTGACGAGGTCAATACATTATATATGCAGCTGTTATGCCTATATTGACCTAGGACGAAGTCCGAGGTTAATATATTCCTAACAGGTCCATGACAGAGTCAAAAGTCCATCATTGTTATATTACATATGAAGACATATTATAGTCTTTTTAGGGTTTGTGCAAGGGTTGAGTTATTTTTTTCACGATGTTGTTAAGTACATATATCCAGATCTAAATTTAGTAACATAGCGTCAATATAGGTAAAAAGAGAAACATTGCGTCAATATAGGTAAAAAGAGAAACATAGCGTCAATATACCAAACAAGGCAAGGCTTTGATTTCAAAGTAAAGAAATACACTAAATATCCTTAAAACCACGTGACTAAATAATCCAATGATAATGTAAGAATCATAAACCATATGTAATATTTGTTACCATTTACACGAGGATACAGTTATCTACCGGCGTACTACATCTGCAAACGACTGTGTCATTTGTATATTTGCTGATGGCTGAAGAGTTTCATTGTTTTGTCTGTTGTCCATTTTTGGCGGTGGGTAAGCCACAACAAGTGCTTCCAGAAAGTGGTCGGACAGACTGATCACTAGGGTGTCCGCCAAAAAGTGGCGGGGTCCTAAATACTGATTTACTGACATTACGTTACACCCCGGGCATATAATTATAAACAAAAATCGATGAAAAGCGGACAAAACAATTAACATTACGTGTCCGGGAGGACCCGGACCTGTAATTATACGACACAGAACCACTTTAAATTCGGCTGGTCCGGAAAACTGCACCCGGTTTTTTGTACATCGAACTCAAAAAATGACAGAATGTCATTATATATACTGTTTTATTTGTGAAACGTTCAAGATAAATCTTTGTTTTATTTTCAATAACGTTTAATATAAAACAGCAACCGTTACAATTTTTAGTACAACTTGGAAATAAAAGAGAGAAGCACGTGGAAAACCTATATTTAAATATTCACGATAAACGGGTTATCGAACCAGACTGAGATTAAGAGACCGAAACGCGATACAAAAGCAGTACCTTAGTATCTTTACTACATGATTTTCTAAACTATTTATTGTCATGGTGTTGTATTATAATTTATACTTATTTTTTGCAAATGCTTTCAATTATAGCAAGATTAAATTTAAAATGAAAGTGCCATTTTAAAACAAAATGATATATCCAACTGGTGTTTGGTAGTATCGATAAGGAAATGTCAACGTTTCCAAATGCCTAACTCCTTCTAAATTGTATGCCTATCTTTGGTTAGTGTTTAAACATTTTTTTCACATCATTTTATCAACTTTTACCATTTTTTTAAACAAATTATAACATAAATGTGCATGTGATTTACGTTACAATACGTAAATTACGTTACACTAAACTTTGTGCCCTCACGTGACGTAAATACAAATGGAATCAATATTCCATATTCACAGTTCTGCAGTATATTATATATTGTGTCGTTTAATAATAATTTTCGCTGACAATTAATGCTATATAATATGTGTTCTTGTTAAATAAATGTGTACTTACGAGTGATGGTAATGTTTACACAAGAAAATGTTTCAAATGTCTCCCGCTTGGCAACTTAGTTTTCAATAAACGCCCTTATTTTAGGCGGTGTCAAAAAATAATGTTTCCAGGTAATTTGTTCCTAGGAAATAAGTTTTAAAGCATGTTTACTTAATATACCGTAACGTAATTCACTGCAACGTAATTTACGGACATAAGCATTTGCAAATATATGAGAAATGTTTTAACAGCTAAAAACAATGTTTATATGGCAATTATGGTTAACATCAGTGTGTTTATTACTCACAGCGTTTGACGCTTATAGCATATACCTATTATGAGGAAGGTACCGTAACGTAATCCACAATTAAATGCAAAAAATTAAAAATTGAAATCAAAGACTAGTTTTTAGGCCATGAATCGACAAGTACACTATAAAACATAATTGATTCATTTAAAGATTTCTTAACATCCGGTGTCATATAATTATAGCCACCTCCCCCCCCCTCCTAGTCCGAGAATCCTCTGCCGTCCAACGCTGTTTGTTTTTGGTGTCCCACGCAAAAAAAAGAAAGAAAAAGCGTTGGACGGCAGAGGATTCTCGGACTACCCCCCCCCCCCCCCGTAATAGTTCAAAAATGGTAACAGTCCAATCAAAATCGCGGGACGAGATTTGATTGATGGGAAACGGTCTATTTTGACGTAAGAGTTTTCGACGCCGTAAAGTGGCTTAGGTCTCTATAATTTGTACTGTATATATTCTTGAAATATTACATAGGAAAAAATGTTTTTGGCAATAAGCAAATTTTCGTTGAAATTGATCCCTTTTCAAAGTTATTTTGGTTGTTGGTTCTCGGGATTTGTGGATTGTCTTTTTAGATAGTTTGCTTAGTGTTCGGTATTTTGTTATAACCTTCATTTAACGTTTACATGTAGATAACCTCCAGCAAATCTTTAATCATTTAATGTAAAGTTTCATCAACGCATTGGAAAATTGCAAGAAACTATAAAAGGTATTTCATACGTTTTCAAAGGTATTAAAAAAAATTTCTAATCCATCTTTTTGGTTTGGGAAAATTTTGAAGAAAAATGTAAAAG
Organism: Limnoperna fortunei; assembly: GCA_944474755.1. Taxonomy (NCBI): domain Eukaryota; kingdom Metazoa; phylum Mollusca; class Bivalvia; order Mytilida; family Modiolidae; genus Limnoperna; species Limnoperna fortunei. Next base: position 56,631,644 of record OX104120.1, read on the forward strand.
TATCAATTTTAAAGATTTTTTTCTGAGGGCAATATTGCAGAAAAGAAAAATGCGAAATTTCCATCTTTAGTGGTAACTTTTGGAAGTAGAAATCAACACTATAGAACGTATTAACTGCGGGATTGAATCTGATAACTTCCGCCGGTACCCCACGCGCAACAAAATCGACAAAACGATAAAAATTTGCCTGTTACAGTGAAAATTTTAAATCATGGTAACAGTTGAGCAGATGTACAAGGATTTTGGTGTCCTAGCTGACGCTAAGGACAAAGCAGGAGAGGTAAAATTACGTCAGAGATTTGTACGTCAGCGGTGAAAGCGATTTTTAGAATGGGACAACCTCCAATCCAGATAATTTTCTAAAGGGCTTTTCTGAAATGTTCTTGAAAAAACTAGTCTCTTTATTTCAGTTGGACGTTTTTACTTATGTTTAATGTCATGAAAAGACAGCGCCCCTCTCTGATCAAAATGACAATACTAGAACGTTTGATATTTTCTCTTTGTTTGTGTTTGGCAATTTTAACAAGACAAATTATAGTTTATAATGGTGCATAGCTACGAATGTAATCTAGCAACATAAAGGATGAAAAGAGATAATTCCCTGCATGCATAAAGTGATATCAAGCAGATTCAGAATAAAAAGTACCAAAATAAGTTAAAAACTCAACCAGCATATAGCACATGAAATATTGGGAATAATCAACATGGTAGACGAACATCCTTTCATCCAGCAGATTTTACACAACTAAAACCATGTTCCTGCTATCATCTGCTTGCAGAGAAAGAAATAACGGACGAATAACATTTCCTGTCATTGAAATATAAACATTTTTTTTTGGGAGTGGACAACATTTAACCTAGGTACTTTCTTCATCACTTCCATTGTGTACAAAACTACATGAATCATAAAAAGGAAAGTGAAGACTATTCAGTATTTCAGTCTTCACGAAAGTTGCAAATGACATGCCTGACATTCGGTCCAGCCATCCATGTTCACCTGCCTGACCGAAAACAATTGTGCCAGACCAAAATTTTCAATAAAACAATTCTCATGAAAAATTCAGTTATAAAATCTTTGTGTTTGATATAACAAATTATTTGTTAAATCACTATTTGATTTTAATTATTAGATACAGATAAAAGATTTTTTATCAAAATCTCAATATATTTACATTTGAGTTTGATGTTAGGCAAAATTAAAAGAAAGTCAATGTTTCAATTTGGGTTTTCGATCAAATCAGTTTTACTTATTATCAATTAAAATTTTTAACATAGAACACAGTTAAAAATATTGATTGAAACATAAGCAAGTATTAAAATAAATATAATCAACCAATGTAATTACATTAAAAGTTTCTGAGTAGGATAATAATAATGTTAATCTCTACTATTTTCAATATATTTTCAAAATCCCTAAACTCAGTTTGAAAATATGGACAGCCTTCTTTATCTTCATTTTATTTGTAGATCAAAATTTGATTCTGGTCCTGATTTTGTATGACACCGGTTTATATATTAGAATAGATGCTTTGTCCAATCAAAATGCGCGATTATAATTAAAGGGGAATAACAATGGAATACCGGTGTCAAGTAAAATTAACACTAACAGGGGCTGCTCTGGCTTCTAAAAAGCTGGCGCCAAAAAAATCGCCAACTGCAATTTTCCGTCGCCAGTTTTGTAAAAGTGTCGCCATATAAGAAATCGCTAGATCACTATATTACATGGCGAAATTGTTTAACATGTGTGACATATTCTTTTAATGTCAGACGAAATCCAAGTTTGCCGGACTCTAAATTCAATTTTTCAAAAGTTTGTTCTCGAGCAGCCCGTACACTAATTGTATTTTAATCATGAAAAGATGTGTGAGTGATTTCTTGTTGGCAGAAAACCAAAATTTTTGCAGTAATTTATTAGAAACATGTATTCCTGTGAATGAACATAAAACCGGAAATACTGAAAATAGAACTACGCATGTGCAAGAGTTTTCTAATTACGAAACTAAGACGGACATCCGGTCCGGAAATCGCTCAACAACGATGTCAGTTTTCACACCTGTATTTTATTAATTACATTATAAAAAAATATTGCTACAAAAATATGTTTGTTTTGTTATTTTTATAAATTAATTAACAGCATCAATTGTTTTATTACACGTTTACTCAAATGTGATGCAGGTAAAGCTGCTTTTAATCAGATAACTTTGTTGATTCATTTATTTCCGATTTCCGTTTAATAACTCCAAATCACGTGCTCCAAATAACACAAATGTCACTGGATACTACACAATACACGTGTATTTACGACCATAGAAGCAGACAAAGGATCTTTAATGATGCAATCGCCGATTACCGATAAATTTAAAACGTGCATGCTTCGTTTAACACTATAAAACCTTGGCGCCAAAAAAATCGCCAGACGCAATATTTTGTCGCCAAATGAAAAAAAATCTCAATTGGCGACATTGGCGAAGCCCAGCGCGACCCCTGACTAATTTTGTGGTGCCTTTCGATTAAGTTTAGTAAATTAAGAAGATAAAAAGGTCAACTGGTTGTCAGGCGCAAAACAAACAATCATCGGACCACGTCTCATGAAATTTATCTGCCGGTCATTTTGTCTGACACAATTAAATAGACTGCCTGTCCAATGGCAATTTTACTGGACTGGTCCGGCGGACTGGCACATTTCGTGGAGACTGGTATTTGCCAGACAATGATGTCTTTTATTGCACATACAGGTCCTTCATTTCCCGCCTCTCTGCCAGACTTAGTAGCAATGACGAAAAGGCACTGACCAAAGCCATTGAATATTCCTTTCCAGTGATTTTGTTTCCTTTATATTGAAGGACTATTAGAACTAGAAGTAGAAAATTACATCACTTTGACACATAATATATTCTGTAAAATTCACTATTAAAAGTACTTGCACATACATGTATGTAACTTAAATTTGTTGAAAGTAACTGCCAAAATACTATTTTTACTACGTTTCAATAATTGCAAAACTCATTTCACCACTATCAGCGTAGTATATTTGCAATCTCCGGCACCAAATTCATATCAGCTCCAGAAATTTTCACGTGCTCTGAACTGGTTTCTGGTCGCATTTTAAACCTTTGCTTTATATACCAAATAAAAATTTAAAGGGTACCAGTTCAACTTTGCGTGTAAACATAATAAACATGATGCTGTATCAAAAATATGAAGATTTCTTACCAAAATGGGAATAAAATTTGAAAGGCAACATAAGGCAATTCTACAAAATGAAAGGGCGACTTCTCTTCGCTTTTGAAGATGATTGACGGCGAAGTGGGACCACGATAAGGCGACTTCTTTGCCCGAGTCGCCGTCCAACGCAAGTACTGATAAAGTTGCTAGAATTATAAATGAAGTACATGTGAAACTTCTTAAAAATTACAACACTGTGAATAGTATGTATTTAATGTAAAATGCACTTTTACAAGTACTAGTATGTAAACATATTTAAATGAAAAAAAAAGAAAATACCTGCCAAAATACCAATTTTTATTATGTTAAAATCATTGCAATACTCGTTTAACACAGGCAGCTTCGTATCTGCAATTTCCGGCACAGAGTTCATATCCACTCCCGAATTTTTCTAAACTTCTTTTTCTTTGAACTGGTTTCAGGTCATATTTTGATGCTGCGCAGTTTGTAAAATGTAAAAGTCAGACGGGAATCAGCTTACACTGTTTTGTTTTGTCGTGGTTACAAAAATACTAAGATTTCTTATTAAAATGGGAACAAAATTGAAAGACGAGTCGACTTCACAACTGGGGCCATGAATAATATAGACATCGCCTGTTTTTATGATTTTCTGTTTTTGTCATAAATTGGGAAATATTTAGACAAAATTTGAGAAATTTCCTCGGGGGGAAACAGCCAAAATTCAGAGGCAAATTCAAGCTAACAAAATCAATGCTTTCCAACAGCCAGACGTTGAGTATGCATGAAGCATTTGAAAGACAATGTTTAACATTATTTAAAAATTGTAATGGAGTTAAAACAATTGAAAAATAGCATCATTCAAGCAATATTTGAAGATGACAGGTTGGTAAGTGCAGGTAACACTGTATATAGTTCACTTGTGCGTCTAAAAAACTCAAAAGACTTGACAGCAAAATATCCACAGTTTATTAAGGTATTATGGGAAAATTTCAACCAATAGTCCAACATTGTGTTAGCGAGTTAAACAGATGTTTGGGTACCAAAATAATCGAGACAAACAATATCACATAGTCCATAAACTGTTTTATGAAAGGTACTAACAACTGGAAGCCACAACATGTACCAGACCTAGTTTACAATCTGTTTGACCTTGTGGACTTTCTGATCATTATCAATTTGAGGTAATCACTGCACAATTGTCTAGGCTATGTTCCAGTTGTAGACTACTTGCAATATATGGTATCTGATGCCATTTGGAAGACTAAGTTGGAAGAAATGAAAAAATTTTAAATTTTTTTACTTGACAACAAAACCTTAAAGCTAGAAAAAATTATAACATCCACCAATATTCAAAATAAAGTTATTTATAAGTCAGGCACATACATGTAGATGTAGCAAGAAAGCCAATGCACACGAAAAGACCAAGGACAGAAAGAACTGTAAAAGAATAATAAATTGATTTATACCAATGTTTCGTTATTACTAGTACAATTAAATGGGTTAACTTAGAACTCTTTTTCTTTTCTCTTTATACTGACTATTTTAGAATACAACAACAGATGAATTTATAAGAAAGTCCAGCAATTCTATTATTTACCAATATGTATTGCACAAAAAACAAGACAAAGAAGAAAACGGTTACCACTTTTGAAAGGAAAGACAATGCATATTTACATCTGTTTTCGAAATTATAAATCGGTCTTAAAAAAATGAAACAGAAGTACAAATGTAACAAAATTCCATAAATTTACATAAAAACATTACTAAATATGTCAGTGGTAGTGTAATTTTGTTGTTCTTTGGTAAAATGAAGCTCCAATGAAATTGTAGCTCATTTGGATGTGTGATTGGCCATCTATGATCTGCTAAATCAAGTTAAAAAAAATAAAAATAAATTTTTAGCCGAGTTGCAACGAAGTTGAACTCGGCTATTGTTATGATGATGGCGGGCGGGCGTCAACAATTGGTTCCCGGACCATAACTCAGAAAGTTGTGAACCGATTTTAATAAAACTTTAGGATATTGTTACATACCATAAGAGGAGGAACCCTATTGATTTTGGGTTAAATCCGTTCAAGGTCAAGGTCACAGCGACAGAAAAACATTAGAAAATTTCTTGAATTAGTGGTTTCCGGACCATAACTCAAAAAGTTCTCAACCAATTTTATTGAAACTTTGGGATATTGTTACATACCATAAGAGGAGGAACCCTATTGATTTTGGGGTAAATCCATTCAAGGTCAAGGTCACAGCGACAGAAAAACGTTAGAAAATTTCTTGAATTAGTGGTTTCCAGACCATAACTCAAAAAGTTCTCAACTGATTTTAATTAAACTTTGGTATATTGTTACATACCATAAGAGGAGGAACCTTATTGATTTTGGGGTAAATCCGTTCAAGGTCAAGGTCACAGTGACAGAAAAACGTTAGAAAATTTCTTGAATTAGTGGTTTCCGGACCATAACTCAAAAACTACATCAAGTACATATCTGAAATTTTACACAATGGTTCAATACTGTTAGAGGATTCACATATTCATATTTTATGCAACTTTGAAAATTTGTTGATAAAGCTTACATTTTTCCTGCTGAAACCCTTCCTCACTTTGTCTCCAGTTTACATGTAATGCCTGTAATAACCAATTATGTTAAACAAGGAAAGTTTTGGTTAATAAAATACGGCAACTCGGCTTTTGCACCCCTGTGCATATCGATTTATATATATATATTTATATATATAGCAATTAGTGCAGCATTTTTAAAGGTGTCTAGTTGTTTCGTATCAATGCTACTTTGTTCCAGGTTTTGTCCGTTTGTACATGTACCATATGATATCAACATTTTGTTCCATTTATGATTTAATTATTTTCATATATCAGATCCTAGTTCATGGGTATTTGTTAATATTTGTGTTTCTGATGAAAATAAAAGAAATATTTAATTAAGAATTTAACAGGATACATAAACACCTTTATATAGATATTTGATTATTAACTGACAACAGGAATGTGGGTTGCTTGTTTGAGCAATGAATTTCCATGTTCTTGTAGATAGAATATGCCCAAGCCAAGTTTCCATCAATGAGGAGTCCTTCCAAATGATTGCTTTAACAATCATTATTACTCTTTAAGACCAATCCTTGACTTAAAATTCGGACTCGGACTTAGTGTCTGTAGTGTTACTGTATATGTATATGACGAGTCTATAGAAGATTAAGGCTTATTTGTGACCCAAATACAAGGCACAAAGGTATGTTGACCTTAAACAATTTATTTGTCTCTTTCAGCATGAAAAAGAGTACACAAGTTTTATAAATGCAGTAAAAGGTGGACCAGGAGAGAAAAGATTGGCATCTCAATTCATTGCCAGATTTTTCAAATATTTTCCATCGCTTGCAAACCAAGCCATTAATGCGTTGTTTGACCTTTGTGAAGATGATGATGTTATGGTAGGTAGAAATTCAGCCTTAAAGTGATATGGTACCATTTTTTCGTCATAATTTAATTACTATGAAAGACATCAAGTACAAATAGTGGTAAATATGTTTGAAAAAGTGTCAACATTACCCTAACAAAAATCCTGCTGGGTCTGCTTTAGTGGTTATTCATGGTGGGAAATCACATGTCTAAAAGCATTTTCAATATACCAAAGGTCAAGGGTTTTCTCCAGGCTGTCTGCTTCCTTTTGGCAGTGATTTTGCTGCCTTTTTTAAAGACAGCCCCTCTTTTTCAATTGGGAAAAATTATCGATGTTTTTACACTCATAAAAAAAAAGAAAACAACAGTAAGCAGTCAATAAAATAACTAAATTGATCTTTTGTTAGATATATTTATTTGACTTATGTGAGATGTCCAAACAGAAACTTTTTGTTTGATTTTATATTATCAAGATGCTTGGAATTACATGTATATGGATTAAGTTTGAGCAGTTTAAATTATAAAGGATAAAGTATCAATGAAAAACCAGAAAAAAAATACATTACAATAGAATAAATATTTTTTTTAAAAAGTTGTTAGATTTATTAATGAAGTACATGTAAAACTAGTTAACAATTTCAACACTGTGAATCCTATAAAAATAGTATATATTTAATGTAAAATGCACTTTTACAAGTATGTAAACATATTTAAAATAAAAAAATTAAAGTGATTGCAAAAATACTAATTATTATTATGTTTAAATCATTGCTATACTCGTTTAACACTGGCAGCATCTATTGTGCAATTTCCGGCACAGAGTTCCTATCCGCTCCGGAATTTTCTAAACTTCTTTTGCTTTGAACTGGTTTCTGATCATATTATGGCGCTGCGCATTTTGTACAAGGTAAAAGTCAGACGGGAATCAGCTTACTCTGTTATGTTATGGCGCGTAAAGACGATAAACATGGAGTGACAAAAATACGAAGCTTTCTAATTAAAATGGGAACAAAATTGAACGGCGAGTCCCCTGCAACGGAAGTCATGCATAATATAGACTATGGTTTTCTGTTGGGTTTTTTGTCATTGGGAAATATTTAGACAAAATTTGGGAAATTTGCTCCAGGGGAAACAGCCGAAATTCAGAGGCAAATTCAAGCCAACAAAATCACTGTTTGGATACCATGATATAGCTGAAAAATTGTTGAAAGTGACATGTAAAAACAGTGCAAACAAATAAACAGAAAATCAATATCATATTCAGATCACAAAGACGACATTAATTTTTGTAAATTATCTGAGCCTCGCGTTAGATTTGTTCTTGAATTAATCATTATCTCCCTTTATAAACATTTTAGGGTATTTCATGGGGGGGGGATCAATATCAAAGTTAAGAATAATTGTGTTTTTCACTCATGATATCATATTTGAACATGTTTTTAATATTTAACAGATAAGGAAACAAGCCATCAAAGATTTACCTACATTATGTAAAACTTCAGCAGACAATGTTCCAAAAATAGCAGAAGCATTGACACAGTTACTGGGATGTGACGATGCCTCAGAACTCAGTCTCATACAGTCATCGTTGATAAACTTGATGAATATTTCTTGTAAAGGTTAGTTTGTTTTTTAATTATGACATAGAGAGGTTTAATAATGTATATTTCATCCCTGTTAAGTTTTATTGGAAAACGAACAATTTTATTCTAATTGTCGACTGTATTGATGTAGGTTTTATACCCCTGCTTTGAAGAGGAGGGGTATACTGGTTTACCCTTGTCTGTCCGTCGGTAACAAAAATTCCTGTTGCAGTTTTTATAGCAACTAAAGGATGCAGAAGCCTGATATTTTGCAATCGCTTTATCCTATAATACCATATGGGTATAGCAATTTTATGCTCCTTGGTCATCCACTTCCTGTTTACAGAATACATAGATTTTTACACATTGTTGACACACATGCACAATTTTTGTGAAAGGTGGGGTATAACTTATGAGCATTAGATCACAGTCCACACTTGTTTATACTATGCCATATTCTTATTTTAAAGACTATAAAGTGCTAGAGATGAAGGTTTTCTTTCACTTAAACCATTACCTCTATTATTACTGTTTTTGTTTTCTAGGAACTTTCCAAGGTATGTTTAAACAGATTTTATCAGAAGATGAACTCGTTAGAGAGAGGGCCATCAAATTCCTGGGGACCAAAGTAAAAGGACTGAATGAAGAAACAATAGATAAAGATGCTGAGGAGTATTTAGTATCTCAGTGTAAACAGGTAGATAATTGACTCTAATTGTTGCAAACTTTGAGTAACTTGAGGCTAAATGATTACTGTGTCTCAATACCATGCATGTTGTTCAGAGCCACATCAGTGAGTTGAAGATTCAGAAGTACTGTATAAAATTAATGTTTGCTTCTTCTCCATGTATGAACTGTAGATACTTGCCAACCATTCCGGTTTTGGCATTGTTCCATGCTCCATATTTAGTTCCAGTTATGACACTTACAATTTAATTTAATATGTAAAGATCCCAGTTACAGCGATGTTTAAAAACTGGCGAATAATGGATTCGCCAATGATGCCATCAAATTTTCACCTCAAGCAACATTAATGTTTGTTACATCCAGGAGGATATGTTGTTCATAAAATTAAATTGTTTTAGATAACTATATTTTGAGTGTTTACTGACTCCCAGAAATTCTTTTTTTGTCAAAACAAATTGGCAGCAGGACACTTAAATATGTTGGCAAATGTGTGAACATTCAGGAAACAGTGAAAATACTGACATACAACAAAAGTTGGATAATGTCTTGGAACAGTGACTTCCATGTCCTCTTCATTATAGCCACACAGTCAGTGGTATATCATTTACTAGTTCAAACTTAGTGGCTCGATTAAACCGGGAAGTTGTAACTAATAAAAAAATTAAATGCTGAAATGGTATTTTATTCAACCCAATCAAGTTTGGGCTGTTGGCCAGGCATATTATTTTTTGCACAATACATGAAGTTCATGGGTTCTGAAAATAGGCTGGGGATTTGTGAAAATGTGAAAATGTTTAGGTGTATACATGGCAATAGCAGTCAGTCAGTTTAGCCACTTTTGTAAAACTCTGCACTTGGAAGGTCATGGCATTTTGAGACAAAGATCAGTCTAAGAAATCTGATGTCAAGTACATGTAATTCAACAGTAAACATAAGTCCATGTTGAAAAAATTAAAACAATAATAGGCCTTGAAGTAAAAAGTGTATTAATATTTTTGATTTTTATTTAGGTATTACAAGATGTAACAAAAGAAGAGTTTATTTTAATTATGGATGTTCTTAGAGCTCAGACTACTATGTCTACAGTTCAGGGGAGACAACAACTTGTAGAAATTGTGACAGAACAAGCTGACTTAGATCAGACATTTGAAGTAAGTTAATGCAATTCTTTATGGATGTTCTGGTCAGTGTCTTAAAAAGGTAGGTTTTTAACATAGCAGTTTAAGTTTGTGAGGAATCTGATATAAGATTAAACAAAGTTTATTGACAATTCAATGTTCTTATTGTTCAGGCAAATACATAAGCAAATGACAATTTGAGAAATAGGTTTTTCTTGACTTGACATAGTCTTGTATACTCAAATTGTTTCTCACTAAAGCTTAGAATAAATATTCATCAGTTTGAAAAGTTTTCTTTTTGATCCTGGTTTTCTTGGTTAGATCAGAGAAAAGACAACAGATGTTTAAAGGAATATTAATGTTGATGCTATGATGATTCTTTATCAAATAAGTTGGATACAAAATTAGTGACAGAATTACATTGGGCAAGACGAAATTGTGGGTATTTATTTAGGTTATTGTGTTTATTTGGAAACGTCTCACGAAAGGGAACAAGTTGCAGAGTGGTTAAGGTATTCAGTCTTCTAATACTGATCATAACTGGTCTAAAATGATGTCAGGCAGGTTTGCTTTACTACGAAAGGTTTTTTTTTACCCAATACTTAGGCTTTCTTATCAAATTAAAACTAAATGCAATGACACAACAGAAAAAAGTTGCTTAAAGTTTTGTTAAATACCAATAATTGTGGGAATTTTATTGTCATGGCAGTACAGTATTATGAATTATTATCAGTTCATGCATTAAAATTATAGTGGAACTTTCTGATGAAGATAGACTTGAACAGATTAGCATGGTATATATTGATTTAATATCCTAATTATATATAGGCGGAAGAAGCAGACTGTGTAGACAGATTGATGCACTGTATAAAGCAAGCTGCACCTTTATTTTCTGTAAGTATTGTGTAGTCTGAGAATCCTGCTCTGTTCCATGCTCCCAGCAGTCTGATTCTAGCAGTAGATTGCAGAGGATTCTCTAAGTTCAATGTCGATTGTAATATGAAAAATAATATAAATTAAGTCTGTATCCCAAAACAAATTGTGCATTTTTTTAAGTTATCAAAGTTAAATTCAAATTTTTGTCTTACTGAAAAACAGTTCTAACAGTCCATAATTTTTTAGATCTAGTATCACTTTTGCAGACAGAAATATTTTAATTTGACAGAAGATTAGTCAAGTTCAGGTGTTATTGTTTGTTTTTAATATTTTAAATTTTAATACAAATTGCATTTGCTAGGCCAGACCTAAAACAATTAATGTTAAAATATAACCCTGTAAAATATAAGGCTTTTACGACAGATTGGTTTAAGGTACCCGACACATAATAGAAGTTTCCGTTTAATTTTCTTTTTCGACCAAGAACTACAGCTTTATTTAATCAATATATTGCAAATTAATGATAAAACATTTAATATATTGTTTTACTTTGAGTCAATGTTAACAGTTTTGAGCAAAAAAAGTTACTCAAATAGTATTTCCGATGTTTTCTGAATTTTACCGAGGTCTGCTCCATTGAAATACAAAGGTCATCCAGGACACCAAATATGATCACGTGGTCAATTGTGGTCCGGATACCTTAATATGTTTATTCATCAGGTATTGATCACATGCTTTTCAACACTACAATTGTGTGTTACTTCCTTACTGCAGACAGGATGTGCCTGACTCCAAACTTAGTTGTCAAGAATGGCTAGTTTTTCTGCAATTATTCTCAGCCAAAGTAAACTGGTGCAGCTAAAAAATTGCCGAAAGTTAAATCGAACAATTTTTAAACTAACAAACCAGAAGATTTTTAGGATTTATGTAAAAACATTTAGAACATTCGGAAAGTACTAATTAAGTTAGAATTAAGTCACAAAGACAAGTAATATGTGCCTTTCCTGGGTTCACTTTATGCTTGGTTGAAATGGTCCTGAGAAAATTCTTTTTGGTTCTGATTTATTTTTGGTTTTAATTTCTAGGATAAAAGTTAACTTAAAAAATCAATGCAAGTACATAAAGTACACATATGGTATTCTATAAATAAACTAAAAGGATTTGACCTTGACTATGACAGTTTTTTATTTAATAGTTGAAGATAGAAATTAACCTCATTTTTATTTATGGTGCTATTACTTTCAGAAAAACGTCCACTCAAAAGCATTTGTTGGCTACATCTGTGACAATGTTTTACCAGTCATCAGTAAACTTGCCAGTCCAGAGGAGGGAGTCGATTCACAGTTGGAAATGATGAAGTTGTTTGCAGAGATTTCAGAATTTGCTGGAGATTTAGATAAGCTGGAAAGCAGATTGGAAAACTTGTATAATTGTCTCATAGTAAGTAATAACAAACGGTAGTCATTGGGAACCTTTAGGTAAGTTGGGCCAGGCATGCTCAGCTCAGACTTTTAATGAGAAGGATTGCCATTTTTCTGCCAAAACAGGGAGGCAGGAGGGTTCTCCAATAGTACTTCTCCCAAATTAAATGAAGGGAATAACAAAATACAGAACACCAAGAAAACTATCAAAAAAAGACAATCCACAAATCAGTCCAAGGATACTAGATTCCAAATTAAAGTTTTGGGGATTTTATTTTATCTCAACATTATCTCAGTCATAATATTTGCTGTACAATAAAGGTAGCCAAATAATATTTTGCTTCATTTGCCAGTGACAAAAAAGTCTCTGGGTAACCCCTGTGCTTACTTCTGACAATATTAAGTATGCAGTCCTGGTTTACGACATGTTGTATAATATTTTCATTTGTGATGTCAGTCTATCACAGGGATATGCACCAAAAAAAAGCTGGAAATCTGCTAGCTATAGAAGTGCACATTTTTCATGTTTTTCATCTTACACCAGTTTCTGCCCCCAAAAAAATCTGGATGCCAAGACATTAAGCACCATTTATAAAAACAAAAAAAATTACATGATCATAATGAGATCCCTTCATTGCAACCTTCTGCCAAATATTTGTCACTTGAAAGGGTTGTTTAACAATATGTACCAAGCAGGACATCAGTGTCGCTGATGCACATTTTCCCGTTTTTAATATTTTTGTTGAATTCATAAATATATGTTATTCATTTCAGAATTACATGCCTGTACCCCCTGCAGAAGAGAATGACAATTTGACCAGCAACGAAGAACCAAAATTCCAGTTTTCAACAGTCGAATGTTTAATGTTTGCATTTCATCAGCTAGGTAGAAAATCTCCAGGCTTCCTTGCTGATGATTCGAATGCAGAAAGATTAAAAGATTTTAAACTAAGGTAATGGATTGATAACTGGTTGTTTCACATAATGTAAGCCTCAAGTAATATATTTGCCAGACCAAAAAGCTAGCTACCCATTATTAGTGCTACTCTAGATAGAATTGTGTGTACCCAATCTCACCCACTTGTGTTAGAAGATACCATCATTAAATGTGTAACAATGAATTATTGGTAATACCAGGTAGTTAAACCCAATTATATATCAAACCGTGGAGGGACATATTTTCGGTTGAGACCCCAGGACTCCAGTAGTTTTTTCCTGGATTAACCCCATACAGCATTATAATAAAAACTAGATTCTTATCCCAGTCCACCCCGATTTGTATACCCCCTGCAATTTTGTTTGGGGGGTATATAGGAATCTCCCTGTCTGTCCGTCTGTCCACATCCCTTGTAAGAGCAACTACTCCTAAACCGATTTATGAAATTTAATGAAACTTAGCATAAAGGAAGTACATTATATGTAGATGTGCATGAAGGATTTTTATTGACCTTGGATATCATTAAGGGGAGATAATTGTAATTAAAATCACATTTGAAAAAATATTGCCATCTTAAATTTCGGAAATATCGAGTATTGTTTCTAATTTTAGTTTTGTAATATTAGATTTTCAGTTAATTTCCGGTTTCACTATATTTTTATATTACACGTATGTTGTCATTTCCTTTAAAAATGGCCATAAAACAAAAAAAATGTCTGGCCAAATATAAAAGCACAATGCAAGAAAAATTTTACTTCTTTCACTAGTTGTGTTCAGAAAACACTGCCTAACCCTAATTGTAATTTGCACCTGCCCTAACCAAACAATTATTTCAGTCAAAAGTGGTTCAGTTCAGGCATGTTTCACTGTACTATAGCTATGTACTACTTTTTCAGATTACAGTATTTTGCCAGAGGAGTACAGATTTATATTAAACAGTTACGGCAGGCTTTAGAAGGCAAGACAGGTGATGCTTTAAAAACAGACGAGGTATGTTTTGTCAAAGTATCATTTTTATTTTGTTAAACAAATAGTTTTATCAAAGGATTAATTATTACACTACAGAGAGATGTGTATTCACATCTGGTACTTGACATTGTCAGCCATTACTTTAATGTGCTCAAATTTTGTCTGCCAAAGTTAAATAAAATTTTGATGTACTATTGAAAAATCGCTACAACCATATTAAAATGGAGAACTATGATAAACACATGTATAGTTTAAAGAGTTTTTAGTCTAAACATAAAAGATGATTTTACTAGAATTCCTATGAGACAAGGATTGCCAGATTTCTTGCCAAATGTCAGCAGGCAAAGAATGCCATAATATTGATAAAAATATCATAAAACTAATAAAACCTAATTTTTTTGTGTATTCCGACTTAATCGCCAAGAGACAGTGCTTGCTGTGATCCTGTTAAAATCTTGTCAGTCCGCTTTATTAAAATCTATACATTTTCATGTACAGTGGTCCTTAGTGGCCGAGTGGTAAGGGTTTTTAGTGATCTACTTTTGATGACATTCCTGTCAACACTAATGTTGCCGGATTTGAGCGTAAATGACAAGGATTGTCAGTATTCCTGTCGAAGGTATGGTTTTCACTGGGTACTCAGTCTTCCTCCCCAATTAAAACTATGTGATGATATAGTCAAGAAATTGCTTATAGTGGCAGTCAGACAAACATAATTTGTGTCTATGATTTCTTTTTAATATATAATACAGTGGATTCCTCTTAATTGCATAACCAATTTGTCAGTGAAAAATATGCGATGAAAAGGAGTATGCAATTAACCGAAAGGTAACTTTTTAACAGAAAATATACTTTTAACTTCAATTGTCTAATTAAAGCTGTGTTTATCCTTAAACCAACTCAGTTGATCACTCTGTTCTTATGCTTTAATTCCTGTAAAAACAATTACAGTATAAACATAAGGTTGTCAAACATGCTTTGATAATTCTTAATCAGTATATCTCCACATTTCGGAGTCATTATGTAGTTTCTCACAGAACCTTAGAGTCGCCTCACTTTTCACAGCCCAGTGTATTTCAATAACAGTATGTCCCTGACAATCACGTGGTCTCCCTATATAATAGACTAAGCTCGTGCAACTTGCCTCAATTTTTCGCAGTGCCACGTTTAGAGTCGCTTTACTTTGGATATTTGTGTTATTCTACTTAAGTTTCTTTTATTCTTTTTATTTATGGGTAATAAAAAAGGTAAGGAAAAGGATAAGAAACAGAAGGTAATCATGGTTGACGACCACCGTCTTTTCAGTGATATAAGCGATAATGAAATTGACAATTTGTGTAATAAAAGTGAAAGTAATCAGTCAAGTGCTAGTGGTGGCTTATCTACTGGAATTAGTAGCACGAATATTTTTGCTGAAATTGTTACGTCGTCGACTTCTGTTTCTTCTAATAGTTTCGTTCCTATTTACGAGGCCGTACCTTTGTACAAGGATGTAAGCGGCATGTTTAGTTCCGGTGTAAACAAAACCAGGAATACTTTAAGTGGGACTATTCATTTAGTTAGTACTGTAAGTACATGCTTGAAGCCTATGCCTACATTACGCTCTTATGTTTCGGCTGCCAAGGGCAGCAGTAAACAAGTAAGTTTCGCTCCAGATGTTGATTTATACGAATATTCGGAGCCAGAAGTAAATTATACTGGGGAACGTCAAATGCCCTGTTTCACTAGCAGGCAGAATGCTCCCAATGTTAGTTTTCTGAAAGAGGAACGTCAAAAGCCTCAGTTTTTAGTAAATAACGAGGGAGGTCAAACACATCGCCCTTGTCATAGCTCGGAATATGTTGATTATCCTAGCTTATCGGTAAGTGGGTTCTCGGATAATACTAATTTTCGAATGCCTGTTGAGGAGGACTGTATTACAGTACCTGTTTACAAACAGCCTAGGTGTAATCCTAGTAGTTCAGTCTCTTATGATTTCAATAATAATAAAGAATATCTTGGGGGTTTAAAGAGGATTAATAATAATTTTATTCCTGAAGTTCCACACAAAATGTCTAGGTATGAAAATTTTAGTGTGACATTTGATAATGAGGATTGTGATAGAGACCCACAGCTTTATGATGCTGATAATGTATTCAATGATATTAATGAGTTGGGTTGTAGAAACTCAGGTATGAGATCAGCTAATTATGAGCAGAGTGCTCTTAATGTTGATGGGGTGTATGACCCAGATTTGAATATTCCAGATTATGTTAGTTCTTCGGAGGCTGTTGTAGAGCAGCCTGAAACTGTGCAGTTTACAACAGATTTTGATGATCTGCAGTATGGGGGAAGTGAGAAAATGTCTCCTCCCATTTTAGATTGCATTGCTTCTCAGCTTAATTTGGTTTCTATTAAAAAACCACTAGTGGAGAAATTGGATAAGATTTTTGAAAAATATCCAAGGCCAGAGAATGTTAAATACTTGGCTGTACCAAAGGTAAATGAAGAGATTTGGCTAGATTTGGGACGCTTCCCAAGATCTAATGATCTTTCTTTGCAACTTATTCAGAAATACCTTATTGGGGGTATGTATGCAATCTCCTCAGTAAACGAGGTAGTAACAGTCAGGCAGAGTGGTGATAAAATGACACTTGATTTGAAGGGTATTCATGAAAAATTAGTTAATGCATCTAGTTTGTTGGGATATAGCTCTTATGAGCTTAGTATGAAACGTCGGGTATTATTGAAACCCTACATGTCTCCATCGTACAAAAATATTTGTAAACCATCTCTGCCTTTGACCGATTTACTGTTTGGTGATAATTTGCCACAAACTGTGGAAACCATTACAAAAGGTAACAAATTAGTAAATAAAGTAATGAGTAGGGGATCTGACAAGTTGTTTACTAGAAGTAGTAACAGAGGAACTTATGCATCGACTAAAAGAAGGTTTGGCATGTATAATTGGAGAGGTAGAGGTACTTTTAATAATAGATTTTCAAATTATCAGTCCAGGAGAAATGGATCAACTGGTGGCCAACCTATGCATAGGATGAATTCAGCCTCGGTATCAAAAAACTCATCGATTTTAGCTACCCAAAACAAGTAATTCCACAGGTTAGTAGTGTGGGTAAGGTTGCAAAGTTTTATGAGACATGGGCTGGTTTATCATCAGACCCTTGGATTTTACAAACTGTTTTGGGATACAAGATTGAATTTACATTTACTCCTGTTCAAAAAATTTTGCCTAAGTTACCTGTTTGGTCTGTTTTTCAGAAGGAGCTGATTTCTACAGAAATAAATAAATTATTGGAAAAGGGGGCAATTGTAAAAGTAGAACCAGAACCTGGTCAATTTATTTCAAATTTATTCTTGGTAGAAAAAAGAACAGGTGGTTTTAGACCTGTTATTAATTTACGAAATTTAAACAAGTTTGTACAGTATTTTCATTTTAAAATGGAGACTATTGAAACTGTGAAAAGTTTGATTCAACCAGGAGATTTTCTTTGTTCTCTCGATATGACAGATGCCTATTTTTCTTTTTTGATCAATTCTGATCATCGCAAGTACTTGCGTTTTGAATGGGATAATGTGTTGTATGAATTTGTGTGTCTTTGTTTTGGTTTGAAATCAGCTCCTAGAATTTTTACAAAAATGGTTAAAGTTCCTCTTTCCTATTTACGTTCTTTGGGCGTGAGAATTTCTGCTTACATAGATGATTCAATTATTGCAGGAGAAGATGTAAATTCCTGTGTTAAAAATACTGTTGTTACTAGACAAATTTTGGATAATTTAGGTTTCACTATCAATAATGAGAAGTCACAATTCATTCCATCTCAGGTTATTGTATATTTAGGTTTTTTATGGGATACTAAACTCATGAGAATATCCCTTCCAAGGGAAAAGATTGAAAAAATTTTGAATTTCAGTATTTATATATTATTAATAAGAATAAAATAACTATTCGTAAGTTGGCAAGTCTTATAGGCTTGTATGTTTCATCTTTCCCAGCTGTTCTGTTGGGACCTTTTTACTATAGAAAATTGGAAAAAATTAAAACAGCTGGTTTGAAAGAGTACAACTCCTATGATCAATATATTTATTTATGTGATGATGCTAAAAAGGAAATTTCTTGGTGGGTTCAGAATTTAGAAAAGTATAATGGAAGACATATTAAAGAACCTCCAATTTTTAAGACTTTGTTTTGTGATGCGAGTCTCTCAGGTTGGGGATCTTGGTGCGATTTTCATTTTGTTCATGGAGAATGGAATGAAATGGATCGTAAGTTTCATATAAATTATTTGGAGTTGAAAGCTGTTTGGTTAGCACTTCAATATTTCATTCATTCGCTATTCAGTGTTCATATAGCAATTAAAACAGACAATTCTACTGTGGTAGCTTATATTAACAATTTAGGTGGAATTACATGTAGATCAGAAACTTTAAATGATCTGAGTAAAAAGATATGGTCTTGGTGTGTGGATAAGGATATTTATATTACAGCATTTCATATTCCCGGGAGGGATAATGTTCAAGCTGATTTGTTGTCTAGAATCTGTAACAATAGAACAGAATGGTCTCTTAATGACACAGTTTTTTCTTGTTTAAAAGAGGAATTTAATTTAGAATTAGATTTGTTTGCCTCTAGGTTCAATAAAAAGTTACAAAAGTTTGTTTCATGGGGCCCAGATGTTGAAGCTTTTGCAGTAAATGCTTTCTCATTAGATTGGAGTACATTAAATTGTAATTTGTATGCATTTCCTCCTTTTTCTATTATTGGCAGACTTCTGGACAAAGTCAGCAGAGAACGACCAAACATGTTATTGATAGCACCATATTGGCCAACACAAGCATGGTTTCCCACTTTGTTGAATTTGACAAAAAGCAAACCTATACGACTGCCAGTGTCCCCAGATCTGGTTCGGTCATCTCTGGATTACACAGTACACCCTCTGTGGGAACGTTTACATCTGACCGCATGGCATATTTGAGGAATAATTTATTAAGTGAAGGTTTTTCCTCCGATTCCTCAGATATCATATGTGCTTCTTGGAGGGAAAGTACTTGTAAACAGTATCAATGTGCATGGAAATTATGGGTTTCTTGGTGTCAATGTAAATCAATTTCACCAATATTAGCATCTGTTCATGATATAGTAAATTTTTTAGCTTCTCAATATAAAGAGGGAAAATCATACAGTATATTGAACACTTATAGATCATCAATCTCAAGTGTGCATAGACCTATTGACAATGTACCAGTGGGTAAGCATCATCTTGTAGTTAGATTTTTTAAAGGTCTAGCTTTTTTAAGGCCATCTAAACCAAGATATTCTATTACCTGGGATGTACAAAAAGTTTTGATGTATTTAAAATCTGTATGGCCTTTGGAAGAATTAAGTCTAAAAATGTTGTCTTTTAAGTTGGTAGCCTTATTGGCTCTATCAACTGCTGAACGTTCGCAAACGTTAAAATTCCTAGATATTTCAAAAATGACTCATGGTAAGGATGCCATTACTTTCTGGCTGGATAAGTTGACTAAAACAGATAAGCCAGGTAAATTTAGATCCGTAGTTATACCGGCTGTGAGTAATGATTTGTCTGTGTGTGGTGTACAGACTTTGAATTTTTACATTAAGTATACTGAAGGATTAAGGAAATCCACTCAATTATTTATCTCGTATAAAAAGCCACATTTGGCTGTTTCTTCGCAAACACTTGCTAGATGGCTTATATCAGTTTTGTATCTTGCAGGCATAGACACTTCTACATTTAGAGGACATAGTTTTAGGTCTGCTACAACTACACACAGTTTCAATAATGGTAGTTCTGTCAAGGACATTATGAAACTAGCATCTTGGAAAAATGCATCAACATTTAAACGGTTTTATTTGAAGCCAGTTATGGAAAAGTGACATTAAACATTTTGTGAGAAATTTGTGTTATGATACATTTATTTACAACATTAATGTTCTTTTCAGAAAATAAATATAAAGTGTACTTGTGTTTTTTATATTCAGACTGTCTTCGATATATTAGTACATCTTTGAAGGCTACATAATGACTCCGAAATGCGGAGATATACTGATTAAGAATTCAAAAATCACACAAGTTTGTATAAATGCAGTGTGATTAGAATTCTTAAGAAGTGTATTGAAGCATGAAGGAGTCATTGCCCACCCTTTCTGATTGTCTCCCTTCCCTGGTTTTATCTCGGACAGTCTGTATGTTCCACTGCTCAAATTGAGGCAAGTTGCACGAGCTAAGTCTATTATATAGGGAGACCACGTGATTGTCAGGTGACATACTGTTATTGAAATTCACTGGGCTGTGAAAAGTGAGGCGACTCTAAGGTTCTGTGAGAAACTACATAATGACTCCTTCATGCTTCAATACACTTCTTAAGAATTCTAATCACACTGCATTTATACAAACTTGTGTGATTTTTGAATTCTAGTGGCAGACACTAATTACCTCATTAGGAAAATTTATGTTTTTGACAAGTAGTAAGTCCATTTCTGGATAATTTTATGAAATAACAGGAATATTTGAATTCTTTAAATTTTTCATTCAATTAACAGAAATTTGTAATATGGAGAGTATAGGAAATGGTTTGGTGTTTTAAAGTCTTATGCAACTAAAAGAAATATGCAATTAATATGTATGCAATTAAGTGGAGTCCACTGTACTGTGAAATAAATTATTTCTGTCAACTGTCCTCAAAATTAAATTTACAATATCTAAAGTATAACTGCTCCATTCAATTAACGGTCCTGAATGGAGAAAATTTTTTTTTAAATGACTCCTAACATTTGAATAGAATTTTATGCAATTGTTCACAACAAAATGAAGTCCTAGAAAAAACAGTTTTGACTATTGCCTCGAAACTTGATGGTTTTTACTATTTTTTTTTCTTTTATTTCAGAACAAGATAAAAGTTGTAGCATTGAAAATAACTTCAAATATAAATGCATTGATAAAAGACTTATTTCATAATCCACCATCATACAAAACTCCTATCATACCGTCATGGAAACCGTTTGTTGTAAGTATTTTATTCTCAACAACAAACAAAAACAAAAAACATGCCTGCAAAATTTTTAATTTAAATTTAATTGGCTCAAAAGAATTTATGAAGTTGATCTTAATCTTCAATTTTTCACATTTTATTCCATTTTGAGGATTATTTTGGTAAATATATTTTTATTATAGCACCGCTTTTTAGAAAAAGGAGTATACTTGTTTTAACTTTAACTTTTAGCTTTAACTGTGTGCTATATTTGTTTGATTAGAACAGCTGTAATGTAAAATTTAAATGGCTGTTCCTTTTAAATTTATGAATGAGGAACACCATTTTCAAATAACCGAATGACTAATTAGCACACACTCACTTACACAGGAATGTTTTTTAATGTCAGCTGTAAATCTAAATATTGTATAATGCAGAATGTTTAATATTTGAAAAGATTAAACATGCACCTTGTTTAATTAACTGTTAACAGAGAGACAAGTTTTCATAAATTTTGAATAAAATAAACCCTCTTATTTTTTTTTAGAAAAAGACACCAGAGCCCAAAGCAGCTGAAGCAGGGTAAGTTGATTTTAGTTTAGAACGCAATCAGATCTGGTAACCTGTGTAACTATGGAATCAGTCATTCTGTGTTAACCTATACAACTCCAGCCAAATCTCTTCAAGAGACTGCATGGTATACGACCATAATATTTTGATCCATCATTTTTTGACTTTCTGATAAAGGCTGCTTCATTTAAATGTGTTTACTTAACCTGTACAATAAGACCACATTACTGTACTCTCTTCAGTGGTCTCTTAACATATGTTTGACTGAATACACGAATACTATGTAATGTCATCCAATAAAATCTGAAGGTTGTTACTATTCGTGGACTTTTTTGTCATCGAACTTGAGTGGTCTCTTAACACATGTTTGTCTGAATACACGAATCCAATGCAATGTCATCCTGTAAAAACTTAAGGTTGTTACCAGGGGTCTGGAAGTTTTCCCTGCCCATTTCGGTCATTTTTCCCCCTAAGAAATTACCAAATTCCATGGTCTCTGGTCGTTTCTTACGTCGGGTCGATTCGCCACGATATTGTGAATAAGCAGGTTATACCATGGAATTTGGGATGTCTCCTACGATGTATACATCGTGTGAAAAAGAAAATATATGTAGCAACACATTCTCTCACCTAAAAAGTCTTTATTGTTAAATGATGTTGTCTATGCAGGAAAATAAGGGGAAACTGCGTTATTTTGATGAATATCCCTGCGAGTTTTTCATTAAGCGGAAATAGGAAGTTGTCACCTAATTGCCACAAGTTCGGACCGGAATTGAACTTATGCGTTATTCTGCGATCGAGGCTCTTTACAAGTTTTTATTATTAAATGAAATAATCATTTTTGTTCTATTATTTTCAATGAATTTTTATTCAAATTGGTTTTCTCTTGATTTATGTAACGTTCAGTCACATTGGCGCTTGCGTAGTGTACAAATTTTGACCGCACGTGTTTTTCATTAAAGTTGCACGTGAACTGTAAAGTTGTCTTTTATTCTTAGCAATGTGATAGAAGCAATCTATTATATTCAATCTTTGTTGCTTCAAAATGTTGTTGCAATAGTATGTTTACGATATGGATGAAACAGATCTGTCACCTGTTGACCTTATTACGTAATCACTGGTCGGTGGTCATTATTAATACTAATATTTCTGCATAACACAAATTGAAGGGATTTAATCCAACAAATGATTAATGCATGCAAAATATTAATTTTTAGATGTCCGATTTGAGCAAATTTTAGTTGGACATTTTAGTGTAAATTTCGGTAATGTCCGGCAAATATGACCCTTTCCAGACCCCTGGTTGTTACTATTCATAAACTTCAGAAAATTTTTTGACTTTGCACTTTAGCTGGTTGACAAAGGCCACATTGCATCTTTAGCTGGTTGACAAAGGCCACATATTTTTTTGTTATTGTTGCACTTTTAGCTGGTTGACAAAGGTCACATATTTTTTTGTTATTGTTGCACTTTTAGCTGGTTGACAAAGGCCACATATTTTTTTTTGTCCTTCCACTTTTAGCTGGTTGACAAAGGCCACATATTTTTTGTCATTGCCCTTTTAGCTGGTTGACAAAGGCCACATTTTTTTTGTCATTCCACTTTTAGCTGGTTGACAAAGGCCACATTTTTTTTTGGCATTCATCTTTTAGCTGGTTGACAAAGGCCACATTTTTTTGTCATTCCACTTTTAGCTGGTTGACATAGGCCACATTTTTTTGTCATTGCACTTTTAGCTGGTTGACAAAGGCCACATTTTTTTTGTCATTGCACTTTTAGCTGGTTGACAAAGGCCACATTTTTTTGTCATTGCACTTTTAGCTGGTTGACAAAGGCCACATTTTTTTTGTCATTGCACTTTTAGCTGGTTGACAAAGGCCACATATTTTAGCATCTATGTAGACATTAATTTTGATGCCTAATGTGATTTTGTTATATTTTTATACTCCTGATCCTCTAGGGGATAAGGGAATACTGTTTTTGGTCTTGTTAGTGTGTGTATCTGTAACCGTTTGTTGTTGCATTTTTCCTAGCAAAGATAAATAATAATTCAGTATTGGAATTTTGTCCATAGCTTTGTATGTGCAATATTGTGGGATTTATTTTCAGATTTTTCTGACGTTATAGAGCATTAGTGCACAGAAACTTATATATTCAGCTGCAGTAATAGGGATTAACATTCTGAAAATTGAACATTTCCCAATGACCCCCATACTACGTAAATGGTTCTTTTAAACTTCTTTCTATGTAATTTCCTGTTTTAATGTGATAAAAAAGACATAGGGCCCTGTAATCAAAAGTTGGATTTCAAATTCACAACCTCTGCAACTTTCATGAGATAAACTTGAAATGGTTCTGCTGTCCCTTTTCTTGATGACAACTTTCTTTTTCAGGCAAAAAAGAACAACATCTACAGAATCAAATGGTGCAAGTGGGAAAAAGCAGTCGAGGAAAGATGTCACGTTGTATTCTCCACCTGGCGGAAAATTCAGTGAAAGAGCTGGTACCTTCCAACCTGGTAATAAAAATGTTTTATGTTAAGTCCTTTTTGTACACTGTACAATTGTCATTCAGATTTGTTTTCCAAGATGCAATACTTCAGTAAGTCAACATATTCCTTATTAATCTAAAAATGTGGATGTAAAGATTTACTTTTGAAAGAATCCCACTACATAGCCATCTATTCTAAATAACAAAACAAAGTACGGCAAGTCAAAAGTTGCAATTCTGCACTAACCCTAAGTCTGTGATAGCACCCATAAAAAGATGTTAAACCACACACATGATATGTTTCATACTGTGATTTGTTACTCAGAATACATTTTTGTTTGCTTTACTCATGCCATCCATTTTTGTCTCGCCTGCAACGAAAGTCGCTGGAGGCGAGACATATGTATGGGAATCCGGCAGCGGCGGCGTAAACACTTGACATCTTGCTTCATATATTTGTAAGCCCAAGCCCTAGGTCCATCAAATTTGGTCCAGAAGTAGCTTATGATGAGTACTTGCCAGTCAGTCACCTGTCACCTGACCTTGACCTCAATTTCACCGTCCAGCGACTACGTTAAAGTTTTTGGGTTATGACAGTTCCTCTGTAACTATGCATGGTAGGATGACAATATTTGTTGTATAGGTTGCTGATGACTAGTACATGACTGTCTGGTAGGTGTCACCTGACCTTGACCTCAATTTCACGGTCCAGCGACTACGTTAAAGTTTTTTGGTTACGACAGTTCCTCTGTAACCACGCATGGTAGGATGACAATATTTGGTGTATAGGTTGCTGATGACTAGTACATGACTGTCTGGTAGGTGTCACCTGACCTTGACCTCAATTTCACGGTCCAGCGACTACGTTAAAGTTTTTGGGTTATGGCAGTTACTCTGTTACCACCCATGGTAGGATGACAATCTTTGGTATATAGGTTGCTGATGACTAGTACATGACTGTCTGGTAGGTTCCACCTGACCTCGACCTCAATTTCACGGTCCAGCGACTAAATTAAAGTTTTTGGGTTACGGCAGTTTCTCTGTAACTATGCATGGTATGGTGACAATATTTCGTATACAGGCCGCTGCTGATATTTAATGCTATTTACGTAATGCTTATGACGAAATTTATTTTCGTTACTGAAGCGGAATGCAGGCGAGACATTTTTCTGTGTCCACACTTGTTCATTTATAAATTCTTTTGGCAACAATACTCCCATAGAGCAAGAAAACAACTACTATTAGAATATCCTATATGCAAATACTCAATGCATAGAACCATAGAAATAAAACACAAACATCAATATCAATTTGGATAGCCACACGACAAAGCCATGTGCTGAATTTTAATAATAAATTCAAAATACATTCTATACACAATCAGTCTCTTCGCAATTTTTTATGTTCACACAACACTTCAACCATAATGAAATAATATATACTCAAGACAAAAATGCAGAAATTTTTATGAAAAAATATAAGAGGTGCTAACACTAAGGCCTTGTCGTGCTGAATGAAACAGTTCGTGCAACCGCGGGAATATCTACCCTCTATGGGAAACAACCCAAAAGAAATTAATTTCACACTAATTCAGTCCCTTCAAAACGATTGAAATTATATTTTCTGTTGTACGATGCATAATGATATGTTTAGCTGCACCTATATACCAGCCTTCAGGGTAATAACAATGGATTTGCAGAGTTGGTGATGTTTAAATTTACTGGATTATATGTAAGTACTTGTATGATTAACACTTATTATATACAATGCATTTCAAATTGTTTCAGGAAGAGGACGTGGACGTGGAAGGGGAGGCTTCAGAGGGAGGCGATATTAACAAGATGAAAATTAGTCTTTAAATCAATCATTTTCAGTCAAGCATTTCTTTTATATCATTTAATGGTCTGTGAATTGAGAATGGCGATTGAACTGTGTTAAATAAGTTTTTTAACTTCTAATTGTTGAACCAATATAATCAAAATTATTGTAAGGACTTTGTGTATTGTGTCTAGTACCAGATATTCCAGGTAAGTTCTTTCAGGAATTATGGTTAAAATGGTTTTTTTGTTTCTGATACATATTTTTTACATGAAACCTGTGTTTTTTAAATTCATCAAAAGAACATTTTAGATAAATAGTAGATCGCTATGTATACTTGAAAAAAATATATATCATTTGTGGTAGGAGGCAAAGAAGCATTTTGGATGGTAAATGCCCTGAAATGTTTTATTTCTATCTGATAGAATATTTAGTGATTCCTAGACAGGAGCAAGGTAAGTGCAACAGTATTGTGAGTACAGTGTAAAAAATAAAATTTGAAAAATGTGTCTGTCTGAACTTTGAGGTAAGAAAAGTGTAAAGAAATGCTTGTGAAAATGATTGTCTCCAAGATTCTGTGATGAAGAGGAACTGATGTGAATGGGAACCAGTACAAGAAGCAAGATCAAGTGGTGGCCTGAGTTGCTCCCCTTTACAGATAGAGCTTGAATTAGTTGGAAATAACATCAAGACAATTTATTGGTTAATTCAAACATCAATTAGTAGAAATTCTGGATGTTATAATGAAGCACATAGGACACATTTTTTAATGCAAAATGTTTTTAAAAGTCTGAATTTGAATTGCATTTTTCTGTATTTTGCTATTTTTCCCTTTTAGAAGTAAAATGGAAAATATTTCATTCTTTAAATTATTAGCAAAAATAGTATGAAATTAAATAAGGTTTCTCCAGCAAAAAACCTCAATTCAGGTGTTTCATTTGTATCCTTTAAAAATTTGGATAGTGAATTTGAATTTTAATTGTTGTTTTACTTTATCAAAGTTGTTTATTTTTATGAATAAAAATGTTTTAAAAGTATTTTTTCTTATTTTTTTTCACTTGGAATATTTACATGTATATTGGTGGACATTTAAAAAAAAGATGGTGTGTTGTAGGATAATTTTTTATGGTTTGGGTGTGTTGACTAAGTAGTATGTAATTATGTAATTTTTAGTGCAAGAATGCTATAATTTTTTTTCAAATTTCATGCAAATGTTTTTTTTAAAACTTGTTTTTTTTTTAACGCTTTGAAAAAACAAGAAACATGTATCTTATAAAAAAAATTCACAACTGTAAATACAAACAGAAGATCAGAATTTTGTAAACAGTTTTTATCTTGTAAACTAAATATTGATGTAACATATCTTTCCAGTTAAAGGCTGACTGAATGTCTGTAAAATGGAAGCTATTCCTTTGAAGGATGTTAAAAGGGAGATAACTTGAATTTAAAATTGTAGTACATACTTTTAAAATGTATTTTCCTTGGGCAGAATATAACCCAATAGCGAACTACTTAATTCATTTACACTCACAGATAATGGGATATAGTACAGTATTTATTTTCTGATAAATAATTTCTGGTATTAATAAATACAAAGGTTTACAATGGAAAAACAAAATAAAATATTAAGTCTGAAAAATCTTAATGGAAGAAAAACCATCTAATTGGAGTTATAGTATTAAACAAAACTTAGTTTTTAGAACATATTTTGATAGATCTTGCTATATTTGCTATAGTTAATTTAAAGATTATTACAGATTTTTATGCTGAATCTGAAGTTGAACAAAAATTTATTTAGGAATTTCCCACACTAGTTTGAAATACTTTAGTGAAACCTAATCTTTAGACTACTATTATACTGTGTTGATGACTGGGCATCAGTAACATTTTATTGTCTCCTGAAATTTTAGTTGCATAAGTTTTTTGTTTTTTTTTTGGGGGGGGGGGGTTGAGGGGAGGGGTAGTTATGAGTATTTCTGCTATACTGAAATTTTTGAAAAGCTTGGTAATTAAAATTTTTTATTCCAGGTAACTCAGTTTGTAACAAATGTTTATTTCACAAAATGAATGAAAGCAGCAGTTGATAATATAATAATATAGTATAAAATATTTGAATAGTTGTTAAAAAAAAGTAGCAAAATTTTCCATAATGTTTTGTTGTTGTTTATTTTTAAATGGGGATCTCATTATTTATCAACATTTTTATGACATTGCCTCAAGATAACTGTAAAAGAAGTGAGACAACTAACTAACATTATATTTTTGAATATTTTGAAAAGGATCTATACAATTTTTTGTTGTTTATTTAGCATTATTGCAATCTTATTACTTTTTTATGTGTTAAGGGCAATGCCTAAAAAAAATGTGTATTGAGAGTGTGACCATTAACTTACATGTTTAGTTTGTGTAATTATCATATCGTAATATTATTCAGCATTTGATGCATTGTTAAATAGTCAAGCATTCTGTACATTGACCATATGTATAAACACAAACAATAAGCCATTTATTTTTCATTTCATTGATCGAAATTAATGATCTGATTACATGTATTGAACATTTTTACCCTGTGTAAAACTATAATCAACAGTAATTACTTGCACTTTTCCTTTTCCTGATTTTTGGCTGGATTTCACAGAGTGAAAATCCGGGTTATAATATGGTGAATGTCGGGCGGGTGGGGAAAAAATTTTCGTAACAGTTTTCTCATCAACTACTAATCACATTCTCTTGAAATTTGGTATGCAGCATCAGCATGGCCTCCCATAACGTGGGATTCGATTTCAGGTCTGTCGCTTACCTTCTTCCTGTTTAACGAAATCAGGCCATTTCTGTCTTTGAAGGATATTTGTAAAATATGTTTTAAAAAGATACATCCTTCAACAGTGTTCAATAAAGTGTTGATTACACATTCTTTAATAAGGTTCAGTAAAGTGTTGATTGCATTCTTGTCTTCACTGTATTAATAACATATTTAGTTGTTTGTGTTTTTTTTTGTTTTTCTGTGATGCAAAATATATTGTACATTTATATTTATCACATTTTAAATGATGGTTTATGAACAATGAAGATTTTTCTGAGAGATTCTTTACAATTTCAACAAGCATTCATGGTAGTACAGTTGTTTTAAAGTTTAAGCATTGACATTCATTTTTAGAATTCAAAGAAGCACATTTATTCATTCCATAAAATATTTGCATTTTGCAGAAAGTGTTCTTAATAGTTTATATAATATGTATGTGAAGAGTATGAAACTTTGATATGATGTTGATGACCTCATTTTTGTACAACTTTGTGACTGGTTACCTTATATGATCTACTTCATCATTTACATACTTGCCTATAGTCAGCAATCTTTGATATATATGGCCAGTAAATCTTTTTACTGGAAATTGCTAAAAGTAGAGCTAATGTTTATCAATCCACTCAGCCACTATAATGCATTAATAGATCAGATATGAAATTGTTTTTTTTTTTTTTAATAATTAATTTAATTGGAAATGAAATAAACATTCTACTTTAGATTGGTAACAATTTTTTCTATTTGGTTCTACAAAAAATGATCTAGACTATTGTCAGTAATGTAGATTATCAAAAATTGTTGCCAATTATACATGTATATATTTATTGTTATTTTTCACTCGTCTTAAGTTGTATGGTTGAAGAATCATTTTTCATTAACAATTCAAATTATACGTATATATTATTGTTATTATTCAAGTTACATTTGCATATTCGTTCATATTTGATGTCATTCTGGTATGTGTATCTAGACCACTTTTCTTTATATTTTTTTATTTTATTTATATTGTATTGTATAAAAACAAAACAAATAAAATAAACTGCATTTCACTGGTGAAAAATTGATGTTGCGTTTATTGCAGTTACTAACCATGAATAGTATTTTCATTAGTGAAAGTAGTCTGCTTTTTTATGAAACATGCAATTTTATACAAGTTTAAACAATTGGCATAAAGCCAAGTTATTCCATCACTTAGTTGGAGGATAGATATTGAATTAGTACTGTAATTATAAGCATAACATAAGTGTAGAAATAGCTGTAATGGAGATTAAAACCAAAATTTGTACTGTTCCAAAATAAAAATGTTGATAATTTTGTTTGTGTTGTCACCTTTTAAAAAAAAATATTAGATTAAATTATAAAAATTATGACATTATCTTCAAGTGATAAGTGATTTTGTTCTGAACTTGATAAAGGAAAAAGTTGGAGAATATATCTAGATCTGACCTAGATTTTTCAAAAAGGAAATATCTCAATGTTTAGGGCAATTCTCATCCACCACAGTAACAAAATAATTCTCAAGTTTTGATTGGTTTAAATAGAGCTTTAAACTAAAACCTGAATAGGATTTTTTTCAGGAAGCAAGGCTGGTCATATTTAAAGCATATGATGATGGTAAAAATATTAGAAATTGATTTGTAATTTCTTTCATTTGTAGTTTAAAACTGACATTGAAGCTTGTTTCATAGAACTTGACTTACGTGTACTTTTCTTCTTCTCAATTCTCTCTTGAATTCCATACTATTTTTATAGAAATATTTATTGAGTTTATTTTATGAAATAACAAAATTCTTGTACTTGTATATAGTTTGATTGAGCATTTTAAATCTTCCTGTAAGTGCTTTTGTACATACAACTTGTAAATGGTTACAGTAAGTAAAAGGTACATAATGTATGTATAAAATTTGGGAAGTAAATAAAGAAATATTTTAAGCCAGTTTGGTGTTTTTGTGTTCTTACTAAACTGCACAAGTGTAGTTTATTATATTCCCGCTTCACATAGGGGATAGGTTGTAAACTGTTTTAAGTCTGAGTGTTTGTTAGTTAGTGTACCTGTGTGTGTGTTAGTGTGGGCATCCATGTTTCGTCCCATTTTTCTCAGCAATGATAAATGATACAATAGTGAATTGCCTTGTATGATCATGCCATATTCTGAGATTTATTTTAGGCCTCGCTAAAGCGAAAGAGTGGGGTATCATCAGGGATTATTAGCTCACTGTAACTTGTTTATCTAGTTGTGATCAAAATTGATACATTTTGATGATTGAAACTTGGTAACTTGGTTGGTCAGAAGTCAACATTTAGTTTCTAGACATTACCTCAGAACCACTCTCGCGTATGGCATTCCTTGTTGAAAGAAGAAAGCCTGTTAGGGTTAATAGGGCACAACAAGTATACAACCACAATTTTTTTTAGACTGTCAATAATTCCTCTTGTTATATTGGTTTACACCTAACTATGATGGGGGAAATGGTGGCAAAGTGGTTAAGGTAGTTAGTCATCTACTATTCATCACATGCCTGTCAACACTAGTTGGGGTGTTTAAGTCTCGCCGATGGCAAGGTGTGCTCAACTCCAATCTTATTTGACAAGGATTGCCAGTTTTCCTGGGGAATGTTGGGGGTTTTCACTGGGTACTCCCTCCAATAAAAACTCAACACCACAATATAGCTGAAAAATTTGCTGAAGTGAAACTTTGTATGCTGATATAGATTTTAGTATTATGCTGAGAACTAATGTGCATTACATTTTCTTGTATTGGTACTGGAAAAGGTTTCCAGGAGTCGACCCACAGAGCTGCTCAGGGCGTCACCATGAAGGGGAATTATCAAAACTGACAGCAAACCATAATTGTTATTGTGAGAATGCCATGCTCCTTGCAGGATAAAGACCCTTTCCTGGCTTATAAGAAAGATTGGGTGCATTTTAGTTGCTACAAGAGACCAATTTTTCATCTCTACCAAAAAGGTTGTAACATTTCTAGTGGATGATAACCAACTGATCAATCATTTTTAAGATTTTTGCTGACATTGTTTAATGAAACTCTTGTATTTCCACTGTAAATGAATGTTTAAAATAGATTTCTTGGCAATTGTGCATCCTAGTGACTTGAAATTTTTTATTGTTGGTTGTAAGATGTATCGCCATGGAATCCATTTGTTGTATTCTCATCTTCACTAATTACGATATACCAGTAGCATTATGTTCACTGAATTGCAGATATCTGGGTATTCATAAGCTAAATGCTTACTGTACGTTGTTTTAAACTTTGTTGTCATTTTGTGTCTCTCTACCTTTGCTATTTGGTTTATGCACCTCATTCATTTGGGATTTTTTGTACCGTGCCAATGACTTGTGGTATTGCATTGTGTGGTGAACTGTGCCTCTGATCAGTGGTATCTTCCAATGAAATTTTGTGAACTTTCCTCATGATCACTGGTTTCTTCTTTCTCATCGACTTTATGAAACTGGACCTCAATATGCCTGAAGCACATGTATTAAAACACATTTAATGAAACAAGTTTGTGGGGGGTGGGGTATAATTAAATTCATTGTGTAATGAATTCTGTCATCAGAATCATATAGACTGTAAGTCTAGGATTCTTCATGCTTTAAAAACTGACAAGTCAGTGTCTTTCAAAATATTGCATGCATATGCACACCCACTCTTTTCTTCCTGGTACAACATAAATGTTACAAAATAACACCATGTGAATGAAGTATTGGATTTGGCCTCGAAAATTCAACAAAAGAAATTATTTTGCAAAAAGAAAAGTAAGGTGAACAGAACTGTAAATATAGAAAGACAAAAACAAACCAAAAAATGTGGCCAAAAGTAAAACTACAAAATTGTGGCCAAAAATAAAGACAAACCTGCGGCCAAAAACAAAATAAAGCTGGCAAACAATAAAAAGACAAAATAGTGGCCAAAAATAAAATGAAAGAACTGGCCAAAAATTAAAATCAAAACACAGAAAATGGAGGTAATCAAATCTGCTTTCCCCCTAACTGTACATTTGGTTCCATCAAATTCAGAAACCAGTTAATTTTATGCCACCAAAAATGTGAGACTGAGAATAGCACTTGTCCTACATAGCCATACCCATTCCATTATCTACTGATGTCTGCATTTGTGGACAAGAATTGTCAAAAATAATACCATAACAACTGAGTGATTCACTTCTAAGCTTGTTTACTTTTATACTATGTGAATGATTCTTCCATGCCCCTTATATATACCACCATGTACAGATTATTAATTAACATTCTGCTTTCATGATTACTTTTGTTTAAATATTGCTATATTTATAAAATTCTTATATGATTTTCATATAAGGATATACTTTGGTTAAATGACCTCTGGTAGACATTTTGATAAGGATTTATTTTCAACTTTCAGTCACAAGATGGCGTAATAAATTCTACTCACGATCTACTTTTAGAAACGAGATGGCATATTAATTTTGTACAAAATAAATGTATGATTTGTATAAAAGTATGACAATTAAATGCAGTTTTGCAATTTAAAAGAATTATAAGGATTAAAAATGGTTTAAATGAATTTATGGATATACATTTATGTGTAAACAGTACCAATTCACTCGCACACATATCATGGAAGCCTTTCTGACTTTTATTTGTTCATGAGTGAATTGGTCTTTTTTATACATCCATAAATCCCTTAAAAACGGTGTTCAATGTTATATTAAATTGTAAATTTATATGACATAATTGTTCATTAAATAAAACCTTTTTTTATAAAGAAAACAAACCCCACTAAAACCTGGGAGAAAATGCACAGACTGCACTAAGTGTTTTTTCAGATTTTTGATTGGATTGATTTATAATTTGATTTTTTAAAATTATTTAAAAAATGTGTATATAATATTGCTAGCCAGAACTCCTGATAGTTAATAAGACAGACAAAAGAAATTACAAATTAATGTTATAAAACTTTACCTTTGACACATCTATCCTATAGTAAGGGTTGACGTATTCTGGGGAGAGTTTTTTGCGTGACAAATACAAATTGCTTACCACGTATGGTTCAGCTTATGCTACTTTGTAGATCAAGAAGGGTACTTTTTGAAATCAACAATTA
Source organism: Limnoperna fortunei (assembly GCA_944474755.1). Lineage (NCBI taxonomy): Eukaryota > Metazoa > Mollusca > Bivalvia > Mytilida > Modiolidae > Limnoperna > Limnoperna fortunei. Next base: position 56,665,608 of record OX104120.1, read on the forward strand.
TTTCCTAAAGATATTCAGCGTTTTGAAATACAGAGGTTTTAAAAATTTTTATAGGGCCATTTTCCATTCTAAAATTTGATCTTAATTAGAACAGAAGTGTACTTTAGGAACAATCAATTTTTATCTATTCAAAATCTTTTGGGTAATTTCGTCTGAAGTTAAGATGAGAAAAGTCTCGCGGTTTGTCAGAATATCATTGAACGTCACGAAAACAGACGAACATTTGTAAACAACATAAGGTCCCATTATAACAAAAATGGCCTACTTGCTATGTAAAATTCCCGTAGAAAAAGTCAAGGACGATTTGTAACAACTAAACAACAGAGGCATAGTATAAAACATGGACAAATTAGCGTATCTTAATTTTTTCTACTGGATTTTTGTAATAAAAAGGTAACATAAAAAAATTAAAAAATGCAAGCAAACAAATTTCTCCAAGGGGGTGCGGTATTTAGTATAGTGGTATATGATACCAATCCATTTCATAAACAAACCAACTCGCAGTAATGGACTAAAGAGGTTTGGCATGCCATAAAACCTGGTTTAACCCACCATTTCTTTTGAAATGCCTGTACCAAGTCAGGACCATTGCTGTAGTTGCTGTATTTTCGTTTGTTGGTTCTTAAGTTTTGTGATTGTAGGATTTTAATTTGTGAATTGTCTTTTTGACAGTTTCCTTGGGGTTCAGTATTTTGCTATTATCTTCAATGAAATGAAATGACAGGATGAATTGTCTGGAATCAAGTTGTGCAATTTACAAACAGGCCACAAAACTTGATTTCTGAAAAAGTTGTAGGTTTTCACCTAGTACATGTACACTGGCTTACCTCCCTTAATAAATAAAATCTGGATGCTATAATATAGCTAAAAAATTACTGAATAAACCCCATTTAAACTAACAAACTTAATATTTGTGCCATCAATCTCATAATGTGTGAGGGGGCCTCGCTGGCCGAGGGGTTAAGGAAGTTCGTCTACTATTAATCAAGTGGTCTGTCAACACTGAGATTGTGGGTGTGAGTCTACATGCTGGCAGGGTGCACCTGAAAAATTGCTGAGTGTCACACACACCAACAAAACACATGAATGTGTGGGTTACCTCCCTTGATGCACAATGATATGTTAATTTCATGGACCTTACATGCACAGAACAAATGTTAATGTAGAAACCCCATAGTCTAACAAAGTGAAGCCAAATTACAAGTCTATAGTGTACAAAGCACCAAAAATGCTAGTTTCACGAAAAAGCAGTAGAATGTTATAATGTTTTAATATTCAAACTCTACATATATGGACGGAATCTATCATTAATTACATGTATAAAAACATTCACATATCACTACAATCATTTTTCTCTCATACATACATGTACATATATATAATTATATAATACATAATTCATTCAATCTCAGTTTCAAACAGCCAATATAAAAATATAAAATAAATTACCTGACATACTATATATACAATGCACTATACTATACAGTAGTAGTAAATAGAATCCAACAAGTTTCTGTTATTTTTTCAAAAGACGAGAACATAAAATATTGTGTAGAGACATCTTTGTTATTCTAGCCAAAACATGAACCGATTTCAAAGCACGAGTCTTGTTTAATGAAAAATGACAGGCTCCATTTTTATCATAATCCATAACCATTTTCTATTCAGTCTTTCAAAATAGATAGATGAGTTTGGCTTCAGAATTTAAACTTCACATACATGTTTTCCTCTGTATGCATAATTTAACATTTTTAATTTGCTAATTTATGCAATAATACGCAAATGCAAATCTAAAAAAATATTAATAATCAACTTGCAATACACCTATATCATCACATAATTGTTTTTATCTAAAAGGGCAGTGTTTAATCATGTGCGACTTTCTAAGATAAACAATGATTCACTCATCATCCAAATTGTTTTATTGAAACCCACTTTACACAGCTGCTTTAAAAATACATGTACATCAAACTATTTGCAGATCTCTAATTATTCTTAACAAAATTCTTTTTTAACTTATATACAAGTTTTTTTCTTTTTAAACTGATATAAAGCAATATCAAAAATAAATATAGGTTATTACATGTCGAATTCCATATCTGCCCTAATATCTTCCAGAGACTCCTATATCTGGCCCGAGGCGTCTGCCGAGGGCAGATATAGGTCTAGGAAAGATATCAGGGTAGATATGGAATTTGACATGTAATAATCTATTCATCATATTTACATTTGATTTAAAAGTACGTTAAATAATATTTTACTATGTTTATATTTATTAGCGTCTCTCGAACAGCAGCAGATTATTTTCATGTAAGCAGTGTCCATGTCCTAAATATCGTATTCAGTTTTCCTTCTTGTGTTAAAATTCTGTTTGCCATCAACGAGAGGTTCTTGTAAAAAAAATGCCATAAAAAATTCCAAGGTTATGAAATTTAATATGCCAGACACGTTCTTCTTCTTCTGAAGACTCATCAGTGGTGCTCAAACCCAAAACATATTTTAAACCCAACTGATTAAGTTGTAGTGGAGGTATTATCATCAAAAGGTCAAAACCTTATTCTAAATCAGGCTAAGATCATCTACTTTTCGCGAACAGAAAAACTTGGAATTAAAATCACTTTCGAAATTTCAGGTCAGGAAATTTAGAATCAAAGAAATTCTGCAGCGAAGTGTTACCATCGGGCTGGTGATACCCTCGATGACTAACAGTCAACCAGCAGAGACATCGACCTAGTAGTTGCAAATAAAATGTCATAAAAGATATCAACGTTATTGAATTAACAACGCCAGACTGGCATTTTGTCAAACCAAAAACATATTTTTAGATACGACAACTCTTTGGTCTGGTCATGTGATGTATGAGTCATAAACGCAGGGCAGATATCGGTTATCTGCCGGTTATCTGCCCCGGGCAGAGATAAGGATCACTTACTTCCATGTTTATTACATATGCAGAATTAAATATTTTACATATAAATATGTGATAAATCAAATTATTTGTTGATTTCTAAATATCCTTATCAAAAGGATTTTTTTCGTGCAAAAATTTAACAGTCTGTGTTTTTACACACTATGATAAACAAGAATTATTTGCAGATCTAAAAGGATTTTAATCCTGCTGAAATGCAACAATCTGTGTAACGTTGAACATTTCAGCAGAAAAAAAGACAAATATTAATAACTAGTAACCTGAGTCACATGACACATTTTTAACCAATCAAATGATATGATTTCTCTGACTTTATCACAGATCAATTTTGCAAAAAAATTAAATTGTAAAACTAACTAAAAGTCATTAATGCTACACATTAACAAACAGTCTGCTAAAAATACACAACACAGTTATTATAGATATGGTCAATAGCGAATTTTTTGTTGAGCTTCCAGCACCTGTTGCAAATGGATAAAAGAAGTCATTTGGCACTTTGGCAATGAAAATTGGTGCCTGACCGACAGCACCTGTGGCTGGTTCTGAAACATCAATGAAGGAAACCGACTGGCTGATTTCAAAGGACTGATCCACATTGGCATTTCCTGGCTGACATGTCGTTCCCGAACACTGTAATAAGGGAATAAATTACTTTGAAAGCCTATCAAACTATGCACTATTCCAATATGACTTAATAGACATACTTGAATTTAAGCAATTTTTGGAGGTATTCAAAAATCTTGGTTGTGTGCTAAATTCAACATGCCTCTATGGAAAATTTAATATCTATGGACCTGTCAAATTTATCATGCTTCCCGTATATTATCCAGCCGGAATGCCAGTATCGATTTCTTAACCTCCGCCCATTAGGGTAAAGACAAATATCCAAGGGAAGTAATCGTTAAAATTGATAGGTGGCGCTCGCATCATTTGGAAAAACGTGATTGTTTACAATAGTTGCTTACGGTTACCGCGATATTAATCTGTTTAAAAATAAACAATGCACTTAAATCGATGTAGAAACGTTTGCTTAATATATCTTTCATGTACCTGGACTGACTGGACAAAACTTATTATTATATATCTTTGATACAACGAATAAATTCGAAGGTATTGTTTTTTCCTCATTCAATGACCTAAATATGGCGGGAATTCCCAGTGGTAAAAATAACTGACACAATCGCATCCCATTGGCTATTGGGTCTGAAATAAATCAAAAATAGATACAACCTTCACTTTTGAATGTAGTTATTTTTAAAATTACCCGTCACTGCTGCTATTTTTTTGGGAACGAGGCCGTAAAAGACGTAACCTATTTGCCGCCATTTTACAGATTTTCAACGAAAACAAAAGGTCCAGATCGTGTTGTTTCTACATTTTTTTCAGGTGGATTCTATCAACAAAAGCAAAGAATGTTTTAAACGAATGGTTAAGACCCGCACACCCCCTTATAATGCATTGGTTTACAGCCATATGTCGTTTTTTTAGGAAAAATTCCAGTTTTCGTTGTTACCCCCCAAATATTCAGCAAACGATATTCGCAAAACGATGAATGAATGTCCATTATCATATTAATTATACTATTTGCAGGTTTATATTTTGTTTATTATTTCCAATGAATATTATTCTTTAAGTATGGAAGAATGATCCCTTGGTCGGCTGCAAAATTAAAACATGTTATGTTTTAGTATTAGTAATAGTATGTGTTTGTACACAATATTATTGTGTAATAAGCCTATGGAAATGCATATATTTTGCACGTTTATAGATTAAAAATTTTGTCTATACTATCTCTTCTTGTACTTTTGCTTCTAATTTTAGCAGGAATTATTTAAGCAATGTCTAATAAAAGAAGTAATTGTTTTAAAGTCCATCCCAATTCAGAGCCAGGTCCATGCATTTATTGTGGGCAGGATGACACATCAAAAAGATATATCCACTTAATTCAGAAAGTTTCAGAGACCCCAGAATTTTGTGCATTTGTTCAAAATGATTTTAATATTTCAGAAACTGCATGTATTTGCAGAAAATGTGAAATCAGATTTAAAAGGTTGCATTCACAAAAAGGCAGGTCAGGTGATTGCCAGAATAATGAGGAAGATGCACCAATATTTAAAAAATCATGTATTACACTGGAAGACCTGCAAATTTGTTTTCTTTCAAAATTTAGCGTATGTAATGAACCAGCTGACCACAAGACTTTTGTTGATATTTTATCATTTCAGGGTGCATTTGATGTTAATGTAAGGGAGAAATTTACAGACTTAAATGATAAATTTACATTATCCTTATGTCATAGACACTACAATAAGTTAAATCATTATTTAAATGATTCACCTGTACACAAATGTATAGTTTGTGAAAAAATGTCTAAAAAAGAAAGATATATTCATATTTCAGTCCAAAATCATGATTTATTCTTGAAATATCTTGTTTCTGAATTAGCCTTTGACAAGGAAATCAGGAAAGATGAACAACTTTTATGTTGTACTACATGCTATAATGGTTTTAATATTTTTTCCAGATCTAGTATTGGAGAAACCACACGTTGTCAAACTTCTCAATATTTGTTAGATTGTTTTAACAGATTTTCATTTTCAGATGATGCCAGCTTTGATAATCTCGACATATTCACTTTTAAAGAGATTTTTGAATCTGTAGTTCATTACTTTTTAGAAGAGAGAGTCATCTTACTTCCAGTACTGTATGAAAAGTATAAAGTACTATTGCAAAAGAATGCAGACCTTTACAGTATTTTATTGACAGATTGTGATATGATTAATCTTTGTCATGATATAAAATGGCTTTTTAGGATGTTGAAAAGCCATCTTGGGAAAGCACTGCTTTATTTTGCACCCAAGAATAAAAAGTCAGGTCGTCTGTTATATAGAAATGGTACTGATATTTTAAATAGTTTTCATTCATTTGTTTCAGGTCACCATGAAGTTGTAGATACATTAAATAAAGAAAAACAAGTTCTGTCTGATAAAGTTTCTACTCTTATTTCAGAAAATAAGAAAAAACTGGAGGAACATACAGTTCTTGAAAAAGCTATTGGTATTTTAAGATCTGCTGTAAAATATTATATTTCAGAAAAAATTTCATGTTCAGGGCTTCCTGATATTGATAAATTTAATTGCACTGATGAAGTAAAGCAAATACCAGCAGTATTGTGGAATTTTTTATATAGGTTGAGTGCAACTGATAGAGAGGAAAAGGAAATGAAACAAGAACTATCTTCATGGAATGACCATTTTCTTGAAGAACCTTTAAATATTTACAGGATATTACCTAGATTATTTATTTCAAGCTGTATTTTTAATACACAAAATTCTCAGTGTGTCTATCCATTACACCTTTTACTGACGGACATTTCAGACAAATTTAGTAATTCATCCTCAATTTTTCTGTCGATAAATGCCAGGCTAGGTGCAGGAATTTCAAAAGATTCGCTGAAAAGATTTATTACCAACAGGTGCATAGAACTTGAGCAAAAAAGTAGATTTCTAAATTCTAGAAGTTTTATTGTGTCATCTTTTGACAACTTGGACAAGAATAACAGTTATTCAGTCGTAGGGTTTGGTCGAGACAAGAGTGGATTTCATGGGACAACTGTGCAAACAGTTGTACCCCGTCCCAGTGTTACAGTCAATAATACTTGTACATTTTCAGAAATTAATAATTCTCAAAAACAGAATGTTGTTCGAGATAGAAGTGTTCCGACAGACATGATTACTTCAGTAATCAGCACAGAAAACAGGATTGGACAGCCATCATTGAACAGATTTAACACATTTTCAGATTTAAAACTTTCAGATTTTGATCCAAATGTAGATGAAATTTCCCAATGGAGTGACTTTACCACTAATATTAACAAATATTCTTTTTCAAAATCCTTTTTTCAGAAATTAAACATAACATTACCAGGAATTAAAACTTTTTTTTCTCTCCCTTTACAGACCACAGAAGTATCAAAAATTACACCAGTAGCAATACTTGATGACACTGCAGATAAAAAGGAAACTGTTTTAAAAGTGCTTAACAAGTTGTTTGAAAAGTTTCAAGTTGGAATTGAAACTAAGTATGTTGTTATTGTAGGTGATGGCAAAAGCTATGATCATATGATAAAGTTGAAGGCTGAATATGGTGAAAGCCTTCAATGGGTTCTAGCTTATCCTGGGGATTGGCATATTTTAAAAAACCTTTTGCCAATTTTTATCAAAATATATTTTGATGCAGGGTTAAAGCAACTTGCTACCGTTTTTCATCATGGTTCTACGCTACGTACTCTAACAGACTGTACAAATTGGTCCATAACACACAGATTTATGATACAGGTCTGGGAGGCTATGTGTAGACATCAAATAAATTCGTTTCTTTTGTCACTTTCAGATGATCAATTGCAGAATACTGAAACCTTGTTTACTGATTCAATAACACATATTATTTTATCTGTAGGTTTAACTTTAGAGCAAAATTGGGACAACTTGTGTAATCCATCTTTATCAGAAGAAGTTTGTCGCAGAAAAAATGAAATTTTCTCCGTTTTTTCAGAAGAATTACTTGAAAAATTTGATCACTGGCGTATACAGGAGAGAAAAAAGAGTGACACTTTCTCTTTCTGGGATGAATTTCTCCACACTGATTTTATGTCATATGTAGGATTTTATTTTGCCATTAGAGGAAGAAATTGGACTTTGAGAAATGCTTCATTGAAGAAATTATCATGTTTGTTCCATGCTTTTGATAGGCATAATTATCTTCGAATGATTCCTCACCATCTAGCTGATTTATTGACTTTCCCCCAAGAAGTGTTAGATTTTTTTTCACAGGGTTGTTTCTCGGTATCTATTTCAGGAGAACATTTTTATTCTGTAGCTCTAGATGAGGCACACGAGATGGGAATTAATTTAAAAACAAAAAATGCTCTTAATTCTTACAGCCAAGCATCCCTTACAACATTAACATACTATCTACCATACAGAGCCGAGACCCTTCACAATTTCAAACAACAAATTCAACTTGAGAGAGAAGACACTCATCATAGAGAGACTGCTGTTTCCTATGTAACAACACAGGAAAAAACAATATTTGATTATTATACAAAACTTCAGTCGTCTTCTTTATTTGTTTCAGGTGACAGGAAAATTTTACACCATATTTTTACTGACATTGATGCAACTATTGAACAGACGGACAGTTTGATGAACTACAGACAGTACGGACAAGAAGACATGACAAATTATTTGAAATGCTACCTATTGAAAATTTCAGATACAATGTCAAAGGCACCATCCAGAAAAAGAAGGAACTTGAAAACATTTTCTGCTGTAAAAGTTACAGTTCACAAACAAAAAAAAGAAATAGAGGACCAGAAAACTGTAATTTCTTGCCTTCGTAAAAAAATTGCATTTTCAAAATTTAATAGGCAACCAGTTTCAGATTTGGACCAGTTTTTGCAATTGCCACGTGCAATATGTAATGCAGAAGGTATTCCAGAGAAGGGTCAGAAATCATCAGCTTCTTGTGTTTTTAAAGCAATATATAGTGAAGCATTTCTTCCACAGGTACCATTGAACAACCCTTATGTTCCAACTGCCTTTATTATAGATGGAATGTTTATGATTCATCTAAGCCCCCTTTCTACCCATAGATTATTTTTAGACTATGCAGCTTTTTTGTTTGACAGATGGGTTGTCCGCCCCTATAAGCTATACAAAGCTACAGAAGTCCATGTTGTTTTTGATGATCTGAACAGGCAGGGGTTTAGCCCAAAAGACATTGAGAGGGAAAGGCGAGACACTGTACTTCAAGAGCTAGCACTTAATAACATTAGTGCGGACACTCCACTGCCTACAAATTGGCGTGCATTTATTGCAGTGAGACAACAGAAGCGACTGTTAATCAACTTTTTGTCAAATGAATTTCTTTCCTTAGCTAATAGGTTTTTCCCCAACTCTGAATGTTTCTTTATTACTGCAGGCGGTTTTGATAATGAGTTCAAAGATGTAGCAAGATGTGCAATAAATGGTTCAACAGCAGAATATATCAATGCCTCTGGTGCCCATGAGGAAGCAGATACCAGAGTATGGTTGCATGCAGCAGCATCAACAGCATCCAAAATAATTATATATAGCCCCGATACTGATGTTTACTTTATAGGTTTGCCCCTGATCAAGTCTCTCAATAAAGATGTGGTTGTGCAGTTGAAGGATTCCCCATATGATTGTCTATATCTTGACATGAATAAATTTGTACAACTTATCAATAATGATATATGTTTTCAGGGTATTACAAATATTGAACAATGTATTCAAATGGTTTATATTTTTAGTGGGTGCGATTTTGTATCTTACTTCAGGGGTTTTGGTAAAAAAACCTTTTTTGACATTTTCAGGAAACATGCTGCCTTTATTACAGGAAATCAAGAAATGGGATCAATGACTGAAGTAGGACTTTGTTCATTTTACAGGTTAATTGCTTCTGTTTATTTTTACAAATACTGTTCAGCTTTCCTACCTATGGCAACACCAAAAGCATTGTTAAATTCATTCAATATTGATGACAACCTTTTAAAACATGTCACCTTAATTTCAGAAATTAGAGAAAAACAGTGGGAAAGAGTTTATACTGAAACAGAAATTATCCCAAACCCAGAGGCTCTGAAACTTCATTGGAAACGCTGTTGCTGGGTACAAATATACTGGTCCCAAGCAGCAGTAAATGTGCCAGAACTTCCTTCTCTTTTAGAATTCGGATGGGAAATTGCCAATAATAAAGTAAAAATTGTTTGGGATTCTGACATAAATTTTCAGAAAGTTGAACAAACAGTTGAGTGGTACACAAAAGGTTGTGGCTGCAAAACAGGATGTACCTCGAATCGTTGCATGTGCAGGAAGTCAAAATCCGATAGGAAAGATGGCTTCTGTGGCCCAGGCTGCAAGTGTATAAATTGCACAAATGTCCCATGTAATGACTTTTCTTATATTGTAGATTTACCTGATTCTTCTGACAGTGACAGTGATGATTCCGACTCTGATGAACTTGTGTGTGATTTTATTGGAAATGAGAATTTTGCAAATTATTGGGAATTCATAAATGAGAATATATGAATAATTTATTGTATTGCATTGACTGTTGTTTACATTCATTTGTAGGATGACCAGTGATGACTTGGGATTGATATTTATCATATATAGTTATAATATATGGTGGATTTTTTTGTAGGATGTCCTGCCATATGGACTTCAATACTTAATGTCTGGCAGTATTTTATTTTCTGTGCATTGATAAATCTTTTTCTGTGTGTAAATATTCTAATCCAATGGATGTTTAAGAATGAAAGTTGTCGACACAGATGAATTTATGTTGTCGACACAGATGAATTTATTTTGCCAATGTTAATTTTGCAAATTTTGTTCATTTGTAGGATGACAAGTGATGACTTGAAATTTATCATATGTTATGTACAAAATTGTAATATGATGAATTTTTTTTGTAGGATGTTACACAAATGTCAATACTTTAATGTCTGACAGTATGTTATTTTCTTTTACATAGATTATTTTTTTTGTAAATATTCTAATCATATGTGTTTCAGAATGAAAGTTGTTGACAGATGCCAGGGTTTGTTGATAATTTTATTGCTAAGGATGATTTTTCAAATTATGGAAATTAATAAATGAGAATTTATTAATAACTTATTGTATTTGCAGTGACTGTCGTTTACTTTCATGTTTCGGATGACCATTGATGGCTTAAAATTTAATATTTAGCATATATTATGTACAGAATTGTAATATGGTGGACTGTCTTTCCTGTTGTTATTTTATAAATGCATTAATAGACAACTGTCTTTGATTATCATTTTATTTTAGGTCAAGATTTTGCTGCATTTGTTGTAGACATGCTTTAACATAGAAGTGTATTCTATGAAAATTGTACTTGGAAATAATATAAATTATTATTTCTTTTATTGTCACTAAAGTATGAAGAAATTGAGTTATCTACCCTAACTTTATGGTTTTCCTGTTGTTATTTTATAAATGCATTAATAGACAACTGTCTTATATTATCATTTTATTTTAGGTCAAGATTTTGCTGTATTTGTTGTAGACATATTTAACATAGATGTGTATTCTATGAAAATTGTACTTGGAAATAATATAAATTATTATTTCTTTTTAATATTGTCACTAAAGTATGAAGAAAGTGAGTTATCTACCCTAACTTTATGGTTTTCCTGATGTTTTTTATTTATGTATTATCTTGCTTTCAAGACAATGGAGATTAAAGTATTTCTACTAAAAGTAAAAGGAAATGATGCAATTTTATGTCAAACTAATTGTGAATAAATAGATTTTCTTATTAGGTTAGTGCATCATTATGTTGGGCAGTTGCATAGAAATGTGTTCTAAGTGGTACATCACACTTTTCCTGAACTTCATGTTTTTGCTATTTTTCATTTCAGAAAATAGTTATAATAATTAACATTTGTATTGTGTAATTTGTATTCTTTAACTATATTTATCTATTTTTTCAGATATCCACCCAAAGGTCAACCTTTACTTGAAATTGAGGATGATCACATTTATGACTTATTTTATAGAAAGTGAAGTATAACTTTGTGTAAATTTATCGTGATGACGCCAAAGTAACCTGTACATGGAATAGACGATGATTAAATTAAGAACTTGTGTTGATAGAAAGACAGTGAAATATAACTGTAAATTTATCGTGATGATACCAAAGTATAATGTTAAATTGAATTCATTGCATATTACTTTATTGGAAGTGGAATATTTTTTTTATTATTTTACATTTTGTTAAGTTTCTAGCAATAATTGTGATCAAGCAATTTTTTTTAGTTGCAGCATATTTATTTATATATTTATTTATTTATTTATTTATTTATTCATTCATTCATTCATTCATTCATTCATTCATTCATTCATTCATTCATTCATTCATTCATTCATTCATTCATTTATTTATTTATTTATTTATTTATTTATTTATTTATTTATTTATTTATTTACAGAAAAAAATCTTTAAATGAAATTCAGTGTTTCAAGATGTGTCTGCTTCTAAAGTATTGAACATTGTTGAATGAAAGTAAATAAAAATTGAATATTCTTTAATGCTCATTATTGTTCTGTGAGGTCTTTGAAAAAGAGCAACATATTAGAAGTACCCTTTTATGTGAATGCTGGTCATTCTGTGGTGTCCAGGGGAAAGAGGTCTGGCACCCTAAGTACCCTTTTATGTGAATGCTGGTCATTCTGTGATGTTTAGGGGAAAGAGGTCTTGCACCCTAAGTACCCTTTTATGTGAATGCTGGTCATTCTGTGGTGTCCAGGGGAAAGAGGTCTGGCACCCTAAGTACCCTTTTATGTGAATGCTGGTCATTCTGTGATGTTTAGGGGAAAGAGGTCTTGCACCCTAAGTACCCTTTTATGTGAATGCTGGTCATTCTGTGGTGTCCAGGGGAAAGAGGTCTGGTACCTTAAGTACCATTTTATGTGAATGCTGGTCATTCTGTGGTGTTCAGGGGAAACATACATATGCAACTCTTTCAGTGGAGACAATTTCACAGCAAGATGTTCAAATTTCAATAAAATAATTATAACAAAAATTAAATACTTCTGAATAATCAGGATTACTTTTTGGTTATTGTTTGGTTTTAGTTGTTTTTGAACTTTATTTTACCTTTGCAAAAAATTTGAATAATACTATTGCAGATACTGCTTTTTAAAAAGTATATTACAAATGTGTGTTTATAATAATGGTGTGCACAACATGTTGTTTTTAATTAAATTGTGTGTAATGTTACATTTTTGTTTGTTTTTCATGAACCAAAAACAAAAGCCTTATTTCAGTGTTCAACAAATCTTTGCATAAATTGCCATCTATTGTCTAAAATGTAATCCATGTTGCTATGTGAGTTTTGATATGTTTTGGGTTTTTTTTATTTCATATTTCAATATTCACTGTTGAAAACTTGCATGCTTGTGCCTGTCTGGTTTAATTTCAACTTTAAGCATTGCCGCATAAGTCCTAATAATAAGGTAATTGTTCCCAATATATGTGAGCTCGTGTTTGTATCACTTGCAATATGTTGTAACCGAAAATAAAAGCGCTACTATTGCTGTGATAATTTTAGGCAATCGTAGTAATTCTGATCAATTCTCGGATGGTAGAAATGTGTTGTTCTTTTCTCTGTGGTCAATAGAAAGTATCGAAAGTTTCCGAACGAGCTTGCACATGACGTCAACATTAAGGAAAATACATGCAAGTTCGGCGTCGAAACAACTGACACAATTGCATCCCCAGACACTTTTTCATATTCTAGTGATATTGGCACAACCTTGGGTAATATATCTGCTTCCCAAATGTTAAAAGAAGCAATCACTATTCTGTTCAAAGAAACGTTTGATAAAAAAGTGCCGAAGTCGGCTGGAAGGGATTGACCTACTGCTCACTTTGAGCGACGAATTTGCACAATTGTAAACTATAAATTATTTAATTTATGTGAATTATCGTCGTAGATATATTCAAAAACAGTTTGGACTAAAGGGGAAAAATTAGAAATGTGATCGATAACTCGAAAAACCAAAATATCATGGTTGTATTGATACGCAAAGTATTTGTTCCAAAATTAGACCGAAAGTCACGTGACCTGGCTTTAGAGTGGAACTCTTCAACGTCACTGGCATTCCGGCTGATCTAGCCAGCGAGTCATTACGGTTGTAGAAAATTGGCGTCACTGTGAGGTTTTATTTTCAAAACAATCAATTTTTCATTTATGGTATTTACATACCTATAGAAAACATCATTTATGCCATAAACTGGCTGTTCCATCAATGTTACACACAATATATTGCAACAGATAATAATAGTGCATGTCATTATTTATAAAATTAATACATACATCATCTGCAATAGCTTTCTGGTGGGATTTACAGTTTTGTTATTGGAACAGCCTTCAAAACACGCTCTTCTAGTGGCATGCTGCTCATACATAAACCATTTGTTTTACCACAGTTGTGGTCTCAAAGCCTGTAAAGCATGTCATATTAGAATAAAGATTTAATATCTCAAATATAGCTGAAATATTGCTCACTGGACACTGTTCAAAAATGCTATAATTTACTTACAGTATAGGTAATAGTTTGCTGGTCCTCGTAGTTAAAAGCCACGCCCAAAATCTTTGCTTGAGGATTGGCTACAGAACCAACATTGGAGTATACAATCTGGATGTGCATTCCCATTGATAACTGACAAGTTGCACCATCTACACCTTGCTACAAAAAGAAATGAAGAGATATAATCTAAACAAAAAACATGGGTAAACAAAGGGCTTAGGTCTGCTTGACAAAACTGTGAAGTGATGATTGCAGCATGGACAAGTTGTTTTAAAGACTTTTGTTTGTTTGTTGTTGTTTATTACCATTTTTAACAATAGTTCAGCATTATTGTTGGATCTAGTGTATATTTCTGAAATAAAAAGTAAACACTAAGATATAGCTGAAAAACTGCTTAAAGTGGAGGAAATCCGCACTCAAAACAAAAAAAAAATCACAATCCACTTTTGTCAACCATTAAGAACCTTCTTGAAGGTTGCATCAACAAAAGACTTGTTTATTAAAAAATCCATTTATGTAGCCTTAATTACAAATGGTTTAACATGACATCAACAATTGTCTACGTACCAAAACATGCATAATTTGTTCAAGGGTACTTGCAACACATAAGCCAGTATGCAACTTGTAAGATATTTGAAATTCTTGAGTTTTTAATTTTCATATCTGGTTCATTGCATAAACTAGATATGAAAATTAATAGTAAACTAGGAAAACTGTGAGCCATGATCACTAATTGATATCCATCGCTTACTGATGCCACAGAAGGCATGTCCATGTTTTGCTATGGGGAAACCCCAAATAGCATTCCAATCAAAATGTAAAATATCAGGAGAACAATGGCACAATGTGACAATGATTCTGTGAAAGTTTCATTAAATTCCATTCAGCAGTCTAAGTGGAGTTAGGCATAATAGATGGGTACCCTAAAAGTACATGCTTTGCTAAAGAATACCACAAATATCATTTCGATAGAAATGTAAAATATCAGGTGCACAATACCACTATGTAACAAAGATTCTGTGAAAGTATTAAATTTCATTTCGTGGTGTAGAAGTAGCAGATAAAAGATAGTGTAACAGATGGACAGAACAATGGAAGGACACCTCATTACTAAATGCAGCACAAATTTTCAAGAGGTATAGAAAGATAGAAACTTCAAAGAAAAAGATACTGATTGGATAAAACTACCATTATATTTTGGGTGCTTTAAGTCTACACAGATTTCAAAGCTCCACATAGAGCTGCTTTTAACTCACAGCTGGTGCAGTCGTGGTCCTTGGGCCATCCTGTAAGACTGGTACCCAGTCTCCAGTTTGTTCCAGTGCAGAATTTCCAAATGTTGCCACATATCTGTTAAACTGTGGTATTACATTTATAAAATCACTGCTCCCTTCTAAAGCAACCTGAATGACTTCCTGCATAGCTGTACAATGGTCAGCTACAGTAACAGTATTCAGGTTAAATCTAAAAATAAACCATTTCAAATTTAAGAAAGCAATTATCACAGAGACATACAGAGATCAACATTAACGGTTAAATTGTGATTCAGACAAGTATTGCAGTTGTCTGATGGGACAAGTAAAACCAAAATGTAAATGACATATAAAGAAAAATAATTGTGGCAGCTGTCAGAGAAGTCTTGTGTAGGTTGAAACTTTTGAGCAATAAATTTAATAAAATGCTGACAAAACAAATTACACGATCCTGTGATTCAATGATTGTTACACATTAAACAAAAGAACCACATTTTTTTTCATAAATCTGAAAATTTGTTATGGTAGTTAAAATATGAAAATCATGCAACATTTGCGGCTAATGTCATTTTCAGATGTAAAATAATTCTATGCTAAACAGATCTTTCATTAGGCCAACCATGGCACAATAGTTATGCTTATCAGTTTTATAGTGGCATCCAAAAATATGGAAAGCAGAAAATAATGAGACAAAACAGAAATAATCAATTTGAGATCAGATTTAAACTTTTGAGACATCTAGTCTTGGAAAATATATTAAGCAAGGGAGACAACAAACAAGTTATTACCTAATTAAACACCCTGATCTTATTTCCTGTCCGAAGTTCACCTGAACTCTGTTGTTAGCATCAGTCAAACATGTTCCTGTAGCAGACGACTTAACCACCGTCAAGTTATAACTGTTTTCTACAATTATATTCCTGTTTCCAAATGACTCATTGATATATCGTATACCAGCTCTGACTGGTTTCCCTACAACATAACCAGGATTTCCACTGGTTTCTGTTGTGTTGATATCATTTACCTGAAGAAAACAAAATGTACTATTTTCACCAAGGCTGTCAAATTTCATATTTCAAAATCAATAAAATGGAAGATGACAAAACATGAAATAAGTGGAAAAAAAAACTGCATTTTTACATGTCATTTTATTTTGTATATACAAGTAATATAATAAATTTGAAGGCATGCTGTGCATTTATTCCATTCCGCTCATAATTTACAGGAAATTTTACCATAGATACATACCATTACTATTTATTAAGAAATTCAAACTTACCCCAGTGAAGACTGATCTGTAAATCTGTGGCAGTGGAAGATTACTAGCTGTTATACTTTGTAACACAAAGCTCACATTAACAGACATTATTCCTGCAGTTCCATCATGAGTTATTCTGTATTCAACCTAAACAAATATGCAATGGTTATTAATTTGGTCATTTGTTTTACATGGAAGAATATGACATGTTTCAAATTTCATCATAGCAAGATTACAAAAGTGTTTTTAGTTTGTTTGTTTGTTGGTTTTTCTGCCACTTTCAGCAATTTTTCAACTATATCATGGTTTCAAGTTTTTATTTTGGTGTGGGTTGGGGGTGTGGGGAGAACCCTAGACAATTTCTGTTATATTTATACTGAATCTTTTCTAAGTACACATGAATTGCACAGAATTTCAAAAATACACTATGCAGACCTCGTATTGATTGAATGAATGGTAGCTAATGGTCCTTTAAGCTGTATTTCAGATGTATTCAGGACAGAACAAGTTAGAAATAAAAAAAACCTGTGAGCAATGCTCACCATTGATACCCCCCGCTTCACAATTACTTTGAAAATTCAGGTGTTCTTAATTATGAAATTGAATTTTTATCTAGTTAAACGTGAAGGTGAAGTTGCAGATAAAACATGAAACCCTCCCCAAGAATGGCATCCCCTATGTCAATGACAAAGTCCATGTTTTTCTATGGGAACCCTCCAATAATATTCTGATCAAAATGTTTAATATCCAGGGCACAATGGCAATATGTGACCAAGCTCTGTGTAAGTTTCAACAAATTCCATTCAGTGGTGAAGGAGGAGTTGCACATAAGAGATGAGGAACCCCTTAGGTCAATGACAATGTCCATGTTTTTCTATGGGAAACCCCAAATATCATTCCGATCAAAATGTTTAATATTTCCTGCACAATGGCACCATGTGACATGGATTCTGTGTAAGTTTCAACAAATTCCATTCAGTGGTGTAGGAATGAGTTGCACATAAGAGATGGGTATCCCTTATGTCCATAACAAAAGTCTGTTTTTCTAAAGGGAAACCCCAAATATCATTCCAATCGAAATGTTTAATATCTAGTGCACAATGGCAATATGTAACAACATTCTGTGTAAGTTTCATCAAATTCCATTTAGTGGTGTTGGAGGAGTCGCACATAAGAAATAAGTATCCCCTTATGTCAATGACAGTCCACGTTTTTCTATGGGAAACCACAAATATCACTCCGATCAAAATAATAAATATCTCCTGCACAATGGCACTATGTGACAAAGATTCTGTGTAAGTTTCATCAAATTCCATTCAATGGTGTAGGAGGAGTTGCAAATAAGAGAAAGTGTAACGGACGGACACCTTGAACACTATATAAGCCCAGCTTTTCAAGCGGTAGCGGGGGTATAATAAACAAATTAGATCTAGGAAGAAGATAAACCTATAGAAATCTTTTTAGAGTTTACAGTAAACTACTTTTTATCACATTTACAAACTAGAGGCTCCCAGGAGCCTGTATCGCTCACCTGAACCTGAAACCAAACAACCCTTTTTTATCCAGCTTTTCGTGGCTATAAGGAATTGCCCAACACTTCTGCAAAAATCATTAATATTGACCTTTTAAGGGAAATACCTCCTATAAGGAGGAGCTTTTGATGCTTAGAGGGAGAAGGGAGGTTCACTTCAAATTTGCTGTACATTGTTATACTTTTTTAACTATCAGTGGAAAACTCTCTCGACTCCCACCCCCCCCCCCCCCCTTTTTTCATTTTTTCTATTTTAAGCCACGTAGCTATGTAGGTAGTCAGGTGTCATTTGCACAATTTTGGTAGAGGACGTCCTTAAGATGATGTGTGCAAGGTTTCAAAGCAGTCCTTAAAGAGGAGAAGATTTTTTAAAATCAAGTAAAATTGATTAAAAAAAATGTTCAAGGAGAATAATTCCTAAACGGGTCATCAGACAATCCTAAAGTCATTTTTGTAGCCCTCATAGAGCAGAACAATTAAGCAATGCTAACTTTTTCTCTAGTTCTAATAATTTTTAAGATTTTGAGGCAAACATGTCAAAAATAATCAATTTGGACAATTAAAGGGCAATAACTCCTATAAGGAGTCATCATACAACTTCAACCTAATGGAGTGTTTTGTAGAGCTTTAGATGCTGAAGAAGGAAGGTCTCTTCGGTTTTCCTGTATCTGTTATACTTTTTGAACTATAAGCAAAAAACTGTATTTTGACCCCCCTGTTCTATTTTTAGCCATGGTGGCCATGTTGGTTGGTCTGAGGCCATGATTTGGGCAAACTTGGTAGAGGACATTTTACTGATGATGTGTGCAAAGTTTCAAAGCAATCCCTTTTGTGGTTTTGGAGGAGAAGATTTTTTAAGAAATGTTAATGATGGACGACGACGACGACGGACGACAACGGACGCCAAGTGATGGCAATAGCTCACATGACCCTTCGGGACAGGTGAGCTAAAAAGAGGTCTTCACCATTCCAAAGAGCATTCCACTCTATAAAGAACTGTCAATGTTACTGGACTTCAACAATCAAGTTCATATCATTATAAGAATCATATTATATTATTACTAGTGGATTTGTAAGTCATAAGACACGTTATGTGCTAAAGAGTTAATGGAACTACTCTCATTTAATTGTTATTTAATAGTATTGTTCAAGGAGGTATAATGACCTTGCCTACCAGACTGCACATCTAGGGAAGTGGTCATTTATGACAATTTTCTTATAGAAATTTATGAAGTCACAACTAAAACACAAGTGTTGGAAAATTCAAAAAATGACTAGTTACAATAGTGGAGCAGGATAAGCTCACCCTTCCTGAACATCTGACATCCCCCCCCTTTGTTCCGAGGGGTTCATGTTGCTCATTATTTGCTCTGTTTTTTATCGCTTGGTTTCTGTTAGCAATGGATTGGTAATTTTGCACGTAACTAAATTTTGTTTTGTTAACTACACCTTGGAATCTGTTGATATACTTTTTCAATCTCTGTAATTCTGTTGTATAATCTGATGCTATCATCATAATGAGTACTGAATACCAGCTATGAATTATAATTTGTTACCCATGAAGCCAGTAAATGCGTACTATTAAATATTTATATGCCAAATTTCATTAATGGGAATTGATTCATTAGTTAACTGGAAATTAATTTCAGCCAATTTTTAAAGCATGAAAGCATGCTTTTTAAAGTAACTACATGTGTATATAATGGTTAAAAAGTCTATTAGATCTAAATTTCATTCCATTAGGAAACATGTTATACATCCATTTTGGCTCAACTAACTGAATTATACTGTTTGCAACACTAAACTTCCAACATGAAATGGTAAAAATTGTGAATTTGTGTTCAAAACCGTAATAAAGGTTAAAAGCATAATTTCAGCATATTGTAGAAAAGAAATGGTTGACAGTACGATTTAAACATACCTCTTTCACAACATTATTGCAGGTACTTGTAGCGGAAGTAAATGTGGGCGTGCCCACTGTCCCTGCAGGAAAAGGACAGGTGATAATATTATAGTTAGTGTCTCTACACTCTACCGTTGACAGTCCAATGTCTGTAGTATAGCTGTTGTTGTAGAGGTTTATCTGTTGTGGAGGTGCTAAAATTAGAAATTGATCTCTGAAATTAGTGGCAATAACACGCCGTGTAGTAAAATCAGATTATTATAGTAAAAACCCGGACTTTTCATTTCAGAATTGTATTGGAATCAATGTTATAACAATTAACAAAAAGAAATTTTTTTAAAACCTTTCTGGAAAAAATAAAATGAACTTGCAATTTGCTTGGGAAAATTGTTTAAACCACTTTTCCAGAATCACATTGATTGTTTGTGAACAGGATTTTACAATTTTCTTTGAGAACAATTTAAACATCAACTTATTTTGCTGAAAACTGAATATTAGTAATGGTGGCCAACTTTGAATAAATGGCTTGTACAACAAATGGCTTCCTTCTATGAATCAGCCATTCAATTTTCAGTTTAAATTGACCCACTGGATTATGAGTAAACTTTTTTTATTGCATCCTGTTAAAATTGACAGTGATTTCAAAGAGGTTAAAATGTGAAAACTCTGAAAACAAAAGTCAAGTAAAAGTGATGGTGATGCTTCACCTGATTCAGTCAGGTATTAGCAAGTAAATGACCTGTAAAAGTATAAGCAGAATAAACAGGAAGGTACATGTATAAGGCATTAGTAGGTTTCTAGCAGTTAATTATTGTGTACTCAAATTCTAGCAAAAACATGCTGTAAATGCTATACATATTTTGAGATTAAATCCCAGTTAAGAATTTGCAAGTAGTCAATAATAGTCAATTTCCAAGTTCTTTTTTACTAGAAAACAGGAACAAATGTGGTTGGGTACCAATCCTAGCTCTTTCAGCAATATTGTGGCCACCTACGAAAATAGAGTATCTGGAGTTTCACAAGATTGTTCCATCTTTGCAAGCACACCAGTAGATAAGACAAGGAACAAGAAATATCATTGAAGATGATGAATACCTCAGGATACATCTGACATATAATAATGGGCCATAAATCAATTAAAATTATCAAGCTGGTAATCTGGTCCCAAGAGTATGCACATATAGAGTTGGTCAACTTGGTACCTATCAGTCATGTGAAGTTTAATCCAACAAAGGGTAGTATATAGGTCTTTATTTTTTACAAAAAGATGCAAATTCCATAATAGCCTAGAAAAAAATGCATAGAGCTCAAGTGCACAATTAGTCCAGAAAATATTGGAAGGGGATGCATTTTATGTAAAAGAATCCGGTTAATAAGGAATGATAATAAGGAAGCATGCAAGGATACATGGTTTGTAGCAATCTACAAGGAATGGCTCCTGACAAACCTGTGGTTGGTGCTTCTGTTGTAACCGTGGTTACCGTGGTAGTAATATTAGTATTAATACCTGCAATGGTTCAAAGTTAGATGCAAATCTTATAAATACAATAACTAAAGCTGGAAGGGACAATTACAAAAACACAAAAGCTGCAATTATATGCAAATGATAAAAATCATGCAAAATTATGCTTTAAAATATATCACTATTCCACACAAAAAATGTTTTTCTACTTATTTTCTACTTGATGAAACTAAATATATATCATGCAAAAGCATGTTGGAACTAATGCTATTTTGAAATAATAAGGAGGATTTTGCAAGTTTCCTTAGATGAATCATCATTCAAATTTCACATTTACAACCAATCATAAAATACAGAATTCTAAAGAAATATTTGTTTATATACATTTGATATCTACTGGTTACCAGCTAACATACACATATTACAAACTAGCTATACCAAGTATGCATTTATTTCCATACATCTAAAGCCAAATGTTATACCAAATCTAGCGAAAGCTGTGTACACTTGGTAAAAAAAAAACTTTAGAATTTCAATCATTTTCTAAGTCTAAGTCATGGCAGAAAAAGTCTAAAGACAAAGGTCTTTTGAGGACCGACAACTTTAGTGCACATGCCTTTTGCCAGGCTGGAATTAATTTGACATGTGCATGATTAATAAAATGACAACACGTTTGCCGATGGATATTTTATTAAATATAGCTTATTTCCACTTAAAATTGTTTATGAGGAGCGACAGAAACATGTCCTTACTTGTCCTTTAAGCTTAATAATTTATAGAGTAGCCATAAAGGCTAACAAAGCTCTAAAATGGTCAGTTTGTCTCGGGCCAGAAAATGGGAGAAGTCTCCGGTCAACAGTCCTCTCGTTTACTGTTAATTTTTGTCATCTTCTGGCAATAAAATTGACGTTTTAATTCTATTCTCCACTGCAATAACATTTTTTTTAACAAAACTACAACGAAATTGCCATTTTTAAATACAAATTTTGTGAAACGTGCAAAGAAACCAGAGTCAAACAGCGAATGTCATTTTGTAAACAAAACTCGTTACGCAAGGTCCTACAATTTACAGGAAAGAATTACAAAGAACCAAACAGTTCAAGAAAGGACAAAAAAAAGAAAAAAAGATTATTATTCAAAGTAGAGCATTAAGTATACAGAAACCTTTTTTTTTACGTTGAACTGACAAACTAGAAAAATCCACATACAGTGGCAAAAGTATATTTCTATTTTATCAGGTAACTGGTTTAATATATTATGCTAGTAGAATGTTATAATAATCTAAATAGATAAAGAAAATGAATGCATACTTAATTGTTTGCTTTGACACAAATAAAATACCAACACCAAAACAACAATGTGAAGTGTATATGTCTATAATTAGAACAGGTGTTTTTCAGATCCAACAAACTTAACGGGAAGATAAAAGTGCTGAAGTAGTGAGTGCTTGGTAAAAGTGAAAGTAGGAATTAAGTAGATGAAAGCTCTGGATCAAGATAAAGGTTAAAATAAGAAACAGGAATGAAATGAACAAATCAGCAATTTAATTCTAGGAGAATGACCAAAAAATGAAAAAAGAAAATATATATGGCAATCAAGATTTTTTTTTGGTCATTTTTGTTCCCAATTTTAATAATAAATGTGCATAGGATGAACAGTTTCTGGTAGGTTATTCAAATAACTCAGTAAAGAATCAAATTATTTTATGACACTAAAAAACAGTACAAAACTGTATCAATTGTGGTCATACCTGTTTCTGACAAGCAGTGTAAAGCATATCATTTCAGATTAATTTATCAATCTAATTTAAATTAAATCTTTCACTTGCTTCCCACCTTTTATGCTTTTTTCGACACACTGCAACCATAGCAAAAAGATGGGAGCAAGTAAAAGATTTAATTTTAATTAGATTGTTAATTTAAAATACAAAAATCACTAGTAATGAATTTCAAAGTAGGTGCTCTCATTTGTGAGTTTATTTTTAACAAGACGAAACTTTACAAAAAAACATCTTCATTTTATTTTAACTAATTAATATTTTCAACAATCATTTGTGCCACATTAAGAAAATAAAATGTATGCAAATGATGTACAAAACCTGAAATCTTTATTTTTAAATTTGGTTAGCAAACTTTTTTTGTAAATTAAATAAAAAATTAAAATAAAAAGAAGAAATTATATGGGGAAAAACTTATTAACAGTTTAAAGTTTTCGTATCGAATGTCTGGCAGAAAGTTAAAAGTATTAATAAAATTCCATTACTGTCATGCACAAGTTTGTTCAGTTACACATTTTTTAATAGGCCTGACACGTGTTAACATTGGAGAAGTCTGTTTTACCAGTAATTTATTTGCACAGTATTAAGGGGGTACAGAACAATTACACTGAAAATAATTTGTCATTGAATTTTTTGGAACTTGCCATAAAGTTATTTTTTAACACAAGCAATCATACTTTAAAATAAAATAAATAATACAGTATAATTAATAGGGGTTTAAGAGCTTGTTTTCAATGGGTTGAGCACTGAAATTTCTAATTTTCTAATAGATTATACAGAGAAGAGAATATAAAAGAACTAAAATACTTGATTTACAATACGGTGTCTAACGAATTTGTCTTCATTTTTTATTTAATGTCATGCAATTGGCATACAATTTAGTTATAGAAAGAATATACTAAAAATAAGTATTTTTGGTCAAAATTACCTCCTTAAAATTTTCATAATTATATTTTAATATTTTTGCCTATACCAAAGTCAATCAAGCCAAAGACAATTACACCATTAATAAATTGATATAAGGTATAAGAGTTTCATTATTTTTAATTTCGTGTAAATTAAGAGTTCATTAAGAAAGAAATTATTGTTAGTTTTCCTATAAATATGATATCTGCTTACAGATTGTCACAAAAATGGTGTCTTGCATCCCCTTAAAGCAAATATTACTTCAACTACCAATAAGATTCAAATTTTTCAGGCAAATGATAAGAAAAATGTTAGCATAAAACTTGTGTCCACACTTCATCTGCAAAAAATCAACATTGAACAGTAATGTTAGTCAATGAAAACGTGCACCAGGGTGGTTGTTAGGGAGCTGGCATATACCTGTCGTTAAGGTTACTGTTGTGGTGCTTCTTGTTGTCGTTGGTATGGTAACATTAGTAGAATTATCTGTTGTAACTGAAAATTATTTTCATTGAAAGCAAAATTAAAACAAAAGCTTATAATAACAGCAAGTTAGAGAGCTAAACTGAGTTTTCATTCTCAAAGGGAGAAGGTTAGTCAATTTAACCAACTTTAATTTACCATATTTTTCTGACTATATTATAAGTTCAGGCTGATTTTTGTTTTTTCTACCTGTCCACAGTGGACAGACCACCAATGTCCACCTGTTCATAGTGGGCAGCCCTCCAATGTCCACTTGACCTCTTATTTTATAAAAATTGTGAACAACATTGCTTATCTGAATTCTTTCCTGGAATGTACATGCATTAAAGCAAATGACTGTGTTTGTTTAAAAGGTGTTTAATGTAACTTTTGAGCTTTGCCAATTTTTCAGCTATATCCTGCTGTCCAGTTTTAATTTGGGGAGGAGCTGTAGTACCTGATGAAAACCCCTGACTTTTGGTAGGAAAATTGACAATCCTCATAATTTATGATTAGAGTCAAACACAGTGAAATTCCAACTGAGAACCTAAGTGTTGACACGCCATGATCAATAGTAGATAACTAATGAGGCCCTAGAACAGTAAATTTACTCCAAAGAGTGGGCAGCATTGATAAGACAGAAATCCTGCCCACTCTCATTGTGGACAGGTGAATAAAAAAAGGTTATAGGACTTAAGGACTGAAGATCATTCCTATGTTCTATGGCTTGTAAAGGACATATGACTGCGAAATGGGGGACTGAGCTGTATGCTTAGTAACGTCAAGAATTTTACCTGAAAGCAATACATTTTCCCATTACCATGATTACAAGCTTACAGAGAAACACCAATGAACAAACAGCAAAATAGACAACTAAACCAGAAAAATATGGTATGTGAGCAATCTGTCTTATCTCAACTTATGTCGTCAAGATAATATACTTCCAGTTGCTTTATCTAATAGGCTTATATATGTTTATGACACATATCCCAGGACAAAAAAAAATCTAAACCACAATAAAGTCTTTAATGGAGATAAAATAATTTTAATGTTTTAACAAAAGGCATGCATATAAATAGTTGCTAATACAAATATATATTAGCAAAAAGCTGCTTAACTCATGCATTGGCATGCTTATATATAATTAGGTCAGCAGAAATGCTATTTGCAACAACAAGTTTTTTTAAAATTATATTTATTGTTTCCCAGGTTTAATTTCAGATTCTGATTCATTGCAATGTTATTTATACTGCCTTGAAATAAAAGAGAACTTAATTTTTTAGGGCTCATCCAAAATACATACATAGCAGCCAGTGCATAAAAAAAAATTGCTTCCTTGAGTAGTCTCCCTATGTTAAGGATTTCTGGGTATCATGTATGTTTAAATGAAATAAATCACATTTTCATTTAAAGAAGAAATAAACGACAATCATAAAATAAATAAGAAAGTCTATAGATAAAACATGTTGAAAATTCAAAAAAAAATGATACCAGAAAAAAATTACAACACGACTGGCCTGATTTCTCAAAACGAACTTTGACCAAAAAATATATGTGTGATTATTGTAGCCTGATCTTCCCTATTTTAAAGCTGCCAACCCTACAAGTTTTCATCTGAAAAACTTCAATTTTGAAAATTGTGTAACAGTATCAGACATCCAGACAAATATAAACAACATGGCAAACCTCTGGTTTTTTCTCATAACACTCCCTCAACTGTTCTTCCATTTACATTCAATGATATCGAGAAGGAAAGTGTTATTCCGCTTTTTCAGAACTCAACGACATTCATGGCTATTTGACAATTACATTGTACTAGGAATACCGGTAAATTAACATGTATGATAACTCTATTCCTCACTTAAAAATCATGAACATCCGATATTATATTTATCCAACAGGTTACAGTCAACACACATATTGGGGATTTTTAGGCCTTAAATCAAATCCCAGATTTAAGATTGAAACATACCAGCATCAAAATTCTCAAGTTTTGACTGGCTTCAAACTCAAACTCAGATTTGGTCTGTTTTCAAGAAATCAGGTACTTACTTGACTGTATATCTACCGGAATATAAAAATACACCCACAAAAAAAAACATTTTACACATATATTTACCTATTGGTGTTGTCGTGGTTACTGTAGTACGGGGGGTGGTAGTTATTGCTGTCCCATTGACGATGTAGATAAACAAATATGGTGTCTAAAAAATATCAGTATACAATTAAATAAAAATAAGACAAAAATATACTTAAGGCTGTTCCATTTATGGTAAACATGCATGGTAACCAGGAAGGACATTTTAAAAATAGAGCAAATACAATAAAACTCTTTCTGGTATATGTATGTTCATTTGGAAGCAATGTTTTACACAACAATATAATGGATTTACGAGTCTTATGTGGGTACCATGTATGTTTTAAAACAGCCCTATGGATAGAAGATAAATAAAACAACAATGCAATTTCTTTTCACTCTAACAATGCATGAGCAGTTCGTGTTTTTAATTTTATAAAGTGTCTAATAACTTACAAAGAAAACTGTCTGCTGGATTAGGGCAAAAAAAGGATAATGGTTATTGAATAGCACAAACTGCCAGAAATCATTTTAAAATTCCTTAAATACAATTTAATTTATGGAAATAATAAACAGACATTTCAATTTGACATTCCAAAGTAATCCAACGAAAAAAGCATTGTGTCAAGGAGGTGTTGTGTTTAACAACAATAAAATCATTGTGACCAAAATCAAATTAAATTATTTTAAAAATACCGTAACAACTCTGAACCCTGTGTAGTAAAATCTGGCATTAAAGGCACTCGTCCCTTCACATGTTGTCTGAGTCAATGTTGTCACTGGTCTAACACATGTGGTCTTCTCATTCTTTAAATAGGCTAAAAATAAAATCACAACAATTTATGAAGAGAACAGAAAAATTTTATTTTTTCATCAAGAGCTAAAAGACTTCACTGCAAGACATACAGTGCACAGTCATAATTACTTACGGAATACTTCAAATTTCTGAACAGATTATACGATATAATATGGTTTAGGTCTGTTTACGCCTAACAAAACGCGAAGCAGTTTACGAATGGTGTAAACAGACCCAAATCATATTATATCGTATAACCTTGATAATGATATGACATGTTATCTGTGCAACATCGTAAAAGCTAACATTTTTGTAGTGAGACATTTCCACTAGCAAGAAGTGACAAGTTGTTAAAAGCCACAAGGTCAGAAGTGAGATCTACTTTTATTGGAATAATCACCAATGACAGTTGTCAAGTTGAAATTAATATAATGAAATGATTACTTTTTGGATGTCCCATTTGACCAATCTAAGAAGGACAGTTTGGTTCAATTTTTAGTCCTGTCCACCAAATATAACAGCTTTTGAACCCTTTATCACGTTGATAACATGTTCACTTACCAACAGGACTAGCACTGGAACAAGCTGTAGATCCTAAAGCCTTAGGAAGTCCAAGGGTCCCAGTAGCTAATGTTGAATACACAATATAAACTGGATCCCCATACTACAAAATAAACCTTACTTATATAGGAAAAAAGTAATAGTACGTCCAAGGTTCCCAGTAGCTAATGTTGCCTACACAATAAAAAACTGGATCATAATACTACAATGTAAATGCTACTTATAAAAGAAATAACTTAAAGCCAGAACAATTGGCTCTACACTTTCCATGTAAAATTCTTGATTGCAATAAACAAATAAGATCACAATTACTGTGGAAAAATGTCAAAAGTTTTATAAAGCTCTTCTTTTGTAATGCAAAAATATTGTAGCAATTAGATAAAATAAACTTACTTATTAATCAAGATCAAATGTCAAATGCATGTACTGTGAAACAAGAACTGCAATAATATTTTTAGTTTAACATTACTGAGATACGGTATCCAAGATGGGAAGAAAAACAAGATAAACCTTGAGAAGAACAATGGAAGACAACTGGGACAATCCAACTGGCACAAACGGAATACCACAAAGGAAGTTTGTCTCTGCCTTATATGATGACAAACGTAGATAATTCAGTTAAGTGATTTCGCCGAGATATGAGTAAATGTATGATAATTCTGTGTTAAAACAGATAATAATTTGTATATTTAATTTGATTTATGAACTGCTTACTCATTAGGTGCAACAGAGTAAAAAAATAGTTTATATTGGGTTCTGGCTAGTTTGGTTTTCTGTTTGTTTGTTTGTGCATCTGAACCCACTCTCGATTTTCAGCTCTTGTTGGTTGGTCGATTTCCTTGCTTATATTTTTCCTAACAGCTAAGAAATACTGTTTTCCCAATATTAAATTTTTTCTGAGGCAGTTTTATTGAGTACTGAGCTTCCAATGCCAAATTATATTATTCTGAAATGACACAAGATATAGGTACACATTTGTTTTCAGTTTCATACAATAAAGTTACTGCTCCGTTATCGCATTTTTTCCCACCATAAGTTTTTATATTTGATTTATGTTTTATCATTACTGTTTCTGTACATATGTTCTGCAAAATATTATACTGTGTTCAGGAGATCATTGGGTTTAAGAAAATGCTCTAAATTCCCCCAGACATTAAAACATGTCAAAGCTGAAAAAAGGTGCATCTAATGTGACATGAAATGATACCCTGCCTCATTGCACTGTTTTAATATCCATAAACAGATTTTACAGAACTACAAATGAGCCTATAGAAATAGCTGAGCATGACAACAGTCCATCTAAGATTTCAATTTTTACAAATACAAAATAATTATAAATTGGCCTAAAACAAAAACTACAAATAAGCTTTTGCTCAATATCCAAGATCTTTACTTAACAGTAATTAATAGCTGTGAATAGGGTTTAACGAAATCTGTTTTTCAAGTAATGTTTAAAAAACCCTAAACTTTTGCAAATTTTTGTCTTAGCTGCACGAAGTGCAAACCCAGGTTATAGAACGGTGAAGTCAGGAGGGGGGACGGGTAGGCGGGTAGGTGGTTGGGCAGGCAGCCAGGGAAAAAGGGTATCTATTTTGTGTAATCAACTCCTCCTAAAGTTTTCAACCCAGATCTCTGAAACTTAACAGAAAGATTGCACATGTATTGAAGTTTTGCACCTGCTGTTAAGGAAGTGTTCCAGGATTTTTTTCCTAATTTTCCAGCCTTGGGAACCTAGTCATTTTTCAGGACATTTGCAGAAAGTGGTACCCATTTTGTTTAATCAACTCCTTCTACAGTTTTCAACCCAGTTATTTTTCAGAAGAGCCTAATTATTTTGTGTAATTAACTCCTCCTACATTTTTTAAATAGAATTTTTTTTATTAAGGCACTTGCTCTGCAACCTGGTCATTTCTGACTTTTATGATTTTTATAATTGGCTTTACTAAAAATCTACAAATCTGAAAATCGAACATTATCTTCATTTTATAATATTTAACAGCTGTGCAATGTCTTAACAAAATCTGTTGACATGTTTTGAAAGTTATTTTTTGGTAATGCCAACAGTTGACCAAAAAAATTTGAACTGGCCGAAGTATTGAACTTGATCTTTACTTTATAGTACATGAACTTAACTTTAATCAAATCTGTTGAAGTGTTTTCAGGTTAGTATCTGGAAACTGCCAACTGTTGACCAAAACAAAAGTTTGAATTGAAAACCACAAATTGATTTGTGCTGAAAATGGAACTTCATTTTATAGTACTTAACAGCTGAGCAAAGTGGAAACAAAATCCAGTGACACATTTTCAAGTTATCATCTGGAAATCACCTGGGTACAGACAGATGGATGGACCTTCACATCTAAACTCCTATTACATAAACTTTGTGTGGGGGTAATACAAATTGCTAAAAGGTGCATTAAACCTGATACAAACAAACCAATTTGTAACCTACCCTGTAATGATTGGATATGGCTGACTGACCATTCTGAGTTGTGGAAAAAGAAGGTCCACCATAAGTACTGACATAGTTATTGAATGTCGTGAGATCAGTCACTAAGTTTGGTATACTGTAGTAGTTCCTTTTATTGTCTAAAATGGAAAACCAATACACACAAAAATTAATGTATATTGCATACAAAAAGTATCAACAAAGTTCGAAAAAACAGAAGAATTTTATTGGTGTAAAAGAAATTTCATGATCTCAAGAGTGGTGCAAATTCCAAAATATTGTTACTAAATTTATAAGCCTATGTTGTTTCACTGAAGTTGAAACTTATATATTTGTCAGATCCATGAAAACAGAAAGAGACATACTGACAGTGACTATATTTGTTTGTGTTTTACTATAAAAAACATTTATGTCTAATGAATAATGTGGTTCAGCATGCCATGTTGCCAACAAAGTTTCTGACTGTAAGTTATTATGTTACGAAGCACACAGCTAGTTTAGTTTGTATTATTCTTGCATATAACAATGCTAACATTTTTGTATTTTTCATTTACAGACTTAACTCAATACAAACACTGCTTTGATGTAGGATGTGATATGACACAAAACCTCATTACTGTTTTACTGTAAGTAATTTTTTTTATTTAGCTGTTCCCACAATCCACTGCTTACATTTCGTTGTCTTTTGCCACTGAGCCACCCTTTGCTTTTATAATACCTTATACTATTTATGCATTATACATGTATTTAATCATTGGGGCATTCATAA
The DNA here is from genome assembly GCA_944474755.1 of Limnoperna fortunei. Lineage (NCBI taxonomy): Eukaryota > Metazoa > Mollusca > Bivalvia > Mytilida > Modiolidae > Limnoperna > Limnoperna fortunei. Next base: position 56,696,885 of record OX104120.1, read on the forward strand.
TGGTCAGCTTATGCAGGGACTCTAAAAGGATAAAAAAACTCACAGTTGTCAAAATAGATACAAAATAGTCCATCTTGTGTGTAATTCTTAGGAAAAGGTGCATTCTCCAGAAGGAGAATATCTTGTTTTAAACACAATCTGTCATCAACGCTGTAAAAGACAAATACATATTAACTCATTAATTAACTTTTACAGAGCAAACCATTACTTTAATCCATAAATCTACTTGATAAGCATTTTTGTTTAATTAAACAAAATATAAATAAAAGTGCACTAGCATATATATAAAAAGCCAGAATTTATTTTTCAATATTTCTTTCTGATTACATGTCACACACTTTTACACACTAGGTCACCCTAAGATTCCTAAAAACTCGCCCCAAAGGTTCACAAAGGATATATATCTGATCGACCTGCAGGGGTTGAAAATTTTTTTGGGCAAGCCTAAGCCCTGGGCTTTTTTAACTTTAAAACAGTAAGCCCCAACATTAATTAACCTAGCTCTAAAAATGATAGGAGCGATGATTTGAAATTGGATTTGTCATGTTTGTTTTAATTAAAAGTGTACCATATTATTGTTTTGCAAAAAGTTCAGCATGTTTCTCGTGCAACTTAAGGGGATCAATTTGTAATTTGTTTGTCCCCATAGTAAGGGCATCCTTTCTGTCTGAGAGATGATGGGGGTATTTTCTACAATATTTGCAATACATTTCTTCGCCTTTTTATCGAACTCAACCCAGGGAAACGTGTCCACCCATGATGGTAAGAAGGTCCTTTTCCTTTTGTCTCTTTCATATTTAAGGTCTTTATTTTGTGGGGATTAGATTTATTATTGACCCAGTTTGGTCTTCCGATGCTTCTGACTCGTCATCCGCTTTCCTTTTTTCCATTTTCTTAACAGTAAAGTTAAAGTTTAACAACGACATTTATCAAATTCGTGACCAAAATTTATTGGGGGATATTTTGAACAGGGAAAGGAAACAAACTTGAATTGTTATTGATCCACATTGCTAAAGCGCCGAGAAGATTAAGATCTGTCATAAATATAAAATCAATATTGATTTGTTTTAGGATCTTAAAATAGATTTATGAGTATTTATAAGACAATTTTGAGATATATATACACTTTAACAAACATTGAAAATAAAAACATTTTATTTTTTAAAGAAAGATTGAGCCATACAGGCTTTTTTCATAGAAAATTGGCAAGCCCAAGGTTTCAGTTTTTTACGCCCTGGGTGTCGAGCTTCAGGAATTTTCAACCCCTGACCTGGTTCGATCAGAGTATAATCAACTTTTTATTTAATATGTAATAGCAATAAAACTTATTTAACTTTTTTCTAACTTTTTATGTGTTTCAAATGGATTACCACTATTTGTTTATTTCTTGGATATGTGTAAATCCAAAAGTGAACAATGATAAAAAAGAAAGCGTTCAATGGACCGTAACGAAAAACTGTAATCAATTGATAAACACTCTGGTGTGAAGTTCTTTAAAAAAATACGTCTTTGATAAATATATAAACAGCAATTCAAAGAATAAAAATACTAGTAACTCCTAATTTATGACCTGATGACCTTTCTCCAGATAAGTGTCCCAGGAAGAAGTTTGGTTTCAGCACAGCTTTGCGCTAGTGGAAGTGTGCTGAACAGAAGAATTATTTCTGGGTTTAATGTAATTTTGTTTTATTTATTTATATTCTTTCTATATTTTCACCCAAGATAAACGTGGCAGCCACATGACACAAACTGTTGGAAACATTATCATACAATAACTCCATGTATTAGTATGATGTTTATGTCTAGATGATCGATACAAATATTTTTTGTTTAACTATTATGGGAATAATATGATTTATACAAATGTAGGTTCCTGTTCTATCTTTATTTCTTAATATCTTGTATGGCTACTACTTGATAGAAAAACAGCTGATATATCTGTGCAAAAAGGCCTTTAGACAAACAAAATTGTCCTATTCTTAACTTACTTTTCAGAATTAGGGAGACATTCACTGGATTTATACTAACTTTGCAGAATCAAGGAAACATTCTGTAAAAACAACTCTGTCAGCAAACAGACTGTTCCTATACTTACTTTCCAGAATTTGGAAGACAATTTGTGAAAACAGCCCTGTCATCAGCAGTACAATCTAAATCACAACAGCAGTTGACATCACATCCATTTCCGGTCAGATCACATGGACAAGGAGATAATTCTACAAGCAAACATAAATAGAACTAATAAAACTTTGGTTATCCTTGAACATGAATCATGTTAAATTTTCAGCAATGCTAGAAGTTAAGTTAATGTATAATTTCCTTGATGAGCCATCTAGAAATGAAGGATGAGACATGTTAAAGGTTTTTAATTTTTTACATGTGAATTATACAACTAAGACTTGATTTTCCTGCTTGCTAACAAGCTTATTCAATTTGTTGTTACATACTTACTGTTCATACAGTAATTTGATACAATACTTATATTAAAATAGGGCATTTAATGGGACATTAAATGATACCCTGCCACATTGCATTTTACTGAATTACATATCAGCCTACAGGAACAGCTGAGCATGATAACAGTGCATCTCAGAAGACAATTTTTACCTTAACCCTGGACCTATTAAAATTATTTCAAATTATAGCACAACTCAAAAACCACAAATGGGATTGTGCTGAAATTCAACCTGATCTTCATTTTCTAGTACTTAAAAGCTGTAAAAAGTTTAAAAACAAATCTGTTGACATATTTTCAAGGTATTGCCTGCCTATAATCGGTTTCCTTTAGATTCCTTGTCGTAAAATCGTCCATCTTGTTTGAAAACATGATTGCAGATAGTTTTCCCAATTTTTGAATTCAGTGTACAGTGAGTGTGCTACATGATTATTAGATATACCTATTACTGACTATTGCATTAAATGCATAAAATTATATATTAGGCAATGATGTCATTTTCTACTTTCAGTTCTACTTGAACTGAATTTATAATTCAATCAACTTGTGTACCACTAAAAGAACATTATTTTATCGTAGTTTTGTGGCAGTTAATTCTTTTTCATTGTAATGTTGAATATTTATTGAAATATGTGAAATATTTATGTTGTAAACAGAAGACTGATAATTTTAATAAAACTGTTCTGGTCTTTCATTTGATACCCACTGTAACCTCAATATATTAAACTGCTTAAAATAAATTCATAGATAAATATGCACTAAAACCTGTGCAAACCAACACTTAATAAAACAAGTGTGGACTGTGAGCACAGTCACAAAGGGATACCCCCTGCTTCGCTTTCAAGTCCAATTATCTCCCCTGAATAATATCCGACAGCAACAAAAATTTTTCATGCACATCTACATATGATGTATTTCCTTCATGTAGAGTTTCATCAAAATCTGTCAAACGGTTTAGGAAAAGTTGTGCTTACGAGGTCTCCCAATGAATACTATATTTAAAAAGTCTAAGTCCAATTATTTCCCCTGAATAATATCCGGCAGCGACAAAAATTCTTCATGTACATCTACATATGATGTACTTCCTTCATGTAAAGTTTCATTAAAATCTGTCAGGCAGTTTAGGAGAAGCGCTTACAAGGGATGTGGACAGACGGACGGATGGACGGACTGAGACAGGGTGATTCCTATATACCCCAACAAACATGTTGGCAGCGGGTATAAAAAAAATACATAAATTATAATTATCAAATTGGCTATTCAAAATTGTTGTCTACCGCTAAACACAGTATATATATATATATATGAAGATAATATAAAGCTATCTGATTAATCCAATTTTCAAATAACAATCACTTGATAATCAAATGGTTTGTTATTAACCAAAAAGGTAATGAAGTGCTAGCAAAATATCAATTAAACTTCAAGTAACAACATTGTTACAATCCTGATTCGGCAGTTAAACTATCAACAATAAGAAAAATAATTAGATTAAAAAAATTAAACAAACGTGAAGTAGATAGATAAAATCTGAAATTTTTTTATTAAATAATCCCCACCTCCTCAATATAATGAATAGGTATTCAAAACCACATGGGTATATTTAAATCCACTGTGTTATCTATCTACACTGCAGCTGTAGCTGTGTAGGATATTTATAGAATAGTGTGCATAGCAGTGAACAAAGAAACATTAATTAAGGAATATCTCACTAATAATTTAATTAATAAAAAAAGTGGAGATTTATATATTAATTAAAAAAAAGTAATACAATTGATAATTTATAATCTACACCTTTTCACTATCTTTTATAATTATTCCACGTGACTATGTTTCGAAATTATGTCACGTGACTTTTTTCACAAATGCACAACCACGTGATATATTTAAATACATTCTTCTTCTCCAGGTTTACCACAAAACTTTAAACTAAAAGGAGGACCACCAAACTTGACAGTGCCATAAACATTTTCTTTGCTCAGAATTTTTTTATTTTCAATTTCATCCAATCAAATCTTTCCTTTTCCCTTGTTTTCATGGTAATTCAGAAAATTCTGATGCTGAGAAATACATTTTTACTAAAAAAAGTTTTGTGATGCTGGAGCAAGGAAATTTGTATGCATTCAAAACCTAACACAGGATTGACCACAGATTATTATATGAAGGTTCAAAAGAGCAAGTTTTTAATCTCTTCACACCATCATATAAGTAATTTGGGTGCAAGTCAAATCGGCACTTGGTCAAATTGGCACCTATAAAAAATGTCAATTCTGCACCTGGTACTAGTCAAAAAGCAAGGTTTAATGAAATCTTGAAGTAATAATTTAAAATAAAATAAACTAATTATTTATAGTTGATCGGAGATGCTTTGAAATTTACAACTGTAGTTATCTTTGATAGTCACATATATTACTGTTATAATAGACAGCGATAATTAGACATTGAAATCAATTTATATTTGTATAATTATATCGTTTGTTGTTGTAGTAATGACTCTGAAGGTGTTATTAAGATTGAAAGGGTCAACCCCAAGAGGTTTAATTAGAAATTTGAGAAAAATGGAAAATAACTAGAGGCTCCCAGGAGCCTGTATCGCTCACCTGAACCTGAAACCAAACAACCCTTTTTTATCCAGCTTTTCTTTGCTATAAGGAATTGCCAAACACTTCTGCAAAAATCATTAATTTTGACCTTTTAAGGGAAATAACTCCCATAAGGAGGAGCTTTTGATGCTTAGGGGGAGAAGGGAGGTTCACTTCAAATTTGCTGTACCTGTTATACTTTTTTAACTATCAGTCGAAAACTCTCTTGACTCCCACCACCCCCCCCCCCCTTTTTTCATTTTTTCTATTTTAAGCCAATGTAGCTATGTAGGTAGTCAGGTGTCATGATTTGCACAATTTTGGTAGAGGACGTCCTAAAGATGATGTGTGCAATGTTTCAAAGCAGTCCTTTCATTGGTTAAAGAGGGGAAGATTTTTTAAAATCAAGTAAAATTGATTAAAAAAATTGAAGAATGTGTCCATGGGACACGGATGCCCCCGCTAAAGTAAGTCCTAAACAGGAAGTAGTTGCCCGACAGGTCTGAAAGTCGCTTAGGACGTACAACTTGTGATACTGAACCACAATGCCGAATTTCAAATTGTTCTCATGTACGGTTTCTGAGAAAAGCTTGACGGAAATTTTCATACTCATGTTAACACATTTTCATATCGGCCCAATCGCAAACAGGAAGTAGTTTTCCGACAGGTCTGAAAGTCCCTAAGGACGTACAACTTGTGATACTGAACCACCCTGCCAAATTTCAAATTGTTCTGATGGATGGTTTCTGAGAAAAGCTTGACGGAAATTTTCATACTCATGTTAGAACATTTTCATATCGGCCCAGTCGCAAACAGGAAGTAGTTGTCTGACAGGTCTGAAAGTCGCTTAGGACATACAACTTGTGATACTGAACCACCCTGCCAAATTTCAAATTGTTCTCATGTACGGTTACTGAGAAAAGCTTGACGGAAATTTTCATACTTGAGTTAACACATTTTCATATCGGCCCAGTCCCAAACAGGAAGTAGTTGTCCGACAGGTCTGAAAGTCGCTTAGGACATACAACTTGTGATACTGAACAACCCTGCCAAATTTCAAATTGTTCTCATGTACGGTTTCTGAGAAAAGCTTGACGGAAATTTGTACATACAGACGGACGTATTTACGTACAAATGAAGTCCCAAACAGGAAGTAGTTGTCCGACAGGTCTGAAATTCGCTTAGGACTTACAACTTGTGATACTGAACCACTCTGCCAAATTTAAAATTGTTCTCATGTACGGTTTCTGAGAAAAGCTTGACGGACGGACGGACATGAGTAAAACTTAATGCCCCCTGACATGTCGTCGCGGGGGCATAAAAATGTTCAAGGAGAATAATTCCTAAACGGTTCATCAGACAATCTTGACCCTGAAGTCATTTTTGTAGCCCTCATAGAGCAGAACAATTAAGCAATGCTTACTTTTTCTCTAGTTCTAATAATTTTCAACACTTTCAGGCAAAAATGGCAAAAATCATCAATTTCGACAATTAAAGGGCAATAACTCCTACAAGGAGTCATCATACAACTTTGACCCAATGGAGTATTTTGTAGAGCTTTAGATGCTGAAGAAGGAAGGTCTCTTCGGTTTTCCTGTATCTGTTATACTTTTTGAACTATAAGCAAAAAACTGTATTTTGACCCCCCTGTTCTATTTTTAGCCATGGTGGCCATGTTGGTAGAGGACATTTTACTGATGATGTGTGCAAAGTTTCAAAGCAATCCCTTCAGTGGTTTTAGAGGAGAAGATTTTTAAAGAAAAATTAACGACAACGACGACGACGACGCCGTGTTCAATCTAGGCTGCGCCATTGCGCCATTGCCGCATTTTTTTTCTATTTGGCGCAGTAGAAAACGTTCCGCGGGCCTCTCCGGGCGCACTATATTAGATCGTCAAAATACGGAATTTCAATCCAGTCCCCGTACGGTACTGGTGTGTAGTCTGAATCTTTTGAGTGTTTAAAGTCACTGTCTTTTTGAATACCAGTGAAAAATTTATCGTAGATTTTGACAACGATCATTTTCAAGAAATTGTCAAAATATGAAGCGAATTTCATCATATTTCGCAGTCGTCGGCCGGGAAAAACGCCCAAAATCTTTGGCCAGCGGTAGTGATGAAACGGATGACAGCACAAGTGACGGCGTCGGTGACAAGGCTCAAGAAAAGTCGGCGGATCAGCCTCAATCGGCCGCGAACCCCAGTGCCCCACGCAAGCCTTTTCAAAAGACTTGGCTGACGGATTCTAAATATAAAGATTGGCTTTTGTATGATGAGGAGAAAAATCATATGACTTGTTCCTTTTGCATTAAAAGTAAGCGACAGAACCCCTTTACTGTTGGTTGTACAAATTACCGTACATCAACACTGACGAGACATATGTCCTCAGCTGATCATGTTAATTCAATGCCATCACTTTGTGTCTGTTGTGACTTGTCTTGAAATAAGTAGTATTACACGGATGGATCCTTAGTATCTCATACAAATTTTTAAACTTAACAGTGGCCCCCAAATCCCATCCAGGGGCCCCCTTTGTGATCTTGCATGGGCCAGGCAGGCCCCCTGTGAAAAAATTCTAGATTGAACACTGACGACGACAGGACGCCAAGTGATGGCAATAGCTCACATGACCCTTCGGGTCAGGTGAGCTAATAAAAAGGAGATATCATCCCAATAACAATTATTACCCTTTTGAAAAAATTTTTGTGATGCACCGACTTTTATTACAAAAATAAATAACGTATATTTATCTTTGATAAAAAATTGGAGTTTCTTTTTTCCGATTCATATAATTTTATAATGTTACAAGTACATGTATATAACTTGATTACATGATGACTTTTTCTAGTAATTCATAGTGCTTGTAGCATTTAATATGTTGTTAAATTTGCTTGAATTCTTTTAGGATATGAAATAAACATTGTTTTCTTTAAATCGCCTTTTTAAAGGCATATTATAATATATTAAGAAAAAAATAGTTATTATAAATACAGACCGTATTGAATACATATCATGTGCCGAATTGACCATACCAAGTGCCGATTTGACTATACCAGGTGCCGATTTGACCTGGTACCGATGTGACCAAGTGCCGATCTGACTATACTAAATGTTACGCCCCGCTGCGCTAGGTGTTTTGCTTGCATTTTTTTATTATTCCATGTTGTACCTTTGTAGTGTTAAAATCCAATTTAAAACATTTCTACACGATAAAACGTCCATATTTTATATTATGCCTTTGTTGTTGACAAGATCCAAATCGTCCTTGGCATTTGCTACGGGAATTTTACATAGGAAGTCAGCCATTTGAATTTCTACAGGGATTTGCGCTGTTTTCAAAAAGATCGTCTGCTTTCGTAACGTTCAGTGGTATTTGGACAAACCGCGAGGATTTTCCCGCCTTAACTGCAGACGATATTATCCGAAGGATTTCGAACAGACAACAATGGACTCTTCCAAACATACACTTCCTTTGTAATTTAGGTCAAACTTTACTATAGAAAATTGCTCTATCACATTGAACAATACGCCACATTTAAAAACTCTAAAAAACTGTGGAAAATAAAGTGATGAATTCAATTTATACATTTATTGATCTACAAAATGAGCATAAGCTGGACCATACGCGGTAAGTAGTTTTCATTCGTCACTCAAAAACAATAACCAAAATACTTCAACATTTATTTATAGTATTCACTAATTTATGCACAATAATGGATCAAACTTAAACATATCCTGGACAGTAACCATAAACAGGGGGCATTTTAAAAAAATATGAAACATAAATTGCAACTGACAAATACAAATCTTCCACCCTTGAATTATTTTTTGTGGTGACCCCCCCCCCCCCCCCCCCTTTTTATTTTACACACACATACACCTAGCAAGAAACGCAGTGAATGAGACACAATTAAAATGTATGCCTCATGATAATAACTTGATTATGTATTTTATAAGCACCTGTAACAGATGCAACTTGTGTCGGTGGTAAGGTTGGGAGAGCGGTTGTCGTCGTCGTTGGAGCTTGCGTTGTCGTCGTCGGCGCTGGTGTGGTTGTGGGTGTTGTTGTGGTGGTTTCTGTTACATTTATTGTTGTTGTCAGCGGCACAGTTGTTGTTATTGTAGATGTAGGCGTTTGACACAATATGAAACTGCAGTTATGCAAAAAAAGTAATGCAAGGCAAGCTGCAACAAGAACTTGTTCGCCTTTTGCCGCCATGATATATACAAACATGGAATTGTGGGTAAAAATTTCGTTGTCATTTGTGCCTGGTGGTATTTCGGGTACCCCGAACCCGAACCAGAGACAAATTCCGTTTGACAGAAATAAACATTAATGAAATAAACTTTAATGATTAAAGTTGTTATAATCAAATATTTACTTAATGTTTAAAAGCTTTTGTCATTGTCACCGGCAATATATATAATTATTAAGATTGTACAATTGAAATTTGTTTTCATAGTTCATCTATTTCATTGTATCATACAGTCATTACGTATTTTTATCATTTCGTCATTTACTCATTGACTAGTGACGTATTACAATATGGACGACAGGACTGGGTTATACAATAGCTTTCGCGCGCTAACTGCACGGGCACTGCATGCATATCGTTTTCTACTACACAATATAAATAAAGAATGTGTACAATATTTACTGCCACTCCATATAAGAACATCGGCCGACGTAAGTCGCCGAGTATTTCAGGTATGACAAATTCTTTTTATTACAATTTTTGCAAAAGGTTATAAAAGTAAAGTTAAAGCCAAGTCATTTTAAATGTTTTATATAATTTGGTTTTATTTTATAAATTCATAGATTGTTTAAAGAAATTAAAGTTTAAATAAAAGTTTAAGGTATCCATTTACATTTTGAAGTCGGCAAAGATAATTTTAATCATTGAATATTTCAATTGATAACTATATCAGTTTATTTAAAGCAGAGACATAAACATGTCTCTGTTTAAAGGCACCTATTTTGGGGATTTTTATTCAAAGAATATATAAACTTTGTCATTATATTATGTTTATATTTCAGGCATTGTATGTTTCCTGAATATTGTGTAAAATGTTGATAACTATATTTCAGATTAATAAATATTAATATTTATGGACGCCTTTATATAAGCAGTCATAAACACGAAAAATACACTGCGACATTTGGAGGTTCCACCGAGATCTGCATCGTCCTAAGACGAAGACTCCTGCTGACGTTTTTGATGTCCGTAGATGTCCGTCGATCTCAACACTTCTACAGCTCGTAAAATTTGTCCGGACCAATGATGTAATAGTACCCGGTTTAGACGGATGGTGGACATAAAGCTGTTCACACATCACCGTGTAGTATTATCTTGAGAATATTATATATAATTAATTTATATGACCGCTGAGAAGTACATTTATTATCTACGTTCTTTGTGGAAAAAGTTATTCAAGAAGTAATCGTTCTTGTAGATGCGCATAACTTATTTTGATTTAGTTTTGTTTCAATTATTTGAAATATTCAACATTTAATTATTGGAAAGTGATTTTCCTAAGATATTCACTATCGACATTAAAGGATGAAGTTTATGCGATACCTGTAAAGGATCGTAACCGTATTTTGTGTATTGCCGATATAAGTCTGTCCGTGCAAGTCACACTTCATTAAACCCAAGATGAGACGTCTATTGTCCAGCAACGGCGAACAATAATTACGTAATAAACTGTGTAAAGTTTATAAATATTTATACTTTAAAGAACTTTAAATTGTGTTGTATTTGTTCATTATATGTATTTTATTTATATTACTTGTATTAATTGTATATTGATATTTTACAGGAATTATCACATCATAATCACTCAGCACAGGCACAATTAACAGATTTTCACAGATTACAGCGCTATGCGACTGACATTTGACTGATCATTGGTGAGTTATCATTTTCATTTCATTTTCATCTCATTATCATCTTTATTTTCATTGATATTTGTTGTAACTTGAGATGGCGACGGGTGGTAAAGAAACTACTAAGAAAGAGATTTTAGAGTCTATTAGTCCTGAGAAAATTGCTTTGATGATTGATATAATCAATCAACATACTGAGTATAAAGTAGTGACTACTGATGAATATAATCAGTTGAATCAATCAGTTGATTTTAGAACTAGTACTCCTGCAGTTAGGAGTAAGCAACATCTTGCAAATCCACAGCCCCATACTACATTAGCTGGCCTTCATCCAGTAGTTGATAATCAGACCGGTATAAATGATCAATCATATGCCAAACCTAGAATTCCTATATTCTCAGTTGAGGAGAAAAGTGAAGTATCATTTGATGTCTGGAAATATGAGGTCAAATGTATTATTAGAGAGAAAAACTATACTGATACCATATTGGTTCAAAGTATTAGAGGTTCATTAAAGGGTAAAGCAAGAAGTTTACTATTATCGATTTCTGATAATGCTACGCCCACACAGATTATTGATAAGTTAGAGGGGGTTTATGGTAACGTTTTCAGTAGTGAAGCATTATTGCAACAGTTTTATAGTGAGAATCAGCAACCAAATCAGTCTGTTGCTGAATATGGCATGAAACTGGAAAGTATTATTCAATTAGCTGTTGAGAAGGGTCAGATTAACGCGCAAGCCAAAAACGAGATGTTGAGATCAAAATTTTGGTCTGGTTTAAGAGATCCGCTTTTAAAAAACGCGAGCCGTTATAAATATGACACTATTAAAGATTTTGACCAGTTGCGTAAAGAAATTCGATCTATAGAATTAGACCTGTCTAATTATTCGAAATCAAGTACCGAATCGAAGGTTATTCAACAAGCGAACGTTGCTCAATCCGATAAGTTGGACGAACTTTTGAAAACACTGCAAAGTTTAAACAAAAGGATGGAATCAGTTGAAGGGGAGTTGAAGAAGGTTAAGAATGACATTAAGTCAAATGGTCAAGGGTATAGAGGTAATTATAGAGGTAGAGGAAATTTTGGCAGAGGTAGAGGTGGTTATCAAAACAAAGGTCAAAATAACGGTCAAAACCAAAGTCAAGGTCAGGATAATCAAAAAAAAGGTCAAACAGAGAATTTAAACGAGTAGAAATCTCTGTTGAGGGACTAACTAGAGATTTGAAACAGAAGGGTGTCAATGACAAACCCAGTCCCAAAGTTAAAATAAGTAAACAAGTGGTTGAGAATAGTTTATATGATAGAATGGTAGGTCATGCTAATGAGACATTTATTTTCATAAATAACCTTAAGACTAAGGCTCTGATTGACAGTGGTTCAATGGTGTCGTCTATTTCAAGTGCACATATAAATAAGTTAAAACCCATACCAAAGGTTAAGAGTTTAACAGAGTTTCATTTAGAGATAAATGTTGCTGGCGGAAGTACTTTGCCGTATTTAGGATATGTTGAGGTGAAAGTTAAGGTTAATTTTATGTCAGAATTAGAGGTATTTGTACCTTTATTAGTTGTTTCTCCTACGGAGTACAATAGTGGCGTACCCGTAATAGTTGGAACAAATATTATTAATTTGTTCAGCAAGTCTATTACACATGATAATTCAAGAAATATTCCGAAAGAATGGGACCCAGCTTTTACTCCTATGATGGATCAAACGGTTGGCCAAGTCAGGTCTACCAATCGGAAAGTTATGAAGATAAATCCCATGTCAGTTGTCACCATATCCGGTTTAGCTAGATCAAAAGTCTCTGAAATAACGACCGTGGTCACTGAAAATTGTGAGGGTAGATATTCAGATGAGTTAGGTATATGTCCTAGAGTTGTAAATTTAAAAGGCCAAAGTTGTAGAATTCCAGTTAGAGTTTTCAATATGACTGCTAAAGTACTGGAAATTAAACCTAAAAGTCTTTTGTGTAGTTTGAATGAGGTCAAGGTCATACGTCATTTGGATACTGATGTAAAAGAAGTTAAAGATCAAGATAATAAACTATCTATTGATGAATTGGGTGTCAAGATCGGTGAGGAATTAGATGAAGATATCAAGATTAGGTTGAAGGGTCTTCTTGATAAATGGAAGTCGGTGTTTTCAAAGGTCCTACCGATATCGGATATACGCGTTTGTTAGAACATGAGATTAAATTAACTGACGATAAACCGTTCAAAGAACCGTATAGGCGCATTCCGCCAGCCCTGTTCGACGAGGTAAGGGAACATTTGAGAGAAATGTTAGAGGCCGATTGTATTAGAGAGTCAAACAGCCCATTCCCAAGTAACGTTGTTCTAGTCCGAAAACGAGACGGAAGTTTACGTTTCTGTTGCGATTTTCGGAAGTTGAATAAACGTACAGTAAAAGATGCGTATGCGTTGCCGAGAATCGACGAGACGATAGATTGTCTTTCCGGAGCGAAATATTTTTCCAGACTCGATCTACGTTCAGCATATTGGAATTGCGGTATTAAAGAAAGTGATAAGTTTATGACAGCCTTTAATTTAGGTCCGTTAGGTTTTTATGAATGGAATCTCCTCCCTTTTGGATTGACCAACTCCGGTGCAACTTTTCAAAGACTAATGGAAAGGTGTATGGGAGAAGCTCATCTAAAACAGTGTTTAGTCTTCCTTGACGACATCGTGATTTTCTCGAGTACGATTCAACAGCATTTTGAACGTTTAGAATCTGTTCTGAAGCGTGTTAAAGAAAATGGTTTAAAACTTCGTGCTGACAAGTGCGAATTTTTCAAGAAGGAAATTAAGTATTTAGGTGTAATCGTGTCCGCAGATGGTATAAAGACCGATCCCGATAAGGTTTCCGCCGTAAAGAACTGGCCGAAAATATCTGGCATCAAAGATTTGAGAAAATTTTTAGGCTTTACATCATACTACCGGAAGTTTATAAAAGACTATGCTAAGATTGTCAAACCTCTCAATGATTTGTTAGTCGGGCATTCTACAAATAAGAAAGAGGCTAAATCTAAAAAGAAAAAAGCAAATCCTTGGAAATGGGGTAACGAAGAACAAAAAGCTAGGGATGAAATTATTGAAAGATTAGTTAACCCTCCGGTGCTAGCATTTGCAGACTTTTCACTACCATTTCTTGTTCATGTTGATGCCAGTGGTTCCGGTTTAGGTGCCATATTGTACCAAAAACAAAATGGTAAGGATAGGGTCATTGCATATGCAAGCCGAAGTCTGAGAGGTCCTGAGAGATTATAGAGAGAGTTTTTGGCGTTAAAGTGGGCGATTACCGATAAATTTCATGATTACCTTTTTGGTAGTAAATTTGAGGTCAAAACCGATAACAATCCGCTTACTTATGTCTTGGAGAAAGCAAAGCTTGATGCGACAGGACATAGGTGGGTAGCAGCATTGTCAAATTATGACTTCAGTATTTACTACCGACAGGGTAAGTTGAACATAGACGCCGATATTCTTTCCAGACAACAAGAGTCGAAATACATATATAATGACGTCATAAAAGCTATTTGCAGTTCAGTTACAGTTTCACAGTCTGAACATCCGATTGTCGAAAGTTTGTTATTAGCCCCAGAAGCGCAAATAATTGACAATGTGGATGATAATATAGAAACTGAAACAATACCAAATTTGGCTGGTATTAATTGGTCATTAGAGCAAAAGAATGACGTCACAATAAACAAAGTTGTCGACTTCTTGGAAGCTGGTCAGAAACCGTCAAAACGCCAAATCCAGTCAGAAGCCTATGACGTCAGAAAATTGCTAAAGGAATGGGATAAATTAGTTATAAGAGAGGCAGTGTTATATAGAAGATGTTGTATCAACAATGAGTCGGTGTTCCAACTTGTGTTGCCCTATGTTTATCGTGAGACTGCTCTTGTAGGTTTACACGATGATGTAGGTCATCAGGGTAGGGATAGGACTCTGTCTTTGGTAAAAGCTAGATATTATTGGCCAGGTATGGATCGTGACGTAGAAAAGAAGGTTTCGTCTTGTACAAACTGCATTCTCCGGAAGTCAAAATCTGGCAAATCGGCTGAATTAGTAAATATATCTTCATCTCAACCTTTAGAAATCGTATGCATTGACTATCTTACGGTTGATAAATCTATTGGTGGTTATGAACATATATTAGTCATTACAGATCATTTCACTAGGTACGCGCAAGCTATTCCTACGAGAAATCAATCGGCACTTACTACTGCAAGGTGCTTATGGGAAAACTTTGTGCAACACTATTCTTTTCCTTCTCGCATTCACAGCGACCAAGGTAGGAATTTTGAGTCCAAGGTTATTAAAGAGCTGTGTATTTTGGCTGGGATAAAGAAATCTCGCACTACCCCGTATCACCCACAAGGGAATGGTCAATGTGAAAGATTTAACCAGACCTTATTGAATATGCTTGGTACTCTTGAGGAGGATAAGAAAGCTAACTGGAAAAGTTACGTGGCACCATTAGTCCATGCTTACAACGCCACAAAGCATGAAAGTACAGGGTACAGTCCCCACTTTCTTATGTTTGGCTGGCATCCAAGATTAGCTATTGATGCGTTTTTGGGAAATGACGTCAACCCAAATTCCACGAGTAACCATAGCACATATGTATTAAATTTGAAGAAAAGATTACAGTTTGCGTACAAGATAGCCGCGAAGACCGCCGAAAAAGCTAGTAAACGTCATAAAACTAGATATGATCTAAAGGTAAGAGAGTCTGTTTTAGAGCCAGGTGACAGAGTATTACTGAAAAACGTTGCTTTTAAGGGTCGACATAAACTGGAGAACAAGTGGGGTAAGGTACCTTACGTTGTAATGTCCAAACCCAACCCTGATATACCTGTTTATGTCATACGTCAAGAACATGGACGAATTAGGAAGACAGTTCATAGAAACATGTTACTGCCAATTACTTCTGGTTTGTTTTTGAATGGCGAAAATGATAAATCTGACTGTCAACGTTCTAAAAATAAACCAATGAAAAATATTGCAACAGGCGTCACAAATATTGATACTGGTAAGTTCAGAAAAGATGTCACAAAGTCTGATAGTGTGTCAGAAGACGTTACAAATACAGTATCAGATGAATTTTCAGCTAACACTGAAAGCCAAACAAGCATGTATGATGAACCTAGTTCAGATTCGGACGAGGATTTTATATTTATGAGATCTAGAGGTCAAAATTTGCAACCTAGATCATTAAATCCTTTAGCCGCCGAATTTGAGCCTGATCATATGTATAGACGGCACAATACTAGTAGTTCTAATTCAAGTCCAAATAGTTCTAGACAATCGGAATACTCTAGTCACATGTCAGATACTCGCGATACGAGCAATAGAACAGAATTGCGAAGGTCCAGCGGCGAGTCGAGCTCAGGAACGGAAATACGAGAGTCGAGATTAGACAGTTCGAGCCCGGAAGTAGTAGTACCTACGCGTAGATCGAATAGACAGGTGCGTCCTCCGATTCGTTTTCGAGACTACGTTACGTACAAGTAGATAAATAGTGATCATAAGTATTAAATATGTAGAAGCGGCTACATATAATTTGATTTCCGATTTTATTTATTTTAGAATAATATGGGTTCACACACATATGTCTATGCAACTAGTAGGGGAAGACGATTTGAAGGAAGAATTAACTGCCGAATACTTTATATACTTCCAGGAGGGAAATTGCAAAAATTATGTGAAAAGGTGATTTCTCAGCTTAAATATGTTCCTGGAGAGAAAATTGTATATTTTATAGCAGGTATTCCTGATATCTGTTCCATTAAACGGTCAGATAATCCGAAATATCAGGAATCTATTTTGGAATTAGTTGATGTAGATGGCAAAGAAATCGACCATTTTGAATCCTTCAAATCCGAAATTAGCAAGGCTAGTAGTAAGCTAAAAGAGATAAATTGTAAAATTGTGTTGGCTACTGTAACTATGAGTTTTGATATGTGGAATTCGTTAAGATTTCGACAAGGAAAAACGCAAGTGTTAAAGTATCAACATCTATATAGTTTGATGCAGCAAAAGCTGAATACAATCTTGCATAAAGTGAACAATTATATTACAAAATTTAATTATGAGAATGGATTTATGACTCCGTTTCTACATTCTCCAGTTCACAAATGTGCAAAGGGGAAATATAGAATAATGTATTCTAAATTGGTTGATGGTCTACATCCGAATGAAAGTCTACTAGATGAATGGACATTTCGTGTGAACAAAGCAATTAAACAGAATGAATCACATATTTGAAAAGTATATTTTAATATATCATTTATACATTATATTTTATTGTATGAGTGGTAAAAATATATACTCAAATATTTTTGAAATTGTCTAAATTTTTATGAAATTTGATCATGATTACAAGTATAGAGGCGTTTGCCACATACAAAATAAGAATGGTCAATTTCCATACTATGTTTTTTTGTTTTTTTGTTTTTTTTTTTTTTAGTTGACTTGATATTGTAGTGGATTCGGGGACGAACCCTTTTGAATACCGGGAGGGGGTGTATGTCACCGGCAATATATATGTTATTAGTTAAATTTAATTATTAAGATTGTACAATTGAAATTTGTTTTCATAGTTCATCTATTTCATTGTATCATACAGTCATTACGTATTTTTATCATTTCGTCATTTACTCATTGACTAGTGACGTATTACAATATGGACGACAGGACTGGGTTATACAATAGCTTTCGCGCGCTAACTGCACGGGCACTGCATGCATATCGTTTTCTACTACACAATATAAATAAAGAATGTGTACAATATTTACTGCCACTCCATATAAGAACATCGGCCGACGTAAGTCGCCGAGTATTTCGGGTATGACAAATTCTTTTTATTACAATTTTTGCAAAAGGTTATAAAAGTAAAGTTAAAGCCAAGTCATTTTAAATGTTTTATATAATTTGGTTTTATTTTATAAATTCATAGATTGTTTAAAGAAATTAAAGTTTAAATAAAAGTTTAAGGTATCCATTTACATTTTGAAGTCGGCAAAGATAATTTTAATCATTGAATATTTCAATTGATAACTATATCAGTTTATTTAAAGCAGAGACATAAACATGTCTCTGTTTAAAGGCACCTATTTTGGGGATTTTTATTCAAAGAATATATAAACTTTGTCATTATATTATGTTTATATTTCAGGCATTGTATGTTTCCTGAATATTGTGTAAAATGTTGATAACTATATTTCAGATTAATAAATATTAATATTTATGGACGTTGCCTTTATATAAGCAGTCATAAACACGAAAAATACACTGCGACATCATTGAATGATTACAATTTGGACAAAACGTAACACATTATATTTATTAAAAAAATTGTAAAGGATGTAACTAATAAATAAATAAATAAATAAATAAATAAATAAATAAATAAATAAATAAATGAATGAATAAATAAATGAATGAATGAATGAATGAATGAATGAATGAATGAATGAATGAATGAAGAATGAATGAATGAATAAATAAATAAATAAATAAATAAATAAATAAATAAATAAATAAATAAATAAATAAATAAATAAATAAATAAATAAATAAATAAATAAATAAATAAATAAATAAATAAATAAATAAATAAATAAATAAATAAAATGATACTATGGAGGTGGTTTAAAGATGATTAATTTAAAAGTATTTATGACCTCAATAAAGGCAACATGGATCCGAAGACTCTTATACAACAATAAACTTCAATATATAATAAAATCTTTTGATATAAATTTTGAAGAACTACTGATGCGGGAATTGAAAATATAAAAAATATACAAAAAAATATGTCAATCCATTTTGGATATATGTCCTAAATGTGTGGATAGATATTCTGAATGCAAAAGAAAACCTTTATTGGGAAGATTTTTTGATGTCACCAATATGGTATAATAAAAATGTTAGAATTGGTGGTAGATGTGTTTTCTACAAAAAATGGTTCAAAAGGGGTAAAAATTATAAATGATATTGTGGATGAAGCAGGTACATTTTTATCACTGTAAGAGCTACAAAAAGATTTAGTATTCAAAAAAATTATCTAACATATTATGGATTAACCCAATGCCTTAATAATCTATCAGAAAAATACAAGAAAGTCGTAAATGATCCCCTCAAAATAATATATCCATATAAACCACAAATATTTCTATTTTTCT
Source organism: Limnoperna fortunei (assembly GCA_944474755.1). NCBI lineage: Eukaryota > Metazoa > Mollusca > Bivalvia > Mytilida > Modiolidae > Limnoperna > Limnoperna fortunei. The sequence continues at coordinate 56,716,005 of OX104120.1, forward strand.
TAAGAACAAGAAAGGATCAAAAGATTTCTATAAAGTCTTATAATGAACGTACATTCATCATGTCTAGAACCTACAAATAAAGATAAACTAGTACACCTGTTCCAGTTAATGAATCAGATATTAAAAATATATATAATCTGCCTTTTAAAGTTACAGGTAACTCTCAACTTCAATGGTTCCAATATAAAATAAATCATTTAATTCTTACTACTAACTCATTTTTAGCAAAAATTAAAATTAAACCAAATCCTGTTTCAGGCTTATGTGGAAATCAGCCTGAAACAATAACCCACCTTCTATGGAAATGTGAAAAAGTTCAGTTATTACTAGAAAACTTTGAAAAGTGGCAAATGGGACTGATACAATTCCCACTGAACTATAATAAGAAATCTTTTATGTTTGGAATACTTAACTCAAAAGAACTCTAAAGTGCATAACCTAATTTTATTGGAAATTAAACACTATATTTACACATGCCGATGCCTTGAAAAACCGCTATCACTCCAAGATCTCCAAATTTCTATTATAAATTTATACCAGACAGAAAAATATTCAGCATTGCTTGTACAAAAGAGAGATATTTTCAACAAAGAATGGAATATTTGGCACACTCTTTTCAAGACTGACTGATGCTCAACAGTACATGACTATATACTCATATTGAATTTTGTATCTCTATTAGTAGCACCGTTTGGGAAACAAATATGTGACAAAATTTTTTCCTGCCCCCCCCCCCCCTTATTCTTCCAATTAAGCTTCTGTTATTCTCCTTTTTATGCTAAACAATGCAGTCGAGTTGTCATATTCTTTTTATGGGACTTAACTGAGTTTAATATATAAGTTCGTGGTTTTTTTAAATGTTATGTAAATTTATAGAAATAAAAAGAATATTTTCACAATTTAAATATCCAGTTTCAAATAGCACTATTTCCATTATTTCACATAAAAAAGAGAAACATGGTGTTAAAGACCAGAGTATGTCACAACATGCGCTTGTCGTTAGTGTAAACAAAATTTTATTCAGAGAATATAACAACAATAACATACATACAAGCATACATACAAATAGAGGATCGGAAAACAAGTGGATAGCCACTTATACAAATTCCTCTCCTGATGAATTTTATCTATGTTCTATTTGACAAGATGGATTAATTATTTATATTTACATGAATAAAGACTAATAATACAATACATTTATGTTTGAAAAATATATATAAGGTGACCAAGCCTATACTGGACTTGTATAATTTTTATAAGCAGGTAATTAGATATTATCCACGAGCAACATTTTAATAAAAAAATCTTTTTGTTTTTATAATGAATTCTTGAACAGTTAAAAAATTACGACCATTGTCTACGTCTGTTAAATCTGGATTACAGTGTAGTAAGTTGTTTGTGTTTATTGTTCCAGATATAGTAGAAAACAAAGTATTCTCTTAAGCGTCTATATAATGGGCATATAAGTAGGAAATGTTGGGAAGACTCGATTTGTTTACATTTACAAAAGGGATCTAACTCTAAATTCTTCTTAAAAAGGCGAGCTGCTTTCAGTGCGAATTCTCGCGAGTAGGATCTGAACAATTGTACTACCAATATAAAAATATGAGGGAATTGCACGTTTTGGTTTAAGGAACGTTTTTAAGCAATTTACAGAGCTATTATTTTTAATATTCGCGGGGAGTTCGTTCCACAATTTAATGGAGGATGGATGGAAGAAAGCTTTTAGAATAAAAAGATGTGCGGGCTGGAAGTGGTTCAATATGATTAGAATTTCGTGTTTGATATTGGTGAACATCTTGAAAACGATCTGGTATTAGGTTTGAGAGATAAGCTGGAGTATCTTGATGTACCATTTTGTGGAACAGCAAGAGTTTATGATTTTTTCGCCGTGTTTCTAGGGTTTCCCACCCACATTCACGAAAAAGAAGTTTTATGCTAGTCAACTTTGTGTAACTATTCGGGCTGCTTCGCAATTAATTTGTTCTAGCTTGTCTTTCATATAATCAGGGCAATTATCCCATATCACGTCTGCATATTCTAAGATAGGTCGTACATAACTGAAATACATTTGTTCGAGTGACCGCCTATCTACTTTAAATTTTAATTTCCGAATAATATTTAACCTCCAATTCGCTTTCGATACGACTTCCTCTATGTGGGAATTCCAACTTCCGTCGCACGAGAACGTTAGACCAAGATGCTTATGTGAAAAAACATTTTTAAGGGCGGGTGGTGCAGTGTTTCACTTTTACGGGATATGGTCATGGTTTCTGTCTTTTGGGGGTTGAAATTTACTAACCATTTGTTAGACCATGCATAAATTTTTTGTAGGTTCAAGTTCAATTGAATGGATGCAACTAATGGGTTTTCTACGATTGCATATATACTTGTATCATCTGCAAAGAGTTTAATGGGACAATTTACTTCATTTACAATGTCATTGATAAAGATAAGAAAGAGAAGGGGACCCAGGATCGAACCTTGGGGAACTCCTGCGTTTATATTACTCCATGTGGACTCTTTACTATTTATAACCACACGTTGCTGTCTATTAGATAAGTATTCTTTAAACCATAGCAACAAATTTCCAACGATACCCATTTTTTTTATTTAAATAAAAGACCTTTGTGCCACACTCGGTCAAAGGCTTTGCTTATATCAAAGAAAATAATCCTTACTTCTTTGCCTTCATCTAAAGCTTTGCTGAACACATGAGCCAAATATAGAAGTTGATACCTTGTAGAATCTTTTGGTGTAAACCCTGATTGATGCTCAGTAATGACGTCACGAAATTAAAAAGATGCTTATAAATATATTTTTCAAATGATTCTCCGACAATAGATAATAAGGAAATAGGGCGATAATTTTCGCCAAGATTTTTTGAGTCTTTTTTATGTACCGGTATTACATTAGCTAGCTTCCATGACGAAGGAAAGTATTGTTCCGAAAGACTGAGGTTACTTAGAGTGCAAAGAGGTTTTGCTAAAATGTCATGAGCAGCATGGAGTAGTCTACCACTGATAGCATCTGGGCCAGATGCCTTGTTTATATTTTACAATCTTAAAACGTCTTGGACTTCATAGTTTTGAAGGACGATGTGATGTAGACAGCGGTCGTGCGGGGAGAGGGGTAGATCATCTGCAGGTAGGGAATTGTTTTCATCATTTATATTCTACTGCGAGGAAAAGAAAACATTAAAAGCCTCAGCTTTTTCAGTGTCGCCGTACACAATATTTTTAGAATAATTTAATGGTGGAATACCTTGATCTTAATTTTTAAACCCGACTAAATATTTCGCGGTTTTCCACCAGTCTCTTACATCGGTCATGCTACTTTTTAGCTTATCGATAAGAGTATTGACAAATTTGTTCTTTTTCGTTCCGAACAATATTTACCGTTTTATTTCGGGCTTTTTTAAATAGTTCCCAGTGACGAGGGAGGTTAGATTTTTTTTGCACGTGTGTTTTGCCGATTACGTTTTCTGATTGCCCTTCTAATAGTATTATTCATCCAAAAAGGTTCCGACTTCCGTACTGTAATTAGTTTATTAGGGATAGAGTCATTCGCAGTTTGTAAGATAATAGTTGTGAATTTTTCCACTAGTGTATCTAAATTATCATCGGAATTTAAAACGCCGTCCCAAATTATATTTCCTAGTATTTCACGGTATTTAACGTAATCGCCTTGATTGTAGAGCCATATCCTCCTCTTGAAACACGTACGAGGGGGATTTTCAATTTTCAGTAATCCGTAAGTCGGGCAGTGATATCTAACGTTTGTATTCACGAACGGCTCACCCACATGTACAAGATCAACGACGGCGGGATTATTGCATATGACAAGATCAATAAGAGAACTCGAATTTTCAGAGAAGTGAGTCGCATCATTAATAAATTGAATCATATCATACTTAGATAAGATAATTTTTCGTATTCATTCGTTTATTTTGATCTTCATTGAAATCGCCTAGAATTAGAATAGTGTTACTACCAGTATCTACAGCTAAGTCGATAGAGTGTTCAATCAAGTCAAAACTGTTCGACGGCGAGTCAGGCGGCCTATAGAATGTTCCAATAAGAACGGGTCTGTTGTTTTTTAGTTTTACTTCAACCCATACACATTCTAACCCTCGTATCTCTAGATTTAGTCTTCTGACCGCATGAATGTGGTTTCTAACGTACACGATGACTCCCCCCGCCATGCCTGTCTAAACGATCACGTCTAAAAGGGGTTGAAAATTTTCTAGTGTAACCAAAGTTTCCTCAATGTTTGGGTTCAACCACGTTTCAGTAAAACAAAGTATATCGAGATTACATAATTCAGCATTTATCAAATCTAATTTCGGGACAAGACTTTGAATGTTTAAATGCATAAAGGACGTAAAATGAGATACGAAATTCGTCAATTACAGGATCAGCAACAGACATCGTCTTCGGAGGACATGGAAGATGGGCCAGGATTTAGTTCAATATCACCACACAGATGAATCAACATAATACATACAATACTTATTACAACATTTCTATTCAAATTAGTAGACTCGGATGAACTAATAGCTTGTCTGACGTCATTAACTTTAACATATTTAACATGTGGTTTTACTACGGGACTTTTAAAAATACAGTGTTTTTTTATTTTCTGCTTCTGTTTGTAATAAAATATATAACATCATTATTGGTATCGATTGATAGCTTATTATACAATATAGCTGTATTAGCAGTACGTGTTCATAGTTTAACATTTTGCACTTTTGTATTCTACATGCTCGTGAGTAAAACAGTTCTATTCTAATGTTGAAGTCCGAGTTTGAGATTCCCATTAAGTTATTGCCATTGCAACAATTAAAGAAAAACGAGTTATTCGACATGGTCATTTGTTGTGAAAGGTTCGACAGATGAACAAAACGTGCTGTTTAAGTGTACCCTCGTCGGAACTATAGAAGAAAGCGCATCGGTTGCGTGGGATCCCTGTACTGCACCCCCGTTGTCGAGAACTGCAGACGGCCATATACATAATCACAGATGACCACCCTGAACAGAAGCACATTGGGGATCGATCGCAACTATGTAAGACTGGTAAAATAAAATCAAATAAGAGTAGCCTAGACCTTGTAATAAAGATAACAAGTACTATCTTTAAAAAAGATAACCGACGCAGTAAAGATATAAATTGAGTTATGCATTGAACTACGAATCGCCTTTATTGTCGCCTTTATTGTCATACAAATTCCCCGTTTCAATAGACCAGAAATGTTTGATGGAAATTTTTTGGGGGAAGTACTGACGGACAATTATTACTACGTGAATGAAATCATGAACCTATAAATTAACACTAGTCCCAGATGAAACGAGTTTGAAATTATTCATTTATACATGTGTGCCCCCTTTTATTTACGTGTTTTCGATATTAACAGATTTACCAAGCATACAGTTAACCTAAAATTGATAATGTACATACAACTACATGTACTTTGCTGTACATGTACATGTATTCCAGAAAGTTTATTGCTATTATGTATTGAAACCCAATGCCTAAGATATAGAAATGAAGTTTGTTCTGCGAGCACCAAAGCAGTTATACAATAATGTAAACAATTTGAATATTAGAATTTTTTTAATAAAATGTTTATAGTTTAAAATTTACTGAATAAGCAAAGTATACTTTACAATTAGAGCCACAACTCTCTATCTATGTGTGTACTACGACGGACGCCCAAGAACAATAATACATTTAATTTAATATCAACATGAATATAAAATGATTGTTAATTTGTATTTAGAAATTAATTAAAATTTCGTCTCTTCGTCTTTTTAATCCTCCATAAAAGCCCGCTAAAATCCAGCGTGTTAATATGCATTTAATTTGCGCTGTACTTCAAATAAAAAATATTTAACATTTTTGTACAAGTTGTTTGATATAAAATTTTACAAACTGCAGCCCATCTCTATAGTTCTTTATACTTAAATTGCACTATGAAATAATTTTATAAACAAACAGACGGTAAAATCTAATAATAATAGTACACAATTTGAAAGGTGAATTACCACCCTGTTCCGAGCCCCTGTCCAATTTACCACCCTGTTCCGAACCCCCGTTCAATTGGTTTTTAACCAATCAAGAAACAGAATTACGAGAGGTGAAGTGTCATGAGGTCAAAGGGTAAAAAGTGAATATAATACCGACTGCGTCGGAAAAAGTTAATTGTTCATGAGCCAGATTGTCAAAAATTCCTCTGTATTTTCGATCCAACCAATAATTAAGTGCGAATCAATTAACACGATTTTCAACTATGGAAAATAGCAATACCAGAAAAATTTCACCGTTATCGATGGGACAAAATTAAATTAGAAAAACATACAACTGAACTCTCAGTAATGGCAAAAAAGATCTAGCACCGACTTTTTGTTCCGCGATATCGCACTTAAATTTGACTAATTTTGATTTGTCGGATGTCGAATGCTAAAGTTAGGTTCCGATTTTTGGAGTAGCATGAACCCGATTTACGTTGCTATTTAGACCAGATTTATTTTCAAATATTTGACAATTTATGTGGTTCCTAGAAAAATATATAAAGCTTTTGAAACTGCTGCTGCTGCTGTTGATGATGATGATGATGATGATGATGATGATGATGATGATGATGATGATGATGATGATGATGATGATGATGATGATGATGATGATGATGATGATGATGAGGACGACGACGACGACGATGATGATGATTGTAACAGAATGGCCGTAGATGAAGGCGTGGGCGTCGTTGGTGTGCGCCCCTTAAATTTGACAAAGCACGCGTAACTGTTACAAAAACACTAAAATTTGCGAATTACGTAATTTCGTCACTTCTAATTGATATAAAATTTCAAGGAACGTATATGTTTAGTGAAAACATTACCATAGTTAAATATGTTGTTTTATCACATTCGTAATAAAAATAACAGATTTCAGCATCGGGAACAGAGCAGACCATGTTAATTCCTTTTCCACCTGAAACTCCAGCTTTTCCTCTTCGGTCCATACCTCTTCGGTCCATGATGTAAATTAGTCTGTGTTATACCCTGTGTGACTTTTCCCTAGACATGACAATGAGTCACTCAACGGGTGTCTAATTAGAGGCAGGCACTGCTTACTCTAGAACGAATAATCGTACCCTCGCTTTTTTTGTTAATCCGACAAATCACAAAATTAACTTCGGATTATAACTGCAGTAAAAATTCGGCCTATGCTTACTGGTCCTGAAAACCTTAGGGCACCCATGGTTTATATTGGGTTCGGGTTACTCTCTTTCTGTGTTTTATGTTTTTGGTTTTTGTGTTGTGTTTGTCTATATCCGAATTTGTAACCGTCCCTTGGATTTTGGCTCTTGTTATTTGGTCTTTGCTATTTTCTTATAGGATCTATTATTTTTTAAACTTATTTTATAATAAATATATATTACACTACCGCAGTAGTATACGTATACGTAATGTGCCAAAAATATGGGTAGTTTTTTTTGAAAATTTATATAAAAATGGGTATGCTTTTTAATCTTAATTGAAAAAAAACTGGTCTCGTATAAATATGGGTCATGTTTATAATATAATAAAGTGTAATTTTAATAATGACATTGTGTTTTCTTCTTTACTATGTTATCATTTTTTGTGTATATAAATATGACCTTCTTTTAAGTTTACTGAATATAAATATGTGTTATGAAAATTGTTCATTTTATATAAATATGGGTCATGAAAATTGAAATTTTATATGAATATGGGTCATGAAAATTGGAAATTTTATATAAATATGGGTATTGAATTCAAATCAAAAACAGCACATCCCCACTCTAAAAATTACCAAGTTGTATGCACGGGTGACCTCTTGTTCAGACCGCTTAAAATCCCCACGTGACCTTTAGAGTGAGCACTTCTCTTGATATTAGATGTTTGATCTCAGATTAACTGGTGTACTGTTGAGGTACGTTTTTACTCTCATAAAACATTGTCCGAACTGTAAATTAAAGTACTACTCGCATTTTCCAGACTCAGTTACAACACACACTGTTAGAGGCAAGAAATTTATTAACATTTTTTATTGAACTAGCTGACTGGACATGCAATAAAATTACTGTTGTTCGGTTGTGTTATTGTTTGTACTTCGTTTACCAATTGGACTGGTTGTACGGTTGAGGTATGTTTTTTTTCTCATCAAAAGTGTTCGAACTGGAAAAGTACTACTCGCATTTTCAAGATATTTAAATGTAAACAGTTTTTGGCATTTTTTCACAAAAGTTACAACCACAACACATGAACACATCGCGGAATTTTCAATGTGTTGACTGAAGCGGCCAATCACGAAACAGCCGAACAATTTAAGGTTATTGCAATCGTGAACTGTTTGAGATTATTTCTTAATTTAAATCTTATATCTTCTGCAGCACAAAGTTTGTTTAGGACTTTTTTCTTGTAAGGGTGTGCTCGACTAATACATGCAAATTTTACTGCGTTCAATATAGAGCGCATGTGCAAGAAAATGGAAGTCGCCCCTCAGAAGCTCTGCTAAAAAACGAGTTAAAACAGACAACACGAAAGTTGCTGTAGATCTTTAAACTTGCCGGTGTAACTATGGCCAAAATTTGATAAATATCTACAAAAGTTTGTAAATCCTGTGATGTTTTTGCATGTTAAAATTACTCCGTGCGTTGTGTACAGTGCCGTCAAAATGTCCGCCACATGTCCGGTTAACCTTGAACTATAACTTATAATTAATGGAAACTGTAAAATTTTACAAGTTTATTTACATAAGTAAAAAGGTATAATTCCCAAACTTTTGACCCCTTTACCTATTAAAGTTACCCGTTGGTCTACCACGTGTCATGTAATTGCCTGCCACAAAGTCACAATTCCCCCAAGAAAAACAAATTCCTTAAAAATCAAAGTGTGCACTACAGACCATACTCTGCTCTTCACAGGATCCAGTAAACTATTGATTTATGAAGGATATATTGTCAAAATGTCGATCAAATCGGAAACATATTGGAATTCATTTTATCTACTTAATTAAACAAAGGAAGTTGACCCAATAACATTTGGGGTGAAATATGACAAGAAAACGAAAACAAAAAAATATATGTTGTGAACGAAGTGATGGAAGGCGCCTCAAAGCAAAAATTCTGACCCCCCCCCCCCCTTTTTTCTCTTGTTGAGACAGAAAATGCAGGATTTTTAATTATGTCATTGGGGTTGCGTCCCTTTAACACAAATTATTGTTGAAAAGTTATTTTATTAAAATAGAAAGTAAAGTTATATATTTTATTGTTTTCAAACATTAGGCAAAAAACAAAATTTCTAGATAATTTTTTGTGAGTTTCAGACTTTTTGTTTTACTACTGTTTATTTACTGCGAGATAGCTGCAGTGGTGTATCAAATTGGTGAAGAACCGGTGAAATGACAAGAATATGTCCTAGAATTCATAGTTTTATTCATAGTTGATGTGAATATTTTTCGGTTTATTATCATATGCCCTTCCGGCATGACAAAATGGATGAAATAAACAACACAAATTCATGTTTAATGTTTATTAGTCATAATTGCATAGTTTTTATATAAACAAAATTTCCCTATGCTGTACATTTTTGCTGGCAAGCTTCACAAGAAAACTATTCGAAGTCACAAATCAAAATATCGTCTTTAGATATATTTCTCGTAGACCATTTTTATTTTGAACACAGATAGTTCAAAACACCGTATTGGTGGAGCTAATCATTTTCTCTGAAAAATATTGACCTATAAACCATAAAATACGACAGACAATTCTGCCACTGTACATAATGCATATTTGGATTTTAATTGCAACAATATAATACTCGTATGATTTTTTTTTTCAATGAAATGTGGCCCCCATTTTCTTGTACATTGTGCCATAGTTAAGTTTTGGGATGTAACACACACATAGATTCTTACCACAGGAAGAAAGAAGATTTTATGATGCATCAAAAGTAAGATCTTTTTTTTTTTTTAGCTATTTAAGGTTCATCATAATGTATTGTCTAAAATCACGAATAAAATAACTGACGAGACGGATTCATATTTCTAAATAAAAAGTCAAACACCAACAAACACATTACTCTATATAAATATATGCATCTTGCACTTAAAATATTGTTTGTTTATGATGCACGCAACGAGTAATCAGCTGTAAACACATAGATGTACTTTCATTTATTAAAAATAACTGATGTTCTATTAAGATATATATTCTTATGCCAAAATTTTATTTCACTTTAAAACTGAAGTTATTTTTGACAGTATGTTGTGATGGACCTTAAATTCATTGTATAGTTAGGACAGTTGATATCAGTTCATTGCAAAAATTGTGCACGCATTAAACCATTTAATAGTAAGGTGGCATACAAGTTTTTGCCCACTTTGCAGATAAACCAGAACCGTATGCAGACAATGTTGAGTAGTTGTACAGCATGAATGTAAATGAATACAGTCACTATGTTGATCATGACGACAAAGCCTGCCATGGTGTGCCAGTTGACCCCATATAGTTGCATCCGTCCTCAATGCTGAAATCGACCAAAATATATAGGGTTGCATCCATCGTCGAAGCTGAAATCAACAATTCACACTCGCTAAGATCCTGACAAGGTCAAAGATGTGCAAACCCCAGAAAGCGAGTTATCCTTCCAATCAAAAGGGTCTGCTTTGCTGCCAATTACTACTATTTGGTATGGAAGAACACAGCCATACTGACTGCCCCCCATTCTACAAGCTGAAGCCTTCCAGACAATCAACAATACCAAGATTTATAAACTTGATCCACTGAACTGTATTGATTTAGATTTGACTTTTACATGTTTTATCTCGTTATTTTATGTAGTGATATATTATTTCTTGCATATTAAAAGCTGATGTCTTGTAGCAACTCCAATCCTCACCCTCCCACCTCCCCCACAAAAAAAAGAAGGTATTTCCTTTTTTTCTAATCCTCCCACATGGATACCCGCAAGAATACTGGGTGAATCAATAAGAATTTATATTATTGGTTGATTATAAGTGGTTTACCTAGACTTGTATCAATTATTCATCGAAAAGGGGTGGGGGGCGGCAGAGAAAACCAGTCAGTTATTCATACATGTGTGGCTCGTTTCTTTTCAGTGGCATTTATTATGGTAGGTATTGCCACTCTTGGCTTGTTTCTGTTTTTATTTCTGAAAATTATACATAGTAACATTAATATTTCAGGCTATCGCCACATGTGTGGCCTGTTACTTTTTTTTGCCATTTCTGTCAAGATTTTTTATTTAAATTGGTAAGTTATTGCCACTCGTTTCATTTTAAATTGGTAGGTTATTTGCTTGTGTTTTGGGTTGTTTGTGTTTATTTTCAGACATTTATTTTCAGTGATGCATTAATCATTATGTGAACCAGTATATTGGTAAGATATTGCCAATTGTGTGGCCCGTTTCTGTTTATTTCTGACATTAATATTTAGTATAGCTTATATTGGTACGTTTTTGCCGCTTGTGGCAAGTTTCTATTTCTGGAATTTATATTAATTTATGCTTCTATTTGCAGATTGTTGCCACAATTGTGGCATGTTTTCATTTATTTCTGGCATTTCATCTATTTTTGTAGCTTGTTGCCACTTTTGTGGCATGTTTTTTTTTACATTTATACACCTTTTCTGACATAAGAATTGAGTATAGCTTATATTGGTAGGTTTTTGCCACTGTTGTGGCATGTTTCTGTTAATTTCTGAATATTTAATATTCAGTAAGGCTTTTAAAGGTAGGTTATTGCCACCTGTGTGAAATTATTTATTTCAGACATTTATATTCAGTTATGCATATATTTGTAAGTTTTGCCACTTTTATGGCAAGTTTTTTATATTCAGTTATACTTATATTGGTAGATTGTTGCCACTTTTGTTTCCTTTTTTTTTTGTTTATTTCTGGCAATTCAGCTATTTGGTAAGTTATTGCCAAATGTGTGGCAAGTTTTGGTTCATTCCTGACAAGTATATTCTGTGATTCTTATATTGGTAGGTTATTGCCATACTGACATTATTCTCTTTCACTTCAGACATTCATAATCAATTGTGCTTACATTTGTAGATTATTGCCACTTTTGTGGCACATTTCATTTCTGACATTTATATTCAGTGTGGCTTATATTGGTAGGTTATTGCCACTTTTGTGCCATGTTTCTATTAGTTTTTGACATTTATATTCAGTTATGGCGATATTGGTAGGTTATTGCCACTTGTGTGACATGATTGTTTCAAGTCAGACATTTAAATTCAATAATGCCTTTATTGGTAGGTTTTTACCATTTTTATGGCATGTTTATAATAATTTCTGACATTTATATTGAATTATGCATACATTGGTAGGAATGTTGCCACTTTTGTGGTATGCTTGTTTTTTCTGCCACTCATTTGGCTTGTTTCTGTTTTATTGTTGACCTCGGGTAAATTATTGGCATTTATGTGGCTTGTTTCAGTTTTATTTAGAGATTTCTAACCCCCGAGGGAACCCCGGGGAATATAAATAGGACCCAGCCAGCCCTTGGCTTGAGGGGTAGAACCCCCCTTAAAAGGGGCTCACATTTTGCACTTAGATTTTCTTGTGTATGTTTCAGTTTTATTTTAAATTGCTTGATTGTTAGGTTTTGATTGAATGTAACTCTCAGCAATTATTTAACTATATGATGGCCTCCAGATTTATTGGGGGAGGAAGCTAGAGTACCAATGAAAACTGGCAAACCTTGTAAGTGACATGTAGATTTGGAGTTGAGCACTGCCTGCTCTCAGTAAGTCTCAAACTTACAACTCATTGTTGACAGGCCATGTAATTAATTGTAGATCACTAACCATAACCACTGGGACATCAAGGCCCCTGTTTATTTCGAACTTTTCTATTCGGTTATGTTTATATTGGTAGGTTTTTCAATTTGTCGTTTTACTTTTAAATTTTTTTCCCACATAATTCTATTTGAGTAATGTTGATTTTGGTAAGTAATTATCACTCGTCTGTTATTTCAGACATTTATATTCAGTTATGCTTGTAGTGGTAAGTTATTGCCACTTGTTGAGATGATTCGTTTTTATTTCAGACATTCATTATAAGTATGCTTACATTGGTAAGGTATTGTCTATTGCGTAGAACATTTCTGATATTAGTATTTATAGTAACTTATATTGGTAAGTTGTTGCCACTTTTTTGGCATGTTTCTGTTAATTTCTGAATTTTTAATATTCCATTATGCTTTTAAAGGTAGGTTATTGCCACTTGTGTAAAATGATTGTTTTAGTTTAGACATTTATATTCAGTTATGTATATATTGGTAAGTTTTGCCACTTTTATGGCAAGTTTCTATTTGTCTTATATTCAATTATGCTTATATTGGTAGATTGTTGCCACTTTTGTGGCATGTTTTTGTTTATTTCTGGCAATTCAGCTATTTTGGTAAGTTATTGGCAATTGTGTGGCAAGTTTTGCTTTATTCCTGACATGTACATTTTGTGATTCTTATATTGGTATGTTATTGCCACTTGTGACATTATCCTCTTTCATTTCAGACATTCATAATCAATTGTGCTTACATTTGTAGATTATTGCCACTTTCGTGGCACATTTCATTTCTGGCATTTATATTCAGTGTGGCGATATTGGTAGGTTATTGCCACTTGTGTGACATGATTGTTTCAAGTCAGACATTTAAATTCAATAATGCTTTTATTGGTAGGTTTTTGCCATTTTTATGGCATGTTTATAATAATTTCTGACATTTATATTGAATTATGCATACATTGGTAGGAATGTTGCCACTTTTGTGGTATGCTTGTTTTTTCTGCCACTCATTTGGCTTGTTTCTGTTTTATTGTTGACCTCGGGTAAATTATTGCCATTTATGTGGCTTGTTTCTGTTTTATTTAGAGATTTCTAACCCCAGAGGGAACCCCGGGGAATAGAAATAGGACCCAGCCAGCCCTTGGCTTGAGGGGTAGAACCCCCCTTAAAAGGGGCACACATTTTGCACTTAGATTTTCTTGTGTATGTTTTAGTTTTTTTTTAAATTGCTTGATTGTTAGGTTTTGATTGAATGTAACTCTCAGCAATTATTTAACTATATGATGGCCTCCAGATTTATTGGGGGAGGAAGCTAGAGTACCAATGAAAACTGGCAAACCTTGTAAGTGACATGTAGATTTGGAGTTGAGCACTGCCTGCTCTCAGTAAGGCTCAAACTTACAACTCATTGTTGACAGGCCATGTAATTAATTGTAGATCACTAACCATAACCACTGGGACATCAAGGCCCCTGTTTATTTCGAACTTTTCTATTCGGTTATGTTTATATTGGTAGGTTTTTCAATTTGTCGTTTGACTTTTAAATTTTTTTCCCACATAATTCTATTTGAGTAATGTTGATTTTGGTAAGTAATTATCACTCGTCTGTTATTTCAGACATTTATATTCAGTTATGCTTGTAGTGGTAAGTTATTGCCACTTGTTGAGATGATTCGTTTTTATTTCAGACATTCATTATAAGTATGCTTACATTGGTAAGGTATTGTCTATTGCGTAGAACATTTCTGATATTAGTATTTATAGCAACTTATATTGGTAAGTTGTTGCCACTTTTTTGGCATGTTTCTGTTAATTTCTGAATTTTTAATATTCCATTATGCTTTTTAAAGGTAGGTTATTGCCACTTGTGTAAAATGATTGTTTTAGTTTAGACATTTATGTTCAGTTATGTATATATTGGTAAGTTTTGCCACTTTTATGGCAAGTTTCTATTTGTCTTATATTCAATTATGCTTATATTGGTAGATTGTTGCCACTTTTGTGGCATGGTTTTGTTTATTTCTGGCAATTCAGCTATTTTGGTAAGTTATTGGCAACTGTGTGGCAAGTTTTGCTTTATTCCTGACATGTACATTTTGTGATTCTTATATTGGTATGTTATTGCCACTTGTGACATTATTCTCTTTCATTTCAGACATTCATAATCAATTGTGCTTACATTTGTAGATTATTGCCACTTTTGTGGCACATTTCATTTCTGACATTTATATTCAGTGTGGCTTATATTGGTAGGTTATTGCCACTTTTGTGCCATGTTTCTATTAGTTTTTGACATTTATATTCAGTTACGGCGATATTGGTAGGTTATTGCCACTTGTGTGACATGATTGTTTCAAGTCAGACATTTAAATTCAATAATGCCTTTATTGGTAGGTTTTTACCATTTTTATGGCATGTTTATAATAATTTCTGACATTTATATTGAATTATGCATACATTGGTAGGAATGTTGCCACTTTTGTGGTATGCTTGTTTTTTCTGCCACTCATTTGGCTTGTTTCTGTTTTATTGGTGACCTCGGGTAAATTATTGCCATTTATGTGGCTTGTTTCTGTTTTATTTAGAGATTTATAAACCCCGAGGGAACCCCGTGGAATAGAAATAGGACCCAGCCAGCCCTTGGCTTGAGGGGTAGAACCCCCCTTAAAAGGGGCACACATTTTGCACTTAGATTTTCTTGTGTATGTTTCAGTTTTATTTTAAATTGCTTGCTTGTTAGGTTTTGATTGAATGTAACTCTCAGCAATTATTTAGCTATATGATGGCCTCCAGATTTATTGGGGGAGGAAGCTAGAGTACCGATGAAAACTGGCAAACCTTGTAAGTAACATGTAGCTTTGGAGTCGAGCACTGCCTGTTCTCAGTAAGGCTCAAACTTACAACCTCATTGTTGACAGGCCACGTAATTAATTGTAGATGACTAACCATAACCACTGGGACACCAAGGCCCCTGTTTTAGTTCGAACTTTTCTATTCGGTTATGTTTATATTGGTAGGTTTTTCAATTTGTCTCTCGTTTGACTTTTTATTTTTTTTTTCACATAATTCTATTTGAGTAATGTTGATTTTGGTAAGTAATTGTCACTTGTCTGTCATTTCAGACATTTATATTAAGTTATGCTTGTAGTGGTAAGTTATTGCCACTTGTTGAGATGATTCGTTTTTATTTCAGACATTCATAATAAGTATGCTTACATTGGTAAGGTATTGTCTATTGCGTAGCACATTTCTGATATTAGTATTGATTGTAGCTTTTATTGGTAAGTTGTTGCCACTTTTTTGGCATGTTTCTGTTAATTTCTGAATTTTTAATATACCATTATGCTTTTAAAGGTAGGTTATTGCCACTTGTGTGAAATGATTGTTTTATTTTAGACATTTATATTCAGTTATGTATATATTGGTAAGTTTTGCCACTTTTATGGCAAGCTTCTATTTGTCTTATATTAAATTATGCTTATATTGGTAGGTTGTTGCCACTTTTGTGGCATGTTTTTGTTTATTTCTGGCAATTCAGCTATTTTGGTAAGTTATTGGCAATTGTGTGGCAAGTTTTGCTTTATTCCTGACATGTACATTTTGTGATTCTTATATTGGTATGTTATTGCCACTTGTGACATTATTCTCTTTCATTTCAGACATTCATAATCAATTGTGCTTACATTTGTAGATTATTGCCACTTTTGTGGCACATTTCATTTCTGACATTTATATTCAGTGTGGCTTATATTGGTAGGTTATTGCCACTTTTGTGCCATGTTTCTATTAGTTTTTGACATTTATATTCAGTTACGGCGATATTGGTAGGTTATTGCCACTTGTGTGACATGATTGTTTCAAGTCAGACATTTAAATTCAATAATGCCTTTATTGGTAGGTTTTTACCATTTTTATGGCATGTTTATAATAATTTCTGAAATTTATATTGAATTATGCATACATTGGTAGGAATGTTGCCACTTTTGTGGTATGCTTGTTTTTTCTGCCACTCATTTGGCTTGTTTCTGTTTTATTGTTGACCTCGGGTCAATTATTGCCATTTATGTGGCTTGTTTCTGTTTTATTTAGAGATTTCTAACCCCCAAGGGAACCCCGGGGAATAGAAATAGGACCCAGCCAGCCCTTGGCTTGAGGGGTAGAACCCCCTTAAAAGGGGCTCACATTTTGCACTTAGATTTTCTTGTGTATGTTTCAGTTTTATTTTAAAATGCTTGCTTGTTAGGTTTTGATTGAATGTAACTCTCAGCAATTATTTAACTATATTATGGCCTCCAGATTTATTGGTTGAGGAAGCTAGAGTACCAATGAAAACTGGCAAACCTTGTAAGTAACATGTAGCTTTGGAGTCGAGCACTGCCTGCTCTCAGTAAGGCTCAAACTTACAATCTCATTGTTAACAGGCCACGTAATTAATTGTAGATGACTAACCATAACCACTGGGACACCAAGGCCCCTGTTTTATTTCGAACTTCTATTCGGTTATGTTTATTTTGGTAGGTTTTACAATTTGTCTCTCGTTTGACTTTTGTTTTTTTTCACATAATTCTATTTGAGTAATGTTGATTTTGGTAAGTAATTATCACTCGTCTGTTATTTCAGACATTTATATTCAATTATGCTTGTAGTGGTAAGTTATTGCCACTTGTTGAGATGATTCGTTTTTATTTCAGACATTCATTATAAGTATGCTTACATTGGTAAGGTATTGTCTATTGCGTAGCACATTTCTGATAGTAGTATTTATAGTAATTTATATTGGTAAGTTGTTGCCACTTTTTTGGCATGTTTCTGTTAATTTCTGAATTTTTAATATCCCATTGTGCTTTTAAAGGTAGGTTATTGCCACTTGTGTGAAATGATTGTTTTTTAGACATTTATATTCAGTTATGTATATATTGGTAAGTTTTGCCACTTTTATGGCAAGTTTCTATTTGTCTTATATTCAATTATGCTTATATTGATAGATTGTTGCCACTTTTGTGGCATGTTTTTGTTTATTTCTGGCAATTCAGCTATTTTGGTAAGTTATTGGCAATGTGTGGCAAGTTTTGCTTTATTCCTGACATGTACATTTTGTGATTCTTATATTGGTATGTTATTGCCACTTGTGACATTATTCTCTTTCATTCAGACATTCATAATCAATTGTGCTTACATTTGTAGATTATTGCCACTTTTGTGGCACATTTCATTTCTGACATTTGTATTCAGTGTGGCTTATATTGGTAGGTTATTGCCACTTTTGTGCCATGTTTCTATTAGTTTCTGACATTTATATTCAGTTACTGCGATATTGGTAGGTTATTGCCACACTTGTGTGACATGATTGTTTCAAGTCAGACATTTAAATTCAATAATGCCTTTATTGGTAGGTTTTTGCCATTTTTATGGCATGTTTATAATAATTTCTGACATTTATATTGAATTATGCATACATTGGTAGGAATGTTGCCACTTTTGTGGTATGCTTGTTTTTTCTGCCACTCATTTGGCTTGTTTCTGTTTTATTGTTGACCTCGGGTAAATTATTGCCATTTATGT
The DNA here is from genome assembly GCA_944474755.1 of Limnoperna fortunei. Taxonomy (NCBI): domain Eukaryota; kingdom Metazoa; phylum Mollusca; class Bivalvia; order Mytilida; family Modiolidae; genus Limnoperna; species Limnoperna fortunei. The sequence continues at coordinate 56,734,412 of OX104120.1, forward strand.
GGCTTGTTTCTGTTTTATTTAGAGATTTCTAACCCTCGAGGGAACCCCGGGGAAAAGAAATATGACCCAGCCAGCCCTTGGCTTGAGGGGTAGAACCCCCCTTAAAAGGGGCACACATTTTGCACTTAGATTTTCTTGTGTATGTTTCAGTTTTATTTTAAATTGCTTGCTTGTTAGGTTTTGATTGAATGTAACTCTCAGCAATTATTTAGCTATATGATGGCCTCCAGATTTATTGAGGGAGGAAGCTAGAGTACCGATGAAAACTGGCAAACCTTGTAAGTAACATGTAGCTTTGGAGTCGAGCACTGCCTGCTCTCAGTAAGGCTCAAACTTACAACCTCATTGTTGACAGGCCACGTAATTAATTGTAGATGACTAACCATAACCACTGGGACACCAAGGCCCCTGTTTTAGTTCGAACTTTTCTATTCGGTTATGTTTATATTGGTAGGTTTTTCAATTTGTTTCTCGTTTGACTTTTTATTCTTTTTTTCACATAATTCTATTTGAGTAATGTTGATTTTGGTAAGTAATTGTCACTTGTCTGTCATTTCAGACATTTATATTCAGTTATGCTTGTAGTGGTAAGTTATTGCCACTTGTTGAGATGATTCGTTTTTATTTCAGACATTCATAATAAGTATGCTTACATTGGTAAGGTATTGTCTATTGCGTAGCACATTTCTGATATTAGTATTGATTGTAGCTTTTATTGGTAAGTTGTTGCCACTTTTTTGGCATGTTTCTGTTAATTTCTGAATTTTTAATATACCATTATGCTTTTAAAGGTAGGTTATTGCCACTTGTGTGAAATGATTGTTTTATTTTAGACATTTATATTCAGTTATGTATATATTGGTAAGTTTTGCCACTTTTATGGCAAGCTTCTATTTGTCTTATATTAAATTATGCTTATATTGGTAGGTTGTTGCCACTTTTGTGGCATGTTTTTGTTTATTTCTGGCAATTCAGCTATTTTGGTAAGTTATTGGCAATTGTGTGGCAAGTTTTGCTTTATTCCTGACATGTACATTTTGTGATTCTTATATTGGTATGTTATTGCCACTTGTGACATTATTCTCTTTCATTTCAGACATTCATAATCAATTGTGCTTACCTTTGTAGATTATTGCCACTTTTGTGGCACATTTCATTTCTGACATTTATATTCAGTGTGGCTTATATTGGTAGGTTATTGCCACTTTTGTGCCATGTTTCTATTAGTTTCTGACATTTATATTCAGTTACTGCGATATTGGTAGGTTATTGCCACTTGTGTGACATGATTGTTTCAAGTCAGACATTTAAATTCAATAATGCTTTTATTGGTAGGTTTTTGCCATTTTTATGGCATGTTTATAATAATTTCTGACATTTATATTGAATTATGCATACATTGGTAGGAATGTTGCCACTTTTGTGGTATGCTTGTTTTTTCTGCCACTCATTTGGCTTGTTTCTGTTTTATTGTTGACCTCGGGTAAATTATTGCCATTTATGTGGCTTGTTTCTGTTTTATTTAGAGATTTCTAACCCCCGAGGGAACCCCGGGGAATAGAAATAGGACCCAGCCAGCCCTTGGCTTGAGGGGTAGAACCCCCCTTAAAAGGGGCTCACATTTTGCACTTAGATTTTCTTGTGTATGTTTCAGTTTTATTTTAAAATGCTTGATTGTTAGGTTTTGATTGAATGTAACTCTCAGCAATTATTTAACTATATGATGGCCTCCAGATTTATTGAGGGAGGAAGCTAGAGTACCAATGAAAACTGGCAAACCTTGTAAGTAACATGTAGCTTTGGAGTCGAGCACTGCCTGCTCTCAGTAAGGCTCAAACTTACAATCTCATTGTTGACAGGCCACGTAATTAATTGTAGATGACTAACCATAACCACTGGGACACCAAGGCCCCTGTTTTATTTCGAACTTCTATTCGGTTATGTTTATTTTGGTAGGTTTTACAATTTGTCTCTCGTTTGACTTTTGTTTTTTTTCACATAATTCTATTTGAGTAATGTTGATTTTGGTAAGTAATTATCACTCGTCTGTTATTTCAGACATTTATATTCAATTATGCTTGTAGTGGTAAGTTATTGCCACTTGTTGAGATGATTCGTTTTTATTTCAGACATTCATTATAAGTATGCTTACATTGGTAAGGTATTGTCTATTGCGTAGCACATTTCTGATAGTAGTATTTATAGTAATTTATATTGGTAAGTTGTTGCCACTTTTTTGGCATGTTTCTGTTAATTTCTGAATTTTTAATATCCCATTGTGCTTTTAAAGGTAGGTTATTGCCACTTGTGTGAAATGATTGTTTTTTAGACATTTATATTCAGTTATGTATATATTGGTAAGTTTTGCCACTTTTATGGCAAGTTTTTATTTGTCTTATATTCAATTATGCTTATATTGATAGATTGTTGCCACTTTTGTGGCATGTTTTTGTTTATTTCTGGCAATTCAGCTATTTTGGTAAGTTATTGGCAATGTGTGGCAAGTTTTGCTTTATTCCTGACATGTACATTTTGTGATTCTTATATTGGTATGTTATTGCCACTTGTGACATTATTCTCTTTCATTCAGACATTCATAATCAATTGTGCTTACATTTGTAGATTATTGCCACTTTTGTGGCACATTTCATTTCTGACATTTATATTCAGTGTGGCTTATATTGGTAGGTTATTGCCACTTTTGTGCCATGTTTCTATTAGTTTCTGACATTTATATTCAGTTACTGCGATATTGGTAGGTTATTGCCACACTTGTGTGACATGATTGTTTCAAGTCAGACATTTAAATTCAATAATGCCTTTATTGGTAGGTTTTTGCCATTTTTATGGCATGTTTACAATAATTTCTGACATTTATATTGAATTATGCATACATTGGTAGGAATGTTGCCACTTTTGTGGTATGCTTGTTTTTTCTGCCACTCATTTGGCTTGTTTCTGTTTTATTGTTGACCTCGGGTAAATTATTGCCATTTATGTGGCTTGTTTCTGTTTTATTTAGAGATTTCTAACCCTCGAGGGAACCCCGGGGAAAAGAAATATGACCCAGCCAGCCCTTGGCTTGAGGGGTAGAACCCCCCTTAAAAGGGGCACACATTTTGCACTTAGATTTTCTTGTGTATGTTTCAGTTTTATTTTAAATTGCTTGCTTGTTAGGTTTTGATTGAATGTAACTCTCAGCAATTATTTAGCTATATGATGGCCTCCAGATTTATTGAGGGAGGAAGCTAGAGTACCAATGAAAACTGGCAAACCTTGTAAGTAACATGTAGCTTTGGAGTCAAGCACTGCCTGCTCTCAGTAAGGCTCAAACTTACAACCTCATTGTTGACAGGCCACGTAATTAATTGTAGATGACTAACCATAACCACTGGGACACCAAGGCCCCTGTTTTAGTTCGAACTTTTCTATTCGGTTATGTTTATATTGGTAGGTTTTTCAATTTGTTTCTCGTTTGACTTTTTATTCTTTTTTTCACATAATTCTATTTGAGTAATGTTGATTTTGGTAAGCAATTGTCACTTGTCTGTCATTTCAGACATTTATATTCAGTTATGCTTGTAGTGGTAAGTTATTGCCACTTGTTGAGATGATTCGTTTTTATTTCAGACATTCATAATAAGTATGCTTACATTGGTAAGGTATTGTCTATTGCGTAGCACATTTCTGATATTAGTATTGATTGTAGCTTTTATTGGTAAGTTGTTGCCACTTTTTTGGCATGTTTCTGTTAATTTCTGAATTTTTAATATACCATTATGCTTTTAAAGGTAGGTTATTGCCACTTGTGTGAAATGATTGTTTTATTTTAGACATTTATATTCAGTTATGTATATATTGGTAAGTTTTGCCACTTTTATGGCAAGCTTCTATTTGTCTTATATTAAATTATGCTTATATTGGTAGATTGTTGCCACTTTTGTGGCATGTTTTTGTTTATTTCTGGCAATTCAGCTATTTTGGTAAGTTATTGGCAATTGTGTGGCAAGTTTTGCTTTATTCCTGACATGTACATTTTGTGGTTCTTATATTGGTATGTTATTGCCACTTGTGACATTATTATCTTTCATTTCAGACATTCATAATCAATTGTGCTTACATTTGTAGATTATTGCCACTTTTGTGGCACATTTCATTTCTGACATTTATATTCAGTGTGGCTTATATTGGTAGGTTGTTGCCACTTTTGTGCCATGTTTCTATTAGTTTCTGACATTTATATTCAGTTACGACGATATTGGTAGGTTATTGCCACACTTGTGTGACATGATTGTTTCAAGTCAGACATTTAAATTCAATAATGCCTTTATTGGTAGGTTTTTGCCATTTTTATGGCATGTTTATAATAATTTCTGACATTTATTTTGAATTATGCATACATTGGTAGGAATGTTGCCACTTTTATGGTATGCTTGTTTTTTCTGCCACTCATTTGGCTTGTTTCTGTTTTATTGTTGACCTCGGGTAAATTATTGCCATTTATGTGGCTTGTTTCTGTTTTATTTAGAGATTTCTAACCCCGGAGGGAACCCCGGGGAATAGAAATAGGACCCAGCCAGCCCTTGGCTTGAGGGGTAGAACCCCCCTTAAAAGGGGCTCACATTTTGCACTTAGATTTTCTTGTGTATGTTTCAGTTTTATTTTAAATTGCTTGATTGTTAGGTTTTGATTGAATGTAACTCTCAGCAATTATTTAACTATATTATGGCCTCCAGATTTATTGGTTGAGGAAGCTAGAGTACCAATGAAAACTGGCAAACCTTGTAAGTGACATGTAGCTTTGGAGTCGAGCACTGCCTGCTCTCAGTAAGGCTCAAACTTACAACCTCATTGTTGACAGGCCACGTAATTAATTGTAGATGACTAACCATAACCACTGGGACACCAAGGCCCCTGTTTTATTTCGAACTTCTATTCGGTTATGTTTATTTTGGTAGGTTTTTCAATTTGTCTCTCGTTTGACTTTTTTTTTTTTCACATAATTCTATTTGAGTAATGTTGATTTTGGTAAGTAATTGTCACTTGTCTGTCATTTCAGACATTTATATTCAGTTATGCTTGTAGTGGTAAGTTATTGCCACTTGTTGAGATGATTCGTTTTTATTTCAGACATTCATAATAAGTATGCTTACATTGGTAAGGTATTGTCTATTGCGTAGCACATTTCTGATATTAGTATTGATTGTAGCTTTTATTGGTAAGTTGTTGCCACTTTTTTGGCATGTTTCTTTTAATTTCTGAATTTTTAATATACCATTATGCTTTTAAAGGTAGGTTATTGCCACTTGTGTGAAATGATTGTTTTATTTTAGACATTTATAGTTATGCATATATTGGTAAGTTTTGCCACTTTTATGGCAAGCTTCTATTTGTCTTATATTAAATTATGCTTATATTGGTAGGTTGTTGCCACTTTTGTGGCATGTTTTTGTTTATTTCTGGCAATTCAGCTATTTTGGTAAGTTATTGGCAATTGTGTGGCAAGTTTTGCTTTATTCCTGACATGTACATTTTGTGATTCTTATATTGGTATGTTATTGCCACTTGTGACATTATTCTCTTTCATTTCAGACATTCATAATCAATTGTGCTTACATTTGTAGATTATTGCCACTTTTGTGGCACATTTCATTTCTGACATTTATATTCAGTGTGGCTTATATTGGTAGGTTATTGCCACTTTTGTGCCATGTTTCTATTAGTTTCTGACATTTATATTCAGTTACGGCGATATTGGTAGGTTATTGCCACTTGTGTGACATGATTGTTTCAAGTCAGACATTTAAATTCAATAATGCTTTTATTGGTAGGTTTTTGCCATTTTTATGGCATGTTTATAATAATTTCTGACATTTATATTGAATTATGCATACATTGGTAGGAATGTTGCCACTTTTGTGGTATGCTTGTTTTTTCTGCCACTCATTTGGCTTGTTTCTGTTTTATTGTTGACCTCGGGTAAATTATTGCCATTTATGTGGCTTGTTTCTGTTTTATTTAGAGATTTCTAACCCCCGAGGGAACCCCGGGGAATAGAAATAGGACCCAGCCAGCCCTTGGCTTGAGGGGTAGAACCCCCCTTAAAAGGGGCTCACATTTTGCACTTAGATTTTCTTGTGTATGTTTCAGTTTTATTTTAAAATGCTTGATTGTTAGGTTTTGATTGAATGTAACTCTCAGCAATTATTTAACTATATGATGGCCTCCAGATTTATTGGTTGAGGAAGCTAGAGTACCAATGAAAACTGGCAAACATTGTAAGTGACATGTAGCTTTGGAGTGGAGCACTGCCTGCTCTCAGTAAGGCTCAAACTTACAACCTCATTGTTGACAGGCCACGTAATTAATTGTAGATGACTAACCATAACCACTGGGACACCAAGGCCCCTGTTTTATTTCGAACTTCTATTCGGTTATGTTTATTTTGGTAGGTTTTTCAATTTGTCTCTCGTTTGACTTTTTTTTTTTTCACATAATTCTATTGAGTAATGTTGATTTTGGTAAGTAATTGTCACTTGTCTGTCATTTCAGACATTTATATTCAGTTATGCTTGTAGTGGTAAGTTATTGCCACTTGTTGAGATGATTCGTTTTTATTTCAGACATTCATAATAAGTATGCTTACATTGGTAAGGTATTGTCTATTGCGTAGCACATTTCTGATATTAGTATTGATTGTAGCTTTTATTGGTAATTTGTTGCCACTTTTTTGGCATGTTTCTGTTAATTTCTGAATTTTTAATATACCATTATGCTTTTAAATGTAGGTTATTGCCACTTGTGTGAAATGATTGTTTTATTTTAGACATTTATATTCAGTTATGTATATATTGGTAAGTTTTGCCACTTTTATGGCAAGCTTCTATTTGTCTTATATTAAATTATGCTTATATTGGTAGGTTGTTGCCACTTTTGTGGCATGTTTTTGTTTATTTCTGGCAATTCAGCTATTTTGGTAAGTTATTGGCAATTGTGTGGCAAGTTTTGCTTTATTCCTGACATGTACATTTTGTGATTCTTATATTGGTATGTTATTGCCACTTGTGACATTATTCTCTTTCATTTCAGACATTCATAATCAATTGTGCTTACCTTTGTAGATTATTGCCACTTTTGTGGCACATTTCATTTCTGACATTTATATTCAGTGTGGCTTATATTGGTAGGTTATTGCCACTTTTGTGCCATGTTTCTATTAGTTTTTGACATTTATATTCAGTTATGGCGATATTGGTAGGTTATTGCCACTTGTGTGACATGATTGTTTCAAGTCAGACATTTAAATTCAATAATGCCTTTATTGGTAGGTTTTTACCATTTTTATGGCATGTTTATAATAATTTCTGACATTTATATTGAGTTATGCATACATTGGTAGGAATGTTCCCACTTTTGTGGTATGCTTGTTTTTTCTGCCACTCATTTGGCTTGTTTCTGTTTTATTGTTGACCTCGGGTCAATTATTGGCATTTATGTGGCTTGTTTCAGTTTTATTTAGAGATTTCTAACCCCCGAGGGAACCCCGGGGAATAGAAATAGGACCCAGCCAGCCCTTGGCTTGAGGGGTAGAACCCCCCTTAAAAGGGTCACACATTTTGCACTTAGATTTTCTTGTGTATGTTTCAGTTTTATTTTAAATTGCTTGCTTGTTAGGTTTTGATTGAATGTAACTCTCAGCAATTATTTAGCTATATGATGGCCTCCAGATTTATTGGGGGAGGAAGCTAGAGTACCGATGAAAACTGGCAAACCTTGTAAGTAACATGTAGCTTTGGAGTCGAGCACTGCCTGTTCTCAGTAAGGCTCAAACTTACAACCTCATTGTTGACAGGCCACGTAATTAATTGTAGATGACTAACCATAACCACTGGGACACCAAGGCCCCTGTTTTAGTTCGAACTTTTCTATTCGGTTATGTTTATATTGGTAGGTTTTTCAATTTGTTTCTCGTTTGACTTTTTATTCTTTTTTTCACATAATTCTATTTGAGTAATGTTGATTTTGGTAAGTAATTGTCACTTGTCTGTCATTTCAGACATTTATATTCAGTTATGCTTGTAGTGGTAAGTTATTGCCACTTGTTGAGATGATTCGTTTTTATTTCAGACATTCATAATAAGTATGCTTACATTGGTAAGGTATTGTCTATTGCGTAGCACATTTCTGATATTAGTATTGATTGTAGCTTTTATTGGTAAGTTGTTGCCACTTTTTTGGCATGTTTCTGTTAATTTCTGAATTTTTAATATACCATTATGCTTTTAAAGGTAGGTTATTGCCACTTGTGTGAAATGATTGTTTTATTTTAGACATTTATATTCAGTTATGTATATATTGGTAAGTTTTGCCACTTTTATGGCAAGCTTCTATTTGTCTTATATTAAATTATGCTTATATTGGTAGATTGTTGCCACTTTTGTGGCATGTTTTTGTTTATTTCTGGCAATTCAGCTATTTTGGTAAGTTATTGGCAATTGTGTGGCAAGTTTTGCTTTATTCCTGACATGTACATTTTGTGGTTCTTATATTGGTATGTTATTGCCACTTGTGACATTATTCTCTTTCATTTCAGACATTCATAATCAATTGTGCTTACATTTGTAGATTATTGCCACTTTTGTGGCTCATTTCATTTCTGACATTTATATTCAGTGTGGCTTATATTGGTAGGTTATTGCCACTTTTGTGCCATGTTTCTATTAGTTTCTGACATTTATATTCAGTTACTGCGATATTGGTAGGTTATTGCCACTTGTGTGACATGATTGTTTCAAGTCAGACATTTAAATTCAATAATGCTTTTATTGGTAGGTTTTTGCCATTTTTATGGCATGTTTATAATAATTTCTGACATTTATATTGAATTATGCATACATTGGTAGGAATGTTGCCACTTTTGTGGTATGCTTGTTTTTTCTGCCACTCATTTGGCTTGTTTCTGTTTTATTGTTGACCTCGGGTAAATTATTGCCATTTATGTGGCTTGTTTCTGTTTTATTTAGAGATTTCTAACCCCCGAGGGAACCCCGGGGAATAGAAATAGGACCCAGCCAGCCCTTGGCTTGAGGGGTAGAACCCCCCTTAAAAGGGGCTCACATTTTGCACTTAGATTTTCTTGTGTATGTTTCAGTTTTATTTTAAATTGCTTGATTGTTAGGTTTTGATTGAATGTAACTCTCAGCAATTATTTAACTATATTATGGCCTCCAGATTTATTGGTTGAGGAAGCTAGAGTACCAATGAAAACTGGCAAACCTTGTAAGTAACATGTAGCTTTGGAGTCGAGCACTGCCTGCTCTCAGTAAGGCTCAAACTTACAATCTCATTGTTGACAGGCCACGTAATTAATTGTAGATGACTAACCATAACCACTGGGACACCAAGGCCCCTGTTTTATTTCGAACTTCTATTCGGTTATGTTTATTTTGGTAGGTTTTACAATTTGTCTCTCGTTTGACTTTTGTTTTTTTTCACATAATTCTATTTGAGTAATGTTGATTTTGGTAAGTAATTATCACTCGTCTGTTATTTCAGACATTTATATTCAATTATGCTTGTAGTGGTAAGTTATTGCCACTTGTTGAGATGATTCGTTTTTATTTCAGACATTCATTATAAGTATGCTTACATTGGTAAGGTATTGTCTATTGCGTAGCACATTTCTGATAGTAGTATTTATAGTAATTTATATTGGTAAGTTGTTGCCACTTTTTTGGCATGTTTCTGTTAATTTCTGAATTTTTAATATCCCATTGTGCTTTTAAAGGTAGGTTATTGCCACTTGTGTGAAATGATTGTTTTTTAGACATTTATATTCAGTTATGTATATATTGGTAAGTTTTGCCACTTTTATGGCAAGTTTCTATTTGTCTTATATTCAGTTATGCTTATATTGATAGATTGTTGCCACTTTTGTGGCATGTTTTTGTTTATTTCTGGCAATTCAGCTATTTTGGTAAGTTATTGGCAATTGTGTGGCAAGTTTTGCTTTATTCCTGACATGTACATTTTGTGATTCTTATATTGGTATGTTATTGCCACTTGTGACATTATTCTCTTTCATTCAGACATTCATAATCAATTGTGCTTACATTTGTAGATTATTGCCACTTTTGTGGCACATTTCATTTCTGACATTTATATTCAGTGTGGCTTATATTGGTAGGTTATTGCCACTTTTGTGCCATGTTTCTATTAGTTTCTGACATTTATATTCAGTTACTGCGATATTGGTAGGTTATTGCCACACTTGTGTGACATGATTGTTTCAAGTCAGACATTTAAATTCAATAATGCCTTTATTGGTAGGTTTTTGCCATTTTTATGGCATGTTTATAATAATTTCTGACATTTATATTGAATTATGCATACATTGGTAGGAATGTTGCCACTTTTGTGGTATGCTTGTTTTTTCTGCCACTCATTTGGCTTGTTTCTGTTTTATTGTTGACCTCGGGTAAATTATTGCCATTTATGTGGCTTGTTTCTGTTTTATTTAGAGATTTCTAACCCTCGAGGGAACCCCGGGGAAAAGAAATATGACCCAGCCAGCCCTTGGCTTGAGGGGTAGAACCCCCCTTAAAAGGGGCACACATTTTGCACTTAGATTTTCTTGTGTATGTTTCAGTTTTATTTTAAATTGCTTGCTTGTTAGGTTTTGATTGAATGTAACTCTCAGCAATTATTTAGCTATATGATGGCCTCCAGATTTATTGAGGGAGGAAGCTAGAGTACCGATGAAAACTGGCAAACCTTGTAAGTAACATGTAGCTTTGGAGTCAAGCACTGCCTGCTCTCAGTAAGGCTCAAACTTACAACCTCATTGTTGACAGGCCACGTAATTAATTGTAGATGACTAACCATAACCACTGGGACACCAAGGCCCCTGTTTTAGTTCGAACTTTTCTATTTGGTTATGTTTATATTGGTAGGTTTTTCAATTTGTTTCTCGTTTGACTTTTTATTCTTTTTTTCACATAATTCTATTTGAGTAATGTTGATTTTGGTAAGTAATTGTCACTTGTCTGTCATTTCAGACATTTATAGACAGTTATGCTTGTAGTGGTAAGTTATTGCCACTTGTTGAGATGATTCGTTTTTATTTCAGACATTCATAATAAGTATGCTTACATTGGTAAGGTATTGTCTATTGCGTAGCACATTTCTGATATTTGTATTGATTGTAGCTTTTATTGGTAAGTTGTTGCCACTTTTTTGGCATGTTTCTGTTAATTTCTGAATTTTTAATATACCATTATGCTTTTAAAGGTAGGTTATTGCCACTTGTGTGAAATGATTGTTTTATTTTAGACATTTATATTCAGTTATGTATATATTGGTAAGTTTTGCCACTTTTATGGCAAGCTTCTATTTGTCTTATATTAAATTATGCTTATATTGGTAGATTGTTGCCACTTTTGTGGCATGTTTTTGTTTATTTCTGGCAATTCAGCTATTTTGGTAAGTTATTGGCAATTGTGTGGCAAGTTTTGCTTTATTCCTGACATGTACATTTTGTGGTTCTTATATTGGTATGTTATTGCCACTTGTGACATTATTCTCTTTCATTTCAGACATTCATAATCAATTGTGCTTACATTTGTAGATTATTGCCACTTTTGTGGCACATTTCATTTCTGACATTTATATTCAGTGTGGCTTATATTGGTAGGTTGTTGCCACTTTTGTGCCATGTTTCTATTAGTTTCTGACATTTATATTCAGTTACTGCGATATTGGTAGGTTATTGCCACACTTGTGTGACATGATTGTTTCAAGTCAGACATTTAAATTCAATAATGCCTTTATTGGTAGGTTTTTGCCATTTTTATGGCATGTTTATAATAATTTCTGACATTTATGTTGAATTATGCATACATTGGTAGGAATGTTGCCACTTTTATGGTATGCTTGTTTTTTCTGCCACTCATTTGGCTTGTTTCTGTTTTATTGTTGACCTCGGGTAAATTATTGCCATTTATGTGGCTTGTTTCTATTTTATTTAGAGATTTCTAACCCCGGAGGGAACCCCGGGGAATAGAAATAGGACCCAGCCAGCCCTTGGCTTGAGGTGTAAAACCCCCCTTAAAAGGGGCTCACATTTTGCACTTAGATTTTCTTGTGTATGTTTCAGTTTTATTTTAAATTGCTTGATTGTTAGGTTTTGATTGAATGTAACTCTCAGCAATTATTTAACTATATGATGGCCTCCAGATTTATTGGTTGAGGAAGCTAGAGTACCAATGAAAACTGGCAAACCTTGTAAGTGACATGTAGCTTTGGAGTCGAGCACTGCCTGCTCTCAGCAAGGCTCAAACTTACAACCTCATTGTTGACAGGCCACGTAATTAATTGTAGATGACTAACCATAACCACTGGGACACCAAGGCCCCTGTTTTATTTCGAACTTCTATTCGGTTATGTTTATTTTGGTAGGGTTTTCAATTTGTCTCTCGTTTGACTTTTTTTTTTTCACATAATTCTATTTGAGTAATGTTGATTTTGGTAAGTAATTGTCACTTGTCTGTCATTTCAGACATTTATATTCAGTTATGCTTGTAGTGGTAAGTTATTGCCACTTGTTGAGATGATTCGTTTTTATTTCAGACATTCATAATAAGTATGCTTACATTGGTAAGGTATTGTCTATTGCGTAGCACATTTCTGATATTAGTATTGATTGTAGCTTTTATTGGTAAGTTGTTGCCACTTTTTTGGCATGTTTCTTTTAATTTCTGAATTTTTAATATACCATTATGCTTTTAAAGGTAGGTTATTGCCACTTGTGTGAAATGATTGTTTTATTTTAGACATTTATATTCAGTTATGTATATATTGGTAAGTTTTGCCACTTTTATGGCAAGCTTCTATTTGTCTTATATTAAATTATGCTTATATTGGTAGATTGTTGCCACTTTTGTGGCATGTTTTTGTTTATTTCTGGCAATTCAGCTATTTTGGTAAGTTATTGGCAATTGTGTGGCAAGTTTTGCTTTATTCCTGACATGTACATTTTGTGATTCTTATATTGGTATGTTATTGCCACTTGTGACATTATTCTCTTTCATTTCAGACATTCATAATCAATTGTGCTTACATTTGTAGATTATTGCCACTTTTGTGGCACATTTCATTTCTGACATTTATATTCAGTGTGGCTTATATTGGTAGGTTATTGCCACTTTTGTGCCATGTTTCTATTAGTTTCTGACATTTATATTCAGTTACTGCGATATTGGTAGGTTATTGCCACTTGTGTGACATGATTGTTTCAAGTCAGACATTTAAATTCAATAATGCTTTTATTGGTAGGTTTTTGCCATTTTTATGGCATGTTTATAATAATTTCTGACATTTATATTGAATTATGCATACATTGGTAGGAATGTTGCCACTTTTGTGGTATGCTTGTTTTTTCTGCCACTCATTTGGCTTGTTTCTGTTTTATTGTTGACCTCGGGTAAATTATTGCCATTTATGTGGCTTGTTTCTGTTTTATTTAGAGATTTCTAACCCCCGAGGGAACCCCGGGGAATAGAAATAGGACCCAGCCAGCCCTTGGCTTGAGGGGTAGAACCCCCCTTAAAAGGGGCTCACATTTTGCACTTAGATTTTCTTGTGTATGTTTCAGTTTTATTTTAAAATGCTTGCTTGTTAGGTTTTGATTGAATGTAACTCTCAGCAATTATTTAACTATATTATGGCCTCCAGATTTATTGGTTGAGGAAGCTAGAGTACCAATGAAAACTGGCAAACCTTGTAAGTAACATGTAGCTTTGGAGTCGAGCACTGCCTGCTCTCAGTAAGGCTCAAACTTACAACCTCATTGTTGACAGGCCACGTAATTAATTGTAGATGACTAACCATAACCACTGGGACACCAAGGCCCCTGTTTTATTTCGAACTTCTATTCGGTTATGTTTATTGTGGTAGGTTTTTCAATTTGTCTCTCGTTTGACTTTTTTTTTTTTTCACATAATTCTATTGAGTAATGTTGATTTTGGTAAGTAATTGTCACTTGTCTGTCATTTCAGACATTTATATTCAGTTATGCTTGTAGTGGTAAGTTATTGCCACTTGTTGAGATGATTCGTTTTTATTTCAGACATTCATAATAAGTATGCTTACATTGGTAAGGTATTGTCTATTGCGTAGCACATTTCTGATATTAGTATTGATTGTAGCTTTTATTGGTAAGTTGTTGCCACTTTTTTGGCATGTTTCTGTTAATTTCTGAATTTTTAATATACCATTATGCTTTTAAATGTAGGTTATTGCCACTTGTGTGAAATGATTGTTTTATTTTAGACATTTATATTCAGTTATGTATATATTGGTAAGTTTTGCCACTTTTATGGCAAGCTTCTATTTGTCTTATATTAAATTATGCTTATATTGGTAGATTGCTGCCACTTTTGTGGCATGTTTTTGTTTATTTCTGGCAATTCAGCTATTTTGGTAAGTTATTGGCAATTGTGTGGCAAGTTTTGCTTTATTCCTGACATGTACATTTTGTGATTCTTATATTGGTATGTTATTGCCACTTGTGACATTATTCTCTTTCATTTCAGACATTCATAATCAATTGTGCTTACCTTTGTAGATTATTGCCACTTTTGTGGCACATTTCATTTCTGACATTTATATTCAGTGTGGCTTATATTGGTAGGTTATTGCCACTTTTGTGCCATGTTTCTATTAGTTTTTGACATTTATATTCAGTTATGGCAATATTGGTAGGTTATTGCCACTTGTGTGACATGATTGTTTCAAGTCAGACATTTAAATTCAATAATGCCTTTATTGGTAGGTTTTTACCATTTTTATGGCATGTTTATAATAATTTCTGACATTTATATTGAGTTATGCATACATTGGTAGGAATGTTCCCACTTTTGTGGTATGCTTGTTTTTTCTGCCACTCATTTGGCTTGTTTCTGTTTTATTGTTGACCTCGGGTCAATTATTGGCATTTATGTGGCTTGTTTCAGTTTTATTTAGAGATTTCTAACCCCCGAGGGAACCCCGGGGAATAGAAATAGGACCCAGCCAGCCCTTGGCTTGAGGGGTAGAACCCCCCTTAAAAGGGGCACACATTTTGCACTTAGATTTTCTTGTGTATGTTTCAGTTTTATTTTAAATTGCTTGCTTGTTAGGTTTTGATTGAATGTAACTCTCAGCAATTATTTAGCTATATGATGGCCTCCAGATTTATTGGGGGAGGAAGCTAGAGTACCGATGAAAACTGGCAAACCTTGTAAGTAACATGTAGCTTTGGAGTCGAGCACTGCCTGTTCTCAGTAAGGCTCAAACTTACAACCTCATTGTTGACAGGCCACGTAATTAATTGTAGATGACTAACCATAACCACTGGGACACCAAGGCCCCTGTTTTAGTTCGAACTTTTCTATTCGGTTATGTTTATATTGGTAGGTTTTTCAATTTGTTTCTCGTTTGACTTTTTATTCTTTTTTTCACATAATTCTATTTGAGTAATGTTGATTTTGGTAAGTAATTGTCACTTGTCTGTCATTTCAGACATTTATATTCAGTTATGCTTGTAGTGGTAAGTTATTGCCACTTGTTGAGATGATTCGTTTTTATTTCAGACATTCATAATAAGTATGCTTACATTGGTAAGGTATTGTCTATTGCGTAGCACATTTCTGATATTAGTATTGATTGTAGCTTTTATTGGTAAGTTGTTGCCACTTTTTTGGCATGTTTCTGTTAATTTCTGAATTTTTAATATACCATTATGCTTTTAAAGGTAGGTTATTGCCACTTGTGGGAAATGATTGTTTTATTTTAGACATTTATATTCAGTTATGTATATATTGGTAAGTTTTGCCACTTTTATGGCAAGCTTCTATTTGTCTTATATTAAATTATGCTTATATTGGTAGATTGTTGCCACTTTTGTGGCATGTTTTTGTTTATTTCTGGCAATTCAGCTATTTTGGTAAGTTATTGGCAATTTTGTGGCAAGTTTTGCTTTATTCCTGACATGTACATTTTGTGGTTCTTATATTGGTATGTTATTGCCACTTGTGACATTATTCTCTTTCATTTCAGACATTCATAATCAATTGTGCTTACATTTGTAGATTATTGCCACTTTTGTGGCACATTTCATTTCTGACATTTATATTCAGTGTGGCTTATATTGGTAGGTTATTGCCACTTTTGTGCCATGTTTCTCTTAGTTTCTGACATTTATATTCAGTTACGGCGATATTGGTTGGTTATTGCCACACTTGTGTGACATGATTGTTTCAAGTCAGACATTTAAATTCAATAATGCCTTTATTGGTAGGTTTTTGCCATTTTTATGGCATGTTTATAATAATTTCTGACATTTATATTGAATTATGCATACATTGGTAGGAATGTTGCCACTTTTGTGGTATGCTTATTTTTTCTGCCACTCATTTGGCTTGTTTCTGTTTTATTGTTGACCTCGGGTAAATTATTGCCATTTATGTGGCTTGTTTCTGTTTTATTTAGAGATTTCCAACCCCCGAGGGAACCCCGGGGAATAGAAATAGGACCAAACCATCCCTTTTTCTTGAGGGGTAGAACCCATCTTAAAAGGGGCACACATTTTGCAATTAGATTTTCTTGTGTAAGTTTCAGTTTTATTTTAAATTGCTTGCTTGTTAGGTTTTGATTGAATGTAACTCTCATCAATTATTTAGCTATATGATGGCCTCCAGATTTATTGGGGGAGGAAGCTAGAGTACCGATGAAAACTGGCAAACCTTGTCAGTAACATGTAGCTTTGGAGTCGAGCACTGCCTGCTCTCAGTAAGGCTCAAACTTACAACCTCATTGTTGACAGGCCACGTAATTAATTGTAGATGACTAACCATAACCACTGGGACACCAAGGCCCCTGTTTTATTTCGAACTTTTCTATTCGGTTATGTTTATATTGGTAGGTTTTGTTATGTTGTTGTGTGTCTTAACAACTTTGGTACGAGAGTGCCATGTGCAATAACAAACAAACATGGAAGTAGAGTTTTTATTTACTAAACCGGAAGAGGTGAACACAGATTACGGAATCGTTTTACAGAATAGGTTTAGACAAAACGAACTAATCGTTACATCCTTCTTTCTTTAAAAAAGCACATTCTAATAAATGTACACATTTAAAGTCTTTCGAAATAAATGACTAGAACTTTGAAATTGACTAGAAATGAAATTAAACAAATTAATGTTCATAAATAAATTTGGCTATGTAGATTTTAAAAAAAATAGAATGAAACATTTATCCAGTGTCAAAGTCTTTGAACTTTGCAGGCATCTTCACTTGGCGACCAGATCTTGTGGATGTGATAGGCGGTCCTTCTTCCTTTGGATTGTCACTACGTGCATGTTCGGACGGATTCAGATTTTCGGCGCGAGAGCTATATGTCGATGAATTTGCTTTGTCGTCTGCTGGTTTTGGAGCATCATTCGGAATGAATTCTTCGAACGGTTCATTGTGTTCCGGATTTACGAACATGTGATTGTCTGTTTGCCCGTTTGCAATTCTAATGTCGCGTCTATTCCTTCTTAATCGCTGACGGTTTTCTGTACGCACTTCATACGATCGCGTGTTGACCCTTTGTGTTACAATTCCTTTTGTCCAGGTTTTCGAACGGTCTTGCGGTTTCGGCGCGATCCACACATTTTGTCCATTTTCAAGTTCACACAGATCTTTCGCATTACGGTTATAGAATTTCTGTTGTTGGTATTTGTTTCGCGCTATCTCTTGATCAACGGTTTTCGGATGTCTTAGAAGTGATCTAGCAGTTGGTAGGAGAGTTTTGGTACGTCGACTCATAAGTCTCTGAGCTGGACTACTAGACATACCCTCGGTCGGAGTGTTACGAAAGTCTAGTATGCTCAAGTAAATGTCCTTGTTATCCTTACGCGCACGCTTCATGAGTCTCTTTGCGGTTTTCACGGCTTGCTCAACTTTACCGTTGCTTTGCGGGTAATTCGGGGAAGACGTCACGTGTTCAAATTCCCACTCGGCTGCGAAACGGTCAAATTCATGACAACTGAATTGCGGTCCGTTGTCTGACATAACAACGTCAGGTATTCCATATCGTGAAAATAGTGCACGCAATTTGCGAATAACAGTCTTGGGCTTTGTGGATTCCAAATAGTCGATTTCCCAAAAGTTAGAAAAATAGTCCACAGTCACTAAATAGTCATTTCCTTCAAAGCTACAAAGATCGGTTCCAATCTTTGCCCAGGGACGGTCTGGGACCTCATGCGAAATTAACGGTTGCTTTTGTTGTTTATTCTCGAACATTTGGCATGTCTCGCAAATCTGAATAAACTGTGTAATGTCCGATTGCATGCCAGGCCAAAACAGGCATTCCTTAGCACGACGTAAACAGCCACCTAGTCCAATATGGGATGAATGTATTCTCGTTATCATGTCTCTCCGTAGAGACTTCGGAATAATCGCTCTTTCGCCGCGAAACAGAATTCCATCCTGGACGGATAACTCATCTCGGTAATCAAAGTACGGTTTTGCAAGTATCGGACTATCCTCGCGTTTTAACGGCCATCCCTCGATTATAGTTGATTTCAGAGTTTGCAAAGCTTCATCTTCACATGTGTGCCGTCTAATGTCTCGTAAGCGATCATCGGTCATCGGTAAATATTTAATCATATTTACGATCTCTAAGTCCTTTTCAAATGTAGTTACGCTTGCTTCTCTAAGATAGGCACGACTTAATGTATCAGCCATGTACATTAAGCTTCCGGGTTTGTATCGTATTGTATAATCATAGTGCTGTATTTGTAACAGCATGCGTTGTAATCTGCGAGGCGCACTGAGTAGGGACTTCTTGACAATCGACTCAAGCGGTTTGTGATCACTGTCCACGTTTACAGCTCGGCCATATGTATATTGGTGAAAGCGTTCTAACCCAAATACGACGGCTAACATTTCTTTTTCGATCTGAGCGTATCTGGTCTCGACATCGGTAAGAGCTCTACTCGCGAATGCGATCGGCTGCCCGTTTTGCAATAAGCAAGCGCCTAATCCTGTTAACGATGCATCACACTGAAGTGTCAGTTCTTCCTTGGGGTCATAATAGCGGAGAACCGGGCTTGTGCAAATGAGATCCTTGATTTCCTTTACGGCTTTTTCGTGTGCTTCTAGCCAGCACCATTCTACGTTTTGTGCAGTCAATTTACGTAACGGCTCACAAAGATCACTTAATCGCGGTAAGAACTTGCTTAGGTATGTCACGAATCCTACGAATCGCTTTATGGCGGACACATCGGTCGGGGTAGGCATATTTTGTACGGCGCGTACCTTATCGGGATCCGGACGAACACCTTCATTTGTCAGCAGGTGACCCACAAATCGCACTTCCTTCTGCTTGAACTTTAATTTGTCCTGATTCAATTTCAAATTTCGGTCGCGACATCGGTCCATCAATGCTCTGAAATTGCGGTCGTGGTCCAAAATAGCATCTTCCTCGGTTTCGCCTTCGCCAAATATCAATATATCATCGTGAACGCATCGAACTCCGTTTAGTCCTTCCATATTATGGTTTTGCCTGCGCTGAAATTCCTCGGGAGCGGAATTTAAACCAAATGGCATTCGTAGCCAGCGGAAACGTCCATGCGGCGTGTTGAAAGTAGTAAGTAACGAACTCTCGTAGTCAAGCTGCACGTGCCAGAAGCCGTTTTTCGCGTCTGCGACGGAAAATATCTTCGCTTTATTCAGATCGGGTAGCAATTCCTCAATTGTCGGCATCGGATAGTGACTTCTTTTGATCGCTTTATTCAGGTCACGCGGATCCAGACAAATACGCAATTTATTCGGTTTCTCGACGATCACTAAATTGTTTACCCACGGGGTCGGTCCTGTCACCGGCGCGATTATGTTCTTCTCGGTAAGACGGTCTACCTCGGTCTTCAACTTTTCACGGAGCGAAATCTGTATTTTCCTCGGCGGGTGTACCACAGGGGTAATTGTCTCATCAATCTCTAGGCGATAAACTCCAGGTAGACATCCAGTTCCTTCGAAAACATCTCTGTATTCGTTTAGCACTGAGTTTTCTGATAGAGGCTTTGAAACGGACGTTAATTCCAAGATATTGTCATAATTCACTGTAATAAAGTGCATCTTCTTGCTAGTGAGATTTCCAAGAATTGGTGTAGCTTCTTCCTTTACAACAACAAAATTGGCAACTAAAGTCTGACCATTCTTCATGTTTCTTAGCTTTAACTCTGTTTGACCAATTGGTTTAATCTCTGACCTGTCATAGTTCTTCAAGATTGTTTTAGTAGGCTGAAGTGTGTAATGTACTCCTTGTAATTTGCTACAGGGAATGACATTACAAGTTGCTCCTCCATCTAGTTGAAATTTGATGTTTTTCTTGTTCTGCACTTGTAGTGTTGCAAAGTCTTGTTTTGTTTCATCATTCTCAGATTTTACAGTTTTTATAGTGTCATAATAGTGTTCAGAGTCAGTATCTGAGTCTTCTTGTACACAGTGAACATGTTTCTTTTTTCCATCATTTTTAGCTGTAGATTTCTGTTTACACATTGTTGCAAAATGGTCTCTCTTATTACATTTATGACATCTCTGTCCATACGCAGGGCACTTTTCCTTAACCAGTTCATGCATGATTCCACAGTACCTACATTTAAATTTTCCTGACGCATGTGTCTTGCTCGGATTGTCATTTCTCGAATTCTGTTTGCCTTTGGAAAATTTCCTTAAATTATGAACCTCAGCTGGTACGTTTTCGATTTCTTTAATTCGCTCTTTTGACAGCTCAGATGCTCGACAAATTTCTTCACAACTTTTAAGTGTTAGTTTAGACTCACGAAGTAAGCGTTCTCTTAGCTGTGTGTCTCTTATCCCACAAACAATGCGGTCTCTGATAAGTGACCCTTCTAGCGCTCCATACCCACAATTGGCTGATAACAATTTGAGTTCAGTTACAAATTTTGAGATCGACTCACCAGTTTGCTGTATTCTAGAATTAAATTTGTATCTCTCGACGCTTTCGTTCTTCAAAGGATTGCAGTATTCATCAAACTTTTCAAGCACAAGCTTCAATGTTCGCTCGTCTTCGGCAACCTCGCCAAAGTTCAGTGTTTCATACACTTCTCTGCCTCTATTTCCAATTAAATACTTGAACATCTTCACTTGAAATTTATCCTCCTTCCCGTCGAGTGCTAATTCGGCATAGAGTGAAAATTCTTCTTTCCACTTTTTCCATGTAAGTGTCAAATTCGGCATGTCGAAGTTCATTTTGTCGGGGGTTTTCAATTGATCCATTTTCACGCTTTGTTTTACACTGCAGCAAGTAAAAACACTGTTCGATTAACTAATGGTCCTTTTTAGAAAACCGCTGCCACCATGTTATGTTGTTGTGTGTCTTAACAACTTTGGTACGAGAGTGCCATGTGCAATAACAAACAATCATGGAAGTAGAGTTTTTATTTACTAAACCGGAAGAGGTGAACACAGATTACGGAATCGTTTTACAGAATAGGTTTAGACAAAACGAACTAATTGTTACAGGTTTTTCAATTTGTTTCTCGTTTGACTTTTTATTCTTTTTTTCACATAATTCTATTTGAGTAATGTTGATTTTGGTAAGTAATTGTCACTTGTCTGTCATTTCAGACATTTATATTCAGTTATGCTTGTAGTGGTAAGTTATTGCCACTTGTTGAGATGATTCGTTTTTATTTCAGACATTCATAATAAGTATGCTTACATTGGTAAGGTATTGTCTATTGCGTAGCACATTTCTGATATTAGTATTGATTGTAGCTTTTATTGGTAAGTTGTTGCCACTTTTTTGGCATGTTTCTGTTAATTTCTGAATTTTTAATATACCATTATGCTTTTAAAGGTAGGTTATTGCCACTTGTGTGAAATGATTGTTTTATTTTAGACATTTATATTCAGTTATGTATATATTGGTAAGTTTTGCCACTTTTATGGCAAGCTTCTATTTGTCTTATATTAAATTATGCTTATATTGGTAGATTGTTGCCACTTTTGTGGCATGTTTTTGTTTATTTCTGGCAATTCAGCTATTTTGGTAAGTTATTGGCAATTGTGTGGCAAGTTTTGCTTTATTCCTGACATGTACATTTTGTGGTTCTTATATTGGTATGTTATTGCCATTTGTGACATTATTCTCTTTCATTTCAGACATTCATAATCAATTGTGCTTACATTTGTAGATTATTGCCACTTTTGTGGCACATTTCATTTCTGACATTTATATTCAGTGTGGCTTATATTGGTAGGTTATTGCCACTTTTGTGCCATGTTTCTATTAGTTTCTGACATTTATATTCAGTTACTGCGATATTGGTAGGTTATTGCCACACTTATGTGACATGATTGTTTCAAGTCAGACATTTAAATTCAATAATGCCTTTATTGGTAGGTTTTTGCCATTTTTATGGCATGTTTATAATAATTTCTGACATTTATATTGAATTATGCATACATTGGTAGGAATGTTGCCACTTTTGTGGCATGCTTGTTTTTTCTGCCACTCATTTGGCTTGTTTCTGTTTTATTGTTGACCTCGGGTAAATTATTGGCATTTATGTGGCTTGTTTTAGTTTTATTTAGAGATTTCTAACCCCCGAGGGAACCCCGGGGAAAAGAAATAGGACCCAGCCAGCCCTTGGCTTGAGGGGTAGAACCCCCCTTAAAAGGGGCACACATTTTGCACTTAGATTTTCTTGTGTATGTTTCAGTTTTATTTTAAATTGCTTGCTTGTTAGGTTTTGATTGAATGTAACTCTCAGCAATTATTTAGCTATATGATGGCCTCCAGATTTATTGAGGGAGGAAGCTAGAGTACCGATGAAAACTGGCAAACCTTGTAAGTAACATGTAGCTTTGGAGTCAAGCACTGCCTGCTCTCAGTAAGGCTCAAACTTACAACCTCATTGTTGACAGGCCACGTAATTAATTGTAGATGACTAACCATAACCACTGGGACACCAAGGCCCCTGTTTTATTTCGAACTTTTCTATTCGGTTATGTTTATTTTGGTAGGTTTTTCAATTTGTCTCTCGTTTGACTTTTTTTTTTTTTTCACATAATTCTATTTGAGTAATGTTGATTTTGGTAAGTAATTGTCACTTGTCTGTCATTTCAGACATTTATATTAAGTTATGCTTGTAGTGGTAAGTTATTGCCACTTGTTGAGATGATTCGTTTTTATTTCAGACATTCATTATAAGTATGCTTACATTGGTAAGGTATTGTCTATTGCGTAGCACATTTCTGATTTTAGTATTGATTGTAGCTTTTATTGGTAAGTTGTTGCCACTTTTTTGGCATGTTTCTGTTAATTTCTGAATTTTTAATATACCATTATGCTTTTAAAGGTAGGTTATTGCCACTTGTGTGAAATGATTGTTTTATTTTAGACATTTATATTCAGTTATGTATATATTGGTAAGTTTTGCCACTTTTATGGCAAGCTTCTATTTGTCTTATATTAAATTATGCTTATATTGGTAGGTTGTTGCCACTTTTGTGGCATGTTTTTGTTTATTTCTGGCAATTCAGCTATTTTGGTAAGTTATTGGCAATTGTGTGGCAAGTTTTGCTTTATTCCTGACATGTACATTTTGTGATTCTTATATTGGTATGTTATTGCCACTTGTGACATTATTCTCTTTCATTTCAGACATTCATAATCAATTGTGCTTACATTTGTAGATTATTGCCACTTTTGTGGCACATTTCATTTCTGACATTTATATTCAGTGTGGCTTATATTGGTAGGTTATTGCCACTTTTGTGCCATGTTTCTATTAGTTTTTGACATTTATATTCAGTTACGGCGATATTGGTAGGTTATTGCCACTTGTGTGACATGATTGTTTCAAGTCAGACATTTAAATTCAATAATGCCTTTATTGGTAGGTTTTTACCATTTTTATGGCATGTTTATAATAATTTCTGACATTTATATTGAATTATGCATACATTGGTAGGAATGTTGCCACTTTTGTGGTATGCTTGTTTTTTCTGCCACTCATTTGGCTTGTTTCTGTTTTATTGGTGACCTCGGGTAAATTATTGCCATTTATGTGGCTTGTTTCTGTTTTATTTAGAGATTTATAAACCCCGAGGGAACCCCGTGGAATAGAAATAGGACCCAGCCAGCCCTTGGCTTGAGGGGTAGAACCCCCCTTAAAAGGGGCACACATTTTGCACTTAGATTTTCTTGTGTATGTTTCAGTTTTATTTTAAATTGCTTGCTTGTTAGGTTTTGATTGAATGTAACTCTCAGCAATTATTTAGCTATATGATGGCCTCCAGATTTATTGGGGGAGGAAGCTAGAGTACCGATGAAAACTGGCAAACCTTGTAAGTAACATGTAGCTTTGGAGTCGAGCACTGCCTGTTCTCAGTAAGGCTCAAACTTACAACCTCATTGTTGACAGGCCACGTAATTAATTGTAGATGACTAACCATAACCACTGGGACACCAAGGCCCCTGTTTTAGTTCGAACTTTTCTATTCGGTTATGTTTATATTGGTAGGTTTTTCAATTTGTCTCTCGTTTGACTTTTTATTTTTTTTTTCACATAATTCTATTTGAGTAATGTTGATTTTGGTAAGTAATTGTCACTTGTCTGTCATTTCAGACATTTATATTAAGTTATGCTTGTAGTGGTAAGTTATTGCCACTTGTTGAGATGATTCGTTTTTATTTCAGACATTCATAATAAGTATGCTTACATTGGTAAGGTATTGTCTATTGCGTAGCACATTTCTGATATTAGTATTGATTGTAGCTTTTATTGGTAAGTTGTTGCCACTTTTTTGGCATGTTTCTGTTAATTTCTGAATTTTTAATATACCATTATGCTTTTAAAGGTAGGTTATTGCCACTTGTGTGAAATGATTGTTTTATTTTAGACATTTATATTCAGTTATGTATATATTGGTAAGTTTTGCCACTTTTATGGCAAGCTTCTATTTGTCTTATATTAAATTATGCTTATATTGGTAGGTTGTTGCCACTTTTGTGGCATGTTTTTGTTTATTTCTGGCAATTCAGCTATTTTGGTAAGTTATTGGCAATTGTGTGGCAAGTTTTGCTTTATTCCTGACATGTACATTTTGTGATTCTTATATTGGTATGTTATTGCCACTTGTGACATTATTCTCTTTCATTTCAGACATTCATAATCAATTGTGCTTACATTTGTAGATTATTGCCACTTTTGTGGCACATTTCATTTCTGACATTTATATTCAGTGTGGCTTATATTGGTAGGTTATTGCCACTTTTGTGCCATGTTTCTATTAGTTTTTGACATTTATATTCAGTTACGGCGATATTGGTAGGTTATTGCCACTTGTGTGACATGATTGTTTCAAGTCAGACATTTAAATTCAATAATGCCTTTATTGGTAGGTTTTTACCATTTTTATGGCATGTTTATAATAATTTCTGACATTTATATTGAATTATGCATACATTGGTAGGAATGTTGCCACTTTTGTGGTATGCTTGTTTTTTCTGCCACTCATTTGGCTTGTTTCTGTTTTATTGGTGACCTCGGGTAAATTATTGCCATTTATGTGGCTTGTTTCTGTTTTATTTAGAGATTTATAAACCCCGAGGGAACCCCGTGGAATAGAAATAGGACCCAGCCAGCCCTTGGCTTGAGGGGTAGAACCCCCCTTAAAAGGGGCACACATTTTGCACTTAGATTTTCTTGTGTATGTTTCAGTTTTATTTTAAATTGCTTGCTTGTTAGGTTTTGATTGAATGTAACTCTCAGCAATTATTTAGCTATATGATGGCCTCCAGATTTATTGGGGGAGGAAGCTAGAGTACCGATGAAAACTGGCAAACCTTGTAAGTAACATGTAGCTTTGGAGTCGAGCACTGCCTGTTCTCAGTAAGGCTCAAACTTACAACCTCATTGTTGACAGGCCACGTAATTAATTGTAGATGACTAACCATAACCACTGGGACACCAAGGCCCCTGTTTTAGTTCGAACTTTTCTATTCGGTTATGTTTATATTGGTAGGTTTTTCAATTTGTCTCTCGTTTGACTTTTTATATTTTTTTTTCACATAATTCTATTTGAGTAATGTTGATTTTGGTAAGTAATTGTCACTTGTCTGTCATTTCAGACATTTATATTAAGTTATGCTTGTAGTGGTAAGTTATTGCCACTTGTTGAGATGATTCGTTTTTATTTCAGACATTCATAATAAGTATGCTTACATTGGTAAGGTATTGTCTATTGCGTAGCACATTTCTGATATTAGTATTGATTGTAGCTTTTATTGGTAAGTTGTTGCCACTTTTTTGGCATGTTTCTGTTAATTTCTGAATTTTTAATATACCATTATGCTTTTAAAGGTAGGTTATTGCCACTTGTGTGAAATGATTGTTTTATTTTAGACATTTATATTCAGTTATGTATATATTGGTAAGTTTTGCCACTTTTATGGCAAGCTTCTATTTGTCTTATATTAAATTATGCTTATATTGGTAGATTGTTGCCACTTTTGTGGCATGTTTTTGTTTATTTCTGGCAATTCAGCTATTTTGTTAAGTTATTGGCAATTGTGTGGCAAGTTTTGCTTTATTCCTGACATGTACATTTTGTGATTCTTATATTGGTATGTTATTGCCACTTGTGACATTATTCTCTTTCATTTCAGACATTCATAATCAATTGTGCTTACATTTGTAGATTATTGCCACTTTTGTGGCACATTTCATTTCTGACATTTATATTCAGTGTGGCTTATATTGGTAGGTTATTGCCACTTTTGTGCCTTGTTTCTATTAGTTTTTGACATTTATATTCAGTTATGGCGATATTGGTAGGTTATTGCCACTTGTGTGACATGATTGTTTCAAGTCAGACATTTAAATTCAATAATGCCTTTATTGGTAGGTTTTTACCATTTTTATGGCATGTTTATAATAATTTCTGACATTTATGTTGAATTGTGCATACATTGGTAGGAATGTTGCCACTTTTGTGGTATGCTTGTTTTTTCTGCCACTCATTTGGCTTGTTTCTGTTTTATTGGTGACCTCGGGTAAATTATTGCCATTTATGTGGCTTGTTTCAGTTTTATTTAGAGATTTATAACCCCCGAGGGAACCCCGTGGAATAGAAATAGGACCCAGCCAGCCCTTGGCTTGAGGGGTAGAACCCCCCTTAAAAGGGGCACACATTTTGCACTTAGATTTTCTTGTGTATGTTTCAGTTTTATTTTAAATTGCTTGCTTGTTAGGTTTTGATTGAATGTAACTCTCGGCAATTATTTAGCTATATGATGGCCTCCAGATTTATTGGGGGAGGAAGCTTGAGTACCGATGAAAACTGGCAAACCTTGTAAGTAACATGTAGCTTTGGAGTCGAGCACTGCCTGTTCTCAGTAAGGCTCAAACTTACAACCTCATTGTTGACAGGCCACGTAATTAATTGTAGATGACTAACCATAACCACTGGGACACCAAGGCCCCTGTTTTAGTTCGAACTTTTCTATTCGGTTATGTTTATATTGGTAGGTTTTTCAATTTGTCTCTCGTTTGACTTTTTATTTTTTTTCCACATAATTCTATTTGAGTAATGTTGATTTTGGTAAGTAATTGTCACTTGTCTGTCATTTCAGACATTTATATTAAGTTATGCTTGTAGTGGTAAGTTATTGCCACTTGTTGAGATGATTCGTTTTTATTTCAGACATTCATAATAAGTATGCTTACATTGGTAAGGTATTGTCTATTGCGTAGCACATTTCTGATATTAGTATTGATTGTAGCTTTTATTGGTAAGTTGTTGCCACTTTTTTGGCATGTTTCTGTTAATTTCTGAATTTTTAATATACCATTATGCTTTTAAATGTAGGTTATTGCCACTTGTGTGAAATGATTGTTTTATTTTAGACATTTATATTCAGTTATGTATATATTGGTAAGTTTTGCCACTTTTATGGCAAGCTTCTATTTGTCTTATATTAAATTATGCTTATATTGGTAGATTGTTGCCACTTTTGTGGCATGTTTTTGTTTATTTCTGGCAATTCAGCTATTTTGGTAAGTTATTGGCAATTGTGTGGCAAGTTTTGCTTTATTCCTGACATGTACATTTTGTGGTTCTTATATTGGTATGTTATTGCCACTTGTGACATTATTCTCTTTCATTTCAGACATTCATAATCAATTGTGCTTACATTTGTAGATTATTGCCACTTTTGTGGCACATTTCATTTCTGACATTTATATTCAGTGTGGCTTATATTGGTAGGTTATTGCCACTTTTGTGCCATGTTTCTATTAGTTTCTGACATTTATATTCAGTTACTGCGATATTGGTAGGTTATTGCCACACTTGTGTGACATGATTGTTTCAAGTCAGACATTTAAATTCAATAATGCCTTTATTGGTGGGTTTTTGCCATTTTTATGGCATGTTTATAATAATTTCTGACATTTATATTGAATTATGCATACATTGGTAGGAATGTTGCCACTTTTGTGGTATGCTTATTTTTTCTGCCACTCATTTGGCTTGTTTCTGTTTTATTGTTGACCTCGGGTAAATTATTGCCATTTATGTGGCTTGTTTCTGTTTTATTTAGAGATTTCCAACCCCTGAGGGAACCCCGGGGAATAGAAATAGGACCAAGCCAGCCCTTTTTCTTGAGGGGTAGAACCCATCTTAAAAGGGGCACACATTTTGCAATTAGATTTTCTTGTGTAAGTTTCAGTTTTATTTTAAATTGCTTGCTTGTTAGGTTTTGATTGAATGTAACTCTCAGCAATTATTTAGCTATATGATGGCCTCCAGATTTATTGGGGGAGGAAGCTAGAGTACTGATGAAAACTGGCAAACCTTGTAAGTAACATGTAGCTTTGGAGTCGAGCACTGCCTGCTCTCAGTAATTCTCAAACTTACAACCTCATTGTTGACAGGCCACGTAATTAATTGTAGATGACTAACCATAACCACTGGGACACCAAGGCCCCTGATTTATTTCGAACGTTTCTATTCGGTTATGTTTATATTGGTAGGTTTTTCAATTTGTCTCTCGTTTGACTTTTTATTTTATTTTTTTACATAATTCTATTTGAGTAATGTTGATTTTGGTAAGTAATTGTCACTTGTCTGTCATTTCAGACATTTATATTCAGTTATGCTTGTAGTGGTAAGTTATTGCCACTTGTTGAGATGATTCGTTTTTATTTCAGACATTCGTAATAAGTATGCTTACATTGGTAAGGTATTGTCTATTGCGTAGCACATTTCTGATATTAGTATTGATTGTAGCTTTTATTGGTAAGTTGTTGCCACTTTTTTGGCATGTTTCTGTTAATTTCTGAATTTTTAATATACCATTATGCTTTTAAAGGTAGGTTATTGCCACTTGTGTGAAATGATTGTTTTATTTTAGACATTTATATTCAGTTATGTATATATTGGTAAGTTTTGCCACTTTTATGGCAAGTTTCTATTTGTCTTATATTAAATTATGCTTATATTGGTAGATTGTTGCCACTTTTGTGGCATGTTTTTGTTTATTTCTGGCAATTCAGCTATTTTGGTAAGTTATTGGCAATTGTGTGGCAAGTTTTGCTTTATTCCTGACATGTACATTTTGTGATTCTTATATTGGTATGTTATTGCCACTTGTGACATTATTCTCTTTCATTTCAGACATATCGCCTGAATATAGCTGAAATATTGCTGCTCGTTCGTTAAACACCATTAATCAATCAATCAATCAATCATTTCAGACATTCATAATCAATTGTGCTTACATTTGTAGATTATTGCCACTTTTGTGGCACATTTCATTTCTGACATTTATATTCTGTGTGGCTTATTTTGGTAGGTTATTGCCACTTTTGTGCCATGTTTCTATTAGTTTCTGACATTTATATTCAGTTACGGCGATATTGGTAGGTTATTGCCACTTGTGTGACATGATTGTTTCAAGTCAGACATTTAAATTCAATAATGCCTTTATTGGTAGGTTTTTGCCATTTTTATGGCATGTTTATAATAATTTCTGACATTTATATTGAATTATGCATACATTGGTAGGAATGTTGCCACTTTTGTGGTATGCTTGTTTTTTCTGCCACTCATTTGGCTTGTTTCTGTTTTATTGTTGACCTCGGGTAAATTATTGCCATTTATGTGGCTTGTTTCTGTTTTATTTAGAGATTTCTAACCCCAGAGGGAACCCCGGGGAAAAGAAATAGGACCCAGCCAGCCCTTTTTCTTGAGGGGTAGAACCCCCCTTAAAAGGGCCACAAATTTTGCACTTAGATTTTCTTGTGTTTGTTTCAGTTTTATTTTGAATTGTTTGATTGTTAGGTTTTGTTTGTATGTAACTTTCAGCAATTATTTAACTATATGATGGCCTCCAGATTTATTGGGGGAGGAAGCTAGAGTACCAATGAAAACTGGCAAACCTTGTAAGTGACATGTAGCTTTGGAGTTGAGCACTGCCTGCTCTCAGTAAGGCTCAAACTTACAACCTCATTGTTGACAGGCCACGTAATTAATTGTAGATGACTAACCATAACCACTGTGACACCAAGGCCCCTGTTTTATTTCGAACTTTTCTATTCGGTTATAGGTTTTTCAATTTGTCTCTCGTTTGACTTTTTAATTTTTTTTCACATAATTCTATTTGAGTAATGTTGATTTTGGTAAGTAATTGTCACTTGTCTGTCATTTCAGACATTTATATTCAGTTATGCTTGTAGTGGTAAGTTATTGCCACTTGTTGAGATGATTCGTTTTTATTTCAGACATTCATAATAAGTATGCTTACATTGGTAAGGTATTGTCTATTGCGTGGCACATTTCTGACATTATTATTGATAGTAGCTTATATTGGTAGGTTGTTGCCACTTTTTTGGCATGTTTCTGTTAATTTCTGAATTGTTAATATTCCATTATGCTTTTAAAGG
This sequence comes from Limnoperna fortunei, assembly GCA_944474755.1. Taxonomy (NCBI): domain Eukaryota; kingdom Metazoa; phylum Mollusca; class Bivalvia; order Mytilida; family Modiolidae; genus Limnoperna; species Limnoperna fortunei. The sequence goes on from OX104120.1 coordinate 56,765,416, forward strand.
TAGGTTATTGCCACTTGTGTGAAATGATTGTTTTATTTTAGACATTTATATTCAGTTATGTATATATTGGTAAGTTTTGCCACTTTTATGGCAAGTTTCTATTTGTCTTATATTCAATTATGCTTATATTGGTAGATTGTTGCCACTTTTGTGGCATGTTTTTTGTTTATTTCTGGCAATTCAGCTATTTTGGTAAGTTATTGGCAAGTGTGTGGCAAGTTTTGCTTTATTCCTGACATGTACATTTTGTGATTCTTATATTGGTATGTTATTGCCACTTGTGACATTATTCTCTTTCATTTCAGACATTCATAATCAATTGTGCTTACATTTGATAGTTAGTTTATTGTATCAGCTGTTTGCTTTTCTTTGTTATTAGCATTGCTAATGACTTCCAGATTTATAGATTGTTTACATTTTTTTAAAAGAGATGCGTTTTCTGGTCATTATCTCATTGAAGGACGACAGCATAAATGAAAATGGTTTGGAACAAAAACATGAAGCTAGAGCAGCCTTGGTCATGCTGAAAATCAAATTGTCCAAATACACAGAAGCACAATCCAACCTTGAAAGAGAGGGGTGGTTGGTTATAATCTGTATATGTCATCAATATCTACAAAAAATATTAAAACACATCATTATAATCTTCTTCAAAGTTTAATCTCTTTTCAGTAATTTTTCAGTTATATTATGGTGTTTAGTTTTTATTGTTAGAAGAAGCTAAAGTACCAAGTTATAACCCTGACCTTGATCAGGAAAAATGGTTATCCTTGTTAATTAAGGTGGTAGTCGTGTCAGCCTGCTCAATATTGAATAACACATCTTGTTTTAAACAAATGACATCTATGTTTTCATATATATATTCTTGTAGTATTTCCATATATACTATTTAAAGGTATTGTATATTGATTGATTTATTGGATGTTTGCTTTACTTCCAGCGAGCGGTATTTCAGCTATATTCAGGACATAACAAGTTAACAAACACTGGAAAAGTATGGAGGTTTGGGTAGGGGCGGGGATTTAGACTTTTGTAGCAGCTCCAATGAGCCTACTCTTTTTTGAAATCTACAAAAGGGGTCTTGACCGTGCAAGGAGCATGGCACTCTCCAAACACGTTGCCCACTACAGTCCATGGCCAGATTTCCATATTATGACCTGAAAAACCAAATACGAGAGGGTCTCCCCTATCCACCACCCGGGACGCGCTGGGCTGCTTTGTTGGTCGAGCACTGGTAACCCTCCAAATATGGTCCCAGAGGTATTGTAAAAACCAATCCACTATTAGTTAACATGTCAACTATTGTGAAATAATAATTATTTTACTTTTTCAGATAACAGTAATACATGTATTATCATGCCACCTATAACAGTATCGACAGACAATAAAATGATCAGGAAAGGCATATAATGGTTTGTCTGGTACCTCATATTTTCATTTATAGTGGAATGAAAAAAAAAGCTGTCAGATGTAAAAGTTGTTAGTTTACAGAATAAACTTTCATGCACATAGATCTTTCACTTATGATAGAAATTGTTTGTCTTTTTTTCATTGTTCCTCTGTGCTTTACTCACAATAAGACATACAGTTTCTCTCCTGTAAGATCACACATTTTTTCCCCAACAGATATGTAAGATTGGTTGGTTGGTTGTTTGGTGTTTACGGCCACTTTCAGCAATTTTTCAGCTATACACGTCCAGTTTTTATTGGGGGAGTACCCGGAGAAAACTCCGACCTGCAGTCGGAAAATTGGCAATCCTTGTTACTTAAGATTGGAGTCGAGTACAACCTGCCTGCAGTGAGACTCGAACCCGCAACCTCAGTGTTGACAGACCACGTGATCAATAGTAGATGAACCACCTAAACCACTCGGCCACTGAGGCCCCCAGATATGTAAAAACCTATTTATCTTTTTGTTAGTTAATATGGGCTATTGTAGGCTCGGATAAATAGTATAATTACAGACTTGATAATTGGTAGTTGTTTTATACAGGTTAAAGATCTGACATTTTTCAGTAAATTTGGGAATTGATATTACATTTGTGGTAAAGTTAATAAAAGTTTTCTTTCATCTTTGTTCTTTAATTACATCAAATTTTAAATATTCACCTTAATATACTTATTTCTTTACTACCATACAAATGATTTAAATACAATATTTTTAGTACAAAAATTTAATTATAGACAAACTGGATATAAAATAACATTTTTATCAATTGATTGATTGATTGATGTTTTAAACGTCCAGCAAGCAATATTTCAGCTATATTCAGGACGTGAAAATTATATTTTTTTAATTAGTAGAACATTTTTATCAAGGGAGATAACAATATTTGTGTTTCCATGCAAAATTGCTGTTGCAAAATTGTGCTATCATTTAATCAGAAGTGTTATATTTTGTCTTTCAGCAGCATATCATGTTATAACATACTTATTTTTGTTTCAGGTGCATGAATTACTCAGTTTTCACCAGGAAATATAAGTGTAAGAAGATAAATACTCAAAATTAAATGAAATGAAAAACAGTAAAAAAAGACAATGAACTCAAGTGTAAGAAAAATATGGTTAATGATATGGAAAAAATACTTGAAGGAACATCATACGAAAGCAATATAGGTAAGACAGATTTAATTTTCCTTGTTCCTAAAAAAACTGTTGATGTAAGCAAAGACAACATTATTTCAATAATTCAGGATGGTTTTTTATAAAATTATTATGTGAATCTTAAGAACAACATTACCAAATGAAATACCAGGTTGTACTATGAGCAAGGGAGGTAATAAGACCACTAAATCTTTAAACAAATATTTTCTTTGCAGCAAAAAGGCTATTAACGTGAAGAACATTGTTGAGTTTATATTGAAGTATAAGATGCAATTCAGTTCTGATTAAAAGCTTTTCTTTTATATGAATAATTTGTACTAAATGCTATATAAAACATTTGGCAGATAAATTATGTTTATATTAAGGAAACACAAGAAGAAAACATGTAAATATTGTCTGAGCATATTTTATATTTTATGCTCTGTGTTTATCTTGACATTCAAGACAATACAAATATAGAAGAAATCCAAACTGGAAAGAAACTGGAAGAATGTCATCCAACTTGTGTTGTTTTTGACAATGAAACTACTGGCTTTTGCATGTAATTTAGTTAGTGTCATTGGTACGAGTGGATTATCGGTTTTCTCCAATCAAGATGGTTAAATTTCCATAATTTAACTACCAAGATTGGAGAAATCCAGTAAATCAAGAGTACTTATGTAAGATTCTGTTTCTCTAATTTTAAAAAGTAGTAAATTTGCGAAATGAAGTACAAATTTTTCTCGAAACCCCATTTTTATGTTCACGACTTGAATGGTAGGTATTGTCATGATTGTGTTTATGCAATATTTTTTTTTATCATGATGTTATTATTTTTAACCAATCAACTGCTGAGAACTGCATTTTCACTAGTGACGAGAACTGTTTTTCCCACACGGGTCAAGTGGTTTGAATACAATGCAAAAATTGGAGAAAACATTATCCATAATAAATTTATATCACACATCAGTATAAAAGACAATAAAATTATTCGGATTAATCAGCATCAAATATTATTATTTATGTTTCAGGAAAATGAAAATTGCTCAACTTAAAATATATTATTCATACAAATTTAGTAGACTGTTTTTTGTAATGCTAAAAAGTTGATCTTTGTTTTTCAGCATGCCGGTCTGACATCATACAGTTAGCTGCTGTTTGTGAAGAAACCACATTTTCTGCCTTTGTGATGCCTTCAAAGAAATATCCAGACAAGCGTCAGATGTTACAAAGATAAAATTTATATATGGACAATCGTACAATAAAGAGCTACCTGTTTTTAGTTCTTTTCGTTTGGAGCTTTTACTAGATTTATTTGATTTTTTGTCAAAGGTTGATTCCAAGCCTATACTTATTGGATATAACATAATCTTTTAATAGCCAAATATTGTTCAGTTGAAAAGCTTACAACTTTGCGATGAATTTTCTCTCTATGTCCATTCTTTTTTTTTATTCTAAAATTATGTTTAGGAAATTATATCTTGGTTGTCAGAGCTACATGCAATGGTATTTAGTTTTTGATTAATTAGTTATGTGCACGATGCAATACATGATTGTGAATCTCTTTTGAAGCTTGTGCTGTTAAAGGGGAGCTACAAAAAAAATTCAAAACAATTGCATTTCCTAAAATATACTATAGGATTAAACACTGGGTTTCAGGAAATTATCAAAGACGTAATTTAAGTGCTTTTTATGCAATGAATGCACTTAGTATAAATAAATTACAGCATGAATAGAATTATTAAATATTGAACCAATGAGATAACCTTTCAGCCACTTGTTGAAATGGTTTGTTTGTTTGTTTGAATGGTGTTTTAACGCCACTTTCAGCAATTTTTCAGCTATTTCATGGCGTCCAGTTTTTATTGGGGGAGGAAGCCGGAGTACCCGGAGAGAATCCCCGACCTGCGGTAGGAAAACTGGTGTTGAAATGGCATTGATGGTTTAAAATTACTTTTTTCTCAACAGACTGATAGATTCATGTTTTAATTACATCCAACAAACAATATTTCCGCTATATTAAGGACGTGTTTTTTTAAACTATTGTGAATGAGGAAAGAGAGAAGTTATTGTATATTACACTTTTATTTAGGTTCCCATGTATATTTTTGAATTGAGAAATAATTCACAGAGGCTGTAGTTTATCATTGTTTTACCATGAGCTGACCATTTATGTGTTTTTATCCCAAACGATTCTAATATGACACTTGCAGTACATTTAGGATTCAAGTGGTCTTAAAGTGTAATATTAGAATAAATAACATATTATGACAATCATGACAATTGTCTGTGTTTAATTGTTCCAGCAAATTTAAGCATATATTGTGATACATATTTCATGTAACTCATTCCAGAATGAAACTTTTTGAAAGAAAACTTTTAACTTTGATTGCCACATTAATTTTTGTCTCGCCTGTGACGATAGTCACTGGAGGCAAGACATATGAATGGGAAAATGGCGGCGTTGGCATAAACACTTGGACATCTTGCTTCATATCTTTGTAATCGCAAGCCCTAGGTCCATCAAATTTGGTCCAGTGGTAGCTTATGATGAGTACTTGCCAGTGAGTCCCCTGTCACCTGACCTTGACCTCAATTTCACAGTCCAGCAACTACGTTAAAGTTTTTGGGTTACGGCAGTTTCTCTGTAACCATGCATGGTAGGATGACAATATTTGGTATATAGGTTGCTGATTAATAGTACATGACTGTCTGGTAGGTGCCACCTGACCTTGACCTCAATTTCACAGGCCAGCGACTACGTTGAAGTTTTTGGGTTACGGCTGTTCCTCTGTAGCCATGCATGGTAGGATGACAATATTTGGTATATAGGTTGCTGATGAATAGTACATGACTGGAACAACAACACAATTGTCCACGAATGTAGTTCCCCATAAAATAGTGTATTTCTTTGTAATTTTTTTTCTTTGGCTTTTTTCTTGTTTTGGTTCTACTTTTTTGGGCTTATTGGAAAGAAGGGTCTTTGAAAAAAATTTTAAAATTAAACACTTGATGAAATATAATGGATTAGGAGTAATTTTGTCTAGTGGAAGGATTGCAAATTTCCTGTTTTCATAGTCTCTCGGACTTCATCCCTGAAGATAGGGATGCTTCCAGAGCTTTAAAAAAAGTTTGAAGTATTACAGTTTTCTGAATTTTGGATATAGTTTAGAAGAGGTATGGAACTTTCAGACCCCAAAATGGCGTTCCAGAAACGAAGGTGGAATTTTTTTTAATTGACTTTATGTTAATATAAACAAAGAGGGAAAAAGAGGTCTTCAACAATTGTGGTTTTGTTCCGACTGTCCGGTAGGTGTCACCTGACCTTGACCTCAATTTCACGGTCCAGCGACTACATTTAAGTTTTTGGGTTACGGCAGTTTCTCTGTAACTACGCATGGGTAGGATGACAATATTTGGTATATAGGTTGCTGATGAATAGTACATGACTGTGTTTCCGACTACTTTTATCATTTCAGTTAATAGTAGTTATGGCCTATAAATCCCCAAAAATACAAATAAATATGTAAAGAAAAATTTTTCAATAAAAGCCATTAGGCAATAAGTCCGTGCGAGACCGTTTTACGGAAGTAAGTACATGACTGTGATTCGTGTCGTAGCATTCGAACGAATAGGACGGTCTCCAGTGTCTGGAATAACTCTCTACTTGCGTAGCAGTTTTTCAGTATCTTCGTGGTTGCCAGCATACTTTGCGACGATAAGTTTTTTTTTTATTAAATATTTCTGTTCCCTTTTTAAATAGTTACTATTTGACTTAAATTATATCCGTCTGCAAATATCTGTTATTTAAGTTAAAATCTCAGTTTATTCCCAATACAAATTAGGTCAATAAATAAGTTTTTCTCCCTTCCTAAAAAAAAAAGTTGCTTCATTTTATTAGTTTAAATTTTTAAACCGCTCAATCATGCCTAACCAAAAACAAAAACTTTCCAGCCCCGACTCCCCTCATCAGACCTCCAAACAACAAAAGGTCTCACAAAATCAGATAAACAAAAATGATTATCCGGTTGAAGAAACTGTGGTAATAAAGTCCAATAACAGGGCCTTCCTCAATATCATGGCGCTCAGTTTTCAGTACATGATACTGGGCTTCCTAGGGGACAAAAGCAAGGAGTCCTTCAAATTTAGGAGGCTCAAAAGTTGCTACATGGTACATGTGCCTCTAGCGAATGCTAGTCACTTCGGTACCTGGTCACGTCGGTACAAGGTCAGGACACCTCGGTACTGACTGGACACTTCGGTACTCGGTACCGGACAGTTCGGTACTAGGTGTTGGTCAATTCGGTACTGAGAAGATATTCTTATAAGTCGATTGTATTAATTGAATTTTGTATTATATTGTTTAAATTTTGTATAATATTGTCTAAGTTTGTATATTTATATTTGTATATTGCCATGTGTAAGATGATAAATGTGTTTGAAATAAATTGTCAGATATATAAACATGTGTGTAGTTATTTCTTCTTCTATATTTTATTGGCTTCTTGACAACAAAGAATTCACTGTTCATAAACAATTTATTGATACAACTAATAATGTATTTAAACATAATAATAATAAATGTATACAGACAACACTATGGAGTATTACGATATATTACAGCACTAAGAACAATATTCGATATTTATTACAGCACTACAAAATCAATATGTATCGGTATGTTTCAGCACTAAAAACAAAAACAAAATGTGTCAATATATACTTTACATCACTTTTTTTTATTTAAGTCACTCATTCTGCTGCTGGTGGTCCGTAGACGGCGGCACATCTGGATAACAGGCAGCTGGTTGATATTTCCCTTTCTATATATTTTCGCCAAAGCTGGAAAACTTGACACTGAGTCTGTCTCGTGGTCTTTCTTTGGTAACGCTTCAACTTCCCTTCGGTCACCATCTTTATCAACCTGGGAAGGTCGTTTGCCTCTTTGAAAAGTTCAGCGATAAGAAGGTAGAATGGGACTGGTGCCCGACAGTTGACACTGCTGTTTAGGTTGTTGTGTCAGCCCTCAACGTCGTTGTTCGTTCTTATGCTACACATGAAGACAGACCACGACTCTATCGGGTAAACACTGCTGTTGATCCACGAGTTGTACACATAGTCCATAAGTGGTGTTACAGGCTGTATTGCTTAGGCGTCAAGGTGGTCAGGAAAGTGTGACATTTGGAAAGTTTTGTATATTTGAAACCGTATATTTATATTTGTAAATTGTCATGTTTGATGATATTCTGTGTGAAATAGTTTCATATATAATTTATGTTATTTCAGTGTTTTCTGTTCCTTATTGTTTATAGTAGCGAAATATTTTTGTAATTGAAATGATATAATAAATTATATATAATAAATGATGATATGATATTTACCACTGCCTTTATCTTCACTGCAATGTGAACACCAGGCTCCGCAGGGTGAATATGCGACTTCAGTCCAAGTTTATATTGGTCACCGTCTTGGATAACAGTGGCAGGGCAGTTGGTGGTCTTTGATCTTTTAGCACATCTCCATAATGTATGGTCGTCTTTTTGGTTTCTGACTGTATAACAGAATCCGTCAAGGTCTATAAGCTTTCTTTTTCCACGTATGGTACCGGAGTCCACCAAACGATATTCTTTGACTGGATTGGTTTTGGTACTTATTGGATCAACAGCTATTGTCTCTTCTTGGATGGAATTCTCCACTATTGGGTTGGGAATGTGATTAAAAGAAATTAGTTTTGTTAATTAACTTTGATGATCTTACAAACAAAACCAATCATTAAACCTAAGATAATTAAATAAATGCCATTAATAGTTGATTATAAATAGTGAAACTGTTAAACATTCGTATCAAAACATATTTAGTTATTAATTCGTCTGTATACACAACTATTTTTCTTGTTTTATTGATAAAACACATAAACAAGTACTTCTAAGTACCGAAAATTAAACATATACCGAGGTGACCAGTACCGAGTACCGAAGTGTCCAGTACCGAGTACCGAAGTGACTAATTATGTCAGTACCGAAGTGACCTGATACCCCTCTAGCTAGGTTGCGTTCCAAACTACTGGACGCAACAAAGTTAGGGCCGTACGATGTAACGGCTTCATTATACGACCCCAACTTTAAAAGTAAAATTAGTCAACAAAAAATCAATAAAAAAAGTCAGGACAGCCCTAAATACATATTTAAGACAATATGGCGATACATACAAACGGATGTATTATCCCTTAAAGAACAAGAACAAATGATTAAACAGCATAATAAAATCGACGTCTCCCTAAAAGAGGTCCAAAAACCTGGCTTTTTAATTGTGAGACTAGATTCCCAATTAAAAGATGTAAAAGAGCTAAAAATGGATCATACTTTAAATTATAAATTGGCAGAATATAAACCTAATCCAAAGTTCTGCACGGTCTGTGCCAAATTAGGACACTATGCCAAGACTTGCAAAAATCAAAAGCAAACTTGTATTAAATGCTCAGAGCAACATGATACCAAAATGTGTAAATCACATATTATTAAATGCAATAACTGCAAGGGTAACCATCAGGCTAACGATAAAAAATGCCCCCAATATATATATCAAAAAACTGTTTTAGAAAATATGTACGCAAAATTTATGACATTTGACGAAGCCAAGCTAATGGCTAAACAAAACAACAAAGCTCCAACTTGTCCAAATTCAAATCCAGTAAAAACAAATAAAACTGTCAAATGCTCGTATAAGCAGGAACCACCTGTCAACTTAATAAACAATAAAAACGCTGTTAACCTAATTAAAGATAAAACACCGGCCAATATTGCTGAAAAAAACATCCGTGACAATTAACAACAGTCCAGATGACGCCCTATCATACGCTGACATGCTAAAAACCCCGCCGCGATTGGTAATTGACGAATCCTCACCCCAGGAGGAAACTCATTACAAAAACAATTCACCTATAAAACAAACTCCTAAAATTCCTCAGCAGGATAAAATCACTAGAGTAGAAAATAAAATAAAAAACTCGATACAATTTGTAAAGGCCATTCTGGACCTATCCCAGCAAGGCCATAAAGGAAAATCCATAAAGAGAAAATCAAGAAAAAATCTTAGAACAACTATTAGGATTCCTTAACGGACAACTCAACCTTAATCTCCAAGCATCGGAATTTAATTAAGTAGCCATAGCCATAGTTATAAAAAACACCCAGTAATAATTATATATAATGGGTCTATACATCCTGCAATGGAATGCGCGCTCGCTTTACGCTAACGCGAATTCCTTAAAAAATTTCTTAGACGAAAATGAAAAACCCGATGTTATATGTATTCAGGAAACCCACTTTCAAGGTAACGATACATAAAACTTAATGGATATCAACCACCTGTAGTTAAAAATAGGAACGGAATAAAAAAACAATAAAGGCAAAATAAAAAGTAAGGGAGGTGGCGTAGCCGTCTGTTTCAAACTTATTAACATACACGGAAATCGACTTCCAAGCCGAAAACATGGAAATAACAGGTGTTACAATAAATTGTCAAAACGATAAAATTAAATATTGTCAATATGTATAGACCCCCTGACCAAACACTAAACTTTCAGGATTACTCTAGGCGACTTTAATGCAAGGTCTTCATTATGGGGGTCTAATAAAACTGATAAAAATGGACAAGTCTTAGAGGACCTAATACAACATATGGACCTCATAGTACTAAACGACGGGTCAGGCACCCGTCTAGATAACAACGGTAACACCTCCGAAATCGATCTAACCTTTGTTTCCCCTTCATTAACTAAAGATAGTCAATGGGCAGTTCTGGACGATCCACTCGGTTCTGACCATTTTCCAATTCTAACTGTATTAAAATCAAAACCAATTAAAAATGAAGTGTGCACGGCCCAAAGGTGGATATATGATAAAGCCAATTGGCACATTTTCTCCAAAATATGCCAGAACGTAAAGATTGAAGACGTAAAACACCAAGATATTAATATTTATAACTCCAACATATGCCAACAAATTACATCCATCGCAGATGCTGCCATACCAAAAACAAAAGGCAAAGTCCATATAAGGAAAAATTGTCCTTGGTGGAATACACAATGCACGGAAGCTAAAAAAGTTAAAAGGAATAAATTACGCAGATTCGATAAAACAAAAAATAGCCAAGATCTTAATGATTATAAACAAGCTTTAAAAACTTTCAAAAATATTACAGACAAAGCGCGAAAAGAATATTTCCAAGACTTTTGTTCTAAATTAAATCACAGGTCAAATGTTAAGCAGGTTTGGCAAACAATCAAAAATATGAAAGGAACTAAGGTCTCTAGTCTACCTACGCTTGTCCAAAACCAAAAGCAAGCGGTAACTAATAAACAGAAAGCTAACTTGTTGGCAATGTCCTTTGCGGAAGATAGTAGCGACCAAAATCTAGAACCCGAATTTAAATTGCATAAGGAAAAATTCGAAAAGGAAAACCCAATAGAAAAAGATCTAAACCCCGATAATAATAAAAATCTATTAATAAATCATTCACGAAAGAGGAACTAATTAAGGTACTTAAAACCAAAAAAACTACCGCTCCGGGAGACGACCGGATCTCGTATGAAATGTTTAAACACATGCCGGATAACATGATAAACATCGTGTTAGATTTAATAAACCAAGTTTGGGACTCTGGACAATTACCATCTTCTTGGAAAAATGCAAACGTAATCCCAATCCTTAAACCCAATAAGAATAAATCAGACCCTAAATCATATCGCCCAATCTCACTGACCTCAAACTTTTGTAAACTAATGGAAAGCATGGTAAATGAAAGACTTAAATACATCATAGAAAAAAATAATATTATCAAGGATAACCAAAGTGGTTTCCGTAAAGGTCGGTCAACTATTGACCATTTAATCAGATTAGAAACAGAAATTCAAAAAGCTAAAGCAAGAAACCAGTATCTTTTGGCAGTATTTTTAGACATTGAAAAAGCCTTCGATCTCGTATGGAGAAAAGGTCTACTTTACAAAATTAAACAATTTGGAATAAGCGGTAATATGTTTAACTTTATATCAGACTTTTTACAGGATCGCAAAATTCAAGTTAAAGTAAATAACGAAACTTCGGACGAACGCGAACTCCAAAACGGCACCCCCCAAGGCAGCGTTATCAGTCCGACACTGTTTAATATTTTAATAGACGATTTAGTATATCAAGCTGAAAAATCCGCTAAAACTTCGCAGTTCGCTGATGACAGTGCAATGTGGCACAGAGGCCATAACCTTAAAATACTTAGAAATAAAATGCAACGAACTTTGGATAATGTAAGTAAATGGGCCATCAAATGGGGCTTTAAGATTTCAAAAACTAAAACAATAGGTGTTATTTTTGGAAACAGGAAAGTAACATCAACCAACCTCACATTAGGCAACCAACCCATAAAATTTGAAAATCATGTTAAATTTTTAGGATTGATATTTGACCGTAAATTAACATGGAAAAACATTTTGACTACCTAGTGGAAAGATCTAAACCTATACTCAACCTTATGAGATATGTTCAGGCTAATAATTTTGGAATGGGCACTGAAACTCTGATAATGTTGTATAAATCTCTACTCGGGTCCATACTAGACTACGGATGCCAGGTTTTCAACTCCGCCTCTAATAGTCTTAAACTTAAACTAGATAAAATACAGTATAAGGGTCTCAGAATAGCTTTAGGCGCTTTAACGTCCACGCCAGTGGAAAATCTATTAGTTGAAGCAGGGGAAAAACCGCTGCAACTTCGGCGCGACGCATTTTTATTAAAATATTACGCTAGATGCTCGCAAAATCCAAAAAATCCAGCAAAAGAAACCCTCGAGGATTGTGTCGAATATAGAGCAAAATCACAAAAATGGAAAAATGACACAATCCCTTTTGGCTACAGAGAAAGGAAAGAATTAAAACTAAATAAATTAGATAAAATTCAAATAGTAAAACACAATCCCCCGACTCTTCCACCATGGATTATAAAAACCGCAAATACATCATGCGAATTAAAAAATAAAATAGACAAAAGAGATGACCCTAATATAATAAAAACAATAACCCTAGAACACATAGATAGTAAATATAAAAACTTTGAAAAAATTTATACCGATGGTTCAAAGGACCCAAACACTGGTAAAACCGCTTGCGCGTTTACCGTACCAAAAGCAAAATATGTATTCCATGAACGCCGCACCGATAATATCTCGGTATACACCACCGAAATGATAGCAATTTTCAAAGCACTAAAATGGATAGTGGACTCTAACTATCCATATCAAAAGGTAGTTATACTTACAGATTCACTGAGTGCAATCCAATCAATTGATAATAACCAATCGAGTAGACCGGATATTTTAGAGGCTATACAAATGCTAGCATTTAAAATAAGAAATAAACAAATCGAATTAATAATAGAATGGATACCAGCCCACGTAGGTATCTTAGGAAATGAGCTATCAGATAAACTTGCAAAAGCAGCTTTAAAACAAGAAAACATAAATATAAACATAGCCTATAGTACATATGAATTCTACGCGATCGTCAAAAATATATTTAAAAAGAAATGGCAATATATTTGGGATACACATCGAAATTCATGGTACTACCGGCTTAATCCATCAGTTAATTCAAAGCCATTTTTCTATCTAGGAAATCGAAACCATGCAAAAACTTTAACTAGGCTCAGACTTGGCACCACCCTTCTACCGGGCCAAATGGGGCAACACATCAAAAATATATCGCCGCTCTGCAGTGTATGCAACACCAAGGAAGACATCGAACATGTCATTCTGCACTGTGTATCCCATAACAACGCCAGAATAAAACTTAACACAGCGCTGTCTAAATTTAACATCAATACCATCGATATCAAGATCTTGTTAGACCCTCCTAAAGAATTTAAAAACCAAGTATATAAAGAGCTCATCGATTTTATTACGGAAATTGACTATCACAAATGTATATAACTATCTCCTTCGTTTCTTTTATACACCACTTACCTAGGTGTCTTCTGCGACGGTCGCGCCCTAAAACCATCTAATAAATAAAAGTAAAATCCTCAGTACAGTAAGCCAAGAGCTTCGTCTCGGGCGGCCCCGACTGACATAGGAAATTCCAAAATAACCAACCCCTATAACTTATTAACAAACCTACTCCTCAGTAAGGTAAGTTAAGAGCCTCGTCTCGGGCACCTACTGATGATTACGCGTAATAACGACAATAATCATAATAATAATAATAATACAAAGTAGGGCATGCCAAGAGCTACGTCTCGGGCGGGTCCCTACTTCTGAGCAATAATACCTGTAAATAATGTTTATATCAATATTGTATATATTTAAGCAAAAAAAACAACCAAAAAAAAAATAGAATAGAATACTCTAATAGATTTCTTAAAAATAGAAAAAAAACATGTATATCATTCTTATCTTATAATTTACAAAAATATTGTACATAAAAATACATAGTTAGTGAAAACAAATGTAATACAATTCCACATTGAAATGTATATAACTGAGTTACTTTTTTTATTTTCAAATTCAAATTAATAATGTTAGGCCATAGTAATGTATATATACATGTAAATATATATATATTTTTTCTTTTCGTCTGTCAGATGAGACGTAAAACTGGTGCCTCGTGTACAGTATTCCATCAATGGCACGTTAAAGACCCTATTGGCAGTATTCGATAAGAGTAGGCGCACGCGCCGCTGCCATGGCACGCCCCGTACTTGCTGCTAGCGTCTTGGTTCTCTAGCTGGATGCAGCTTGATAGATTAATCTACTTCCACAAAGTCTTTTTGGTTGCAGCATTTCTGACTACTTTTATCATTTCAGTTATAGTATTTATGGCCTATAAATCCCCAAAAATACAAATAAATAGGTAAAGAAAAATTTTTTCAATAAAAGCCATTAGGCAATAAGTCCGTGCGAGACCGTTTTACGGTAGTCAGGGACGTTAAAAACCCCCCATAAGTAAGTACATGACTGTCTGGTAGGTGCCACCTGACCTTGACCTCAATTTCACGGTCCAGCGACTAGGTTAAAGTTTTTGTGTTAAGGCTGTTCCTCTGTAACCATGCATGGTAGGATGACAATATTTGGTATATAGGTTGCTGATGAATACATGACTGTCTGGTATGTGTCACCTGACCTTGACCTCAATTTCCCGGACCAGCGACTAGTAAAAGTTTTTGGATTAGGTCCGTTTCTCTGAAACCATGCATTGTATATTTCAAATGATAACAATTTAATGCTATTTATACGTAATGCTTACGACGTAATTTCTTTTCGTTACTGATGCGGAATTTAGGCCGAATTTTACTGCCGTTATAATTCGAAGTTAGCTTTGTGATTTGTCGGATTAACTATGCCTGGATCTCTAAAGATGACCATTCCTTCACAAACACAGGTCGAATGAGAAAGCCTGAATTAACAAACATCTGCTCGTGGATTGTTGAAGCCTGGCAAGAACTAGATCCCGCAATAATAGTCCGTGCCTTCAACAAGACTCGCAAAAAAAAAATGCGAGGGTACGATTATTCGTTCTAATGCGGAATTCAGGCGAGACATTTTTCTGTGTCCACACTTGTTGTTGATATATGCCTATAGGTTGAATTGTAACGAGTCGTAACAGTTAACCTTGACACACTGAACCATTTTTCTTTACAGACATATTTTTCCAGTCGAAAAAAATGTATGCAGATAAATTATTATACCCTAAAAGATGACGCAATGAATGTTGTTCAAAAATGGATAGCGACATTGCATGAAGGATATTTATCCTCCTGAGTTTTTTCCCATTTGTTTTTTTTTAGTTTTATTTTTGCATTTTTTTAAATTGTAACACATGAACCAGATGTGGAAGAGAATGTCATCCAATTTTCAATATGTTGTGGTGATCACATCTCTTCTTTAACCACAAGAGATACATAACTGAAACCATGACCAAAATAACCCTTCATAGATTTATTTCCCTTGAATCAATCTATCTTAGCCATACCTCAACTACAACAGCTGTTGACATTGGACTTTACTGTTTTCAGAGTTGACCTTGTGGCATATAATTCAAAAAGTATAATGGATAAAGGAAAACCAAAGAGACTTTCCTTCTTCAGCATCAAAAGCTCTAAAAAACTCTCTATTAAGTCAAAGTTGTATAAGGAGCACTTGTAGGAGTTGTCCCCCCTTAATCATCAAAATTGATGATTTTTGACAATTTTCCGTCAAAATGTTGAAAATTATTAGAACAAGAAAAAAGTTAGCATTGCTAAATTGTTCAGCTCTATGAGAGCTACAAAAATAAGTTCAGGGTCAATATTTTCTGATCAATCATTAGGAGTTATTCCCCTTGAGCTGTTTTGAAAATTCAATTTTTATTGATTTTTTAAAATCTCTAAAACCACTTAAAGGACAGTTTTGAAACACTGCAATCATCATCAGTTGACCTTGTGGCATGTCCTCTACCAAAATAGACCAAATTGTGACAGTTGACCCACCTACATGGCAGCCTTGTCTAAATATTGAAACGGGGAAGGGGGGTCAAGATAGAGTTTTTGGCTTATAGTTCAGAAAGTATAACAGATACAGAAAATCAGCATCAAAAGCTCTACAAGACTTTCCATTGAGTTAAAGTTGTACGACGATTCTTTATTGGAGTTATTGCCCCTAAATCATCAATATTGTCCATTTTTGTCATTTTTCCACAGTATTTTGAAAACTGTTAGAGCAAGAGAAAATCTTTTCTATACAGAATTATTCAGCCCATCAAGATCTGAATAATGATCATTGATACATATTTGTTGGACAACTC
Organism: Limnoperna fortunei; assembly: GCA_944474755.1. Classification (NCBI taxonomy): domain Eukaryota; kingdom Metazoa; phylum Mollusca; class Bivalvia; order Mytilida; family Modiolidae; genus Limnoperna; species Limnoperna fortunei. The sequence continues at coordinate 56,781,824 of OX104120.1, forward strand.
CTTATAGGAGTTATTCCCCATAAAATGTAAAAATTATTGATTTTTGCAGAAATGTTGGACAATCCCTTATAGGGAAAAAAGTGGATGAAACAAGAATTGCATAGTTGTTCAATTGGGTTCAGGTGAGTGATCCTAGGAGCCTCTTGTTCGATAATTGCAAGTAATGTTTTTTTTTTTTTGCTTTTAGCAAATCTCAATAAATCACACCTCCCCCACATTTAATAGTTTTATTGCTTACTACCTGAATTGGACATTTTTGACACAAAGGTTATTGTAATATAGTTTAAAATTGTAAATTCTTGTATTCTGTAATTAATATGAAATGAAAATAAACAATATAATACAAATTAACTTGTACTTTATTTTTAAAGCAATAGCCATTTAAAGTTTAAAGAGTTCCTAAATGGAGAAAAAAAATTGCATGGCTGCAATCTTAAATTGCATATTATTTCAGATTTTTAGTCCCCTGCCGGCTTTTCCAAAGGGTCTATAGGTTTGCACTCCGTCTGTCTCCAAGTCCGTCGCATATAGTTTTCCTAACTTTTTTACTTAACAGATACTAGGCTGATATTTGGTATGCAGTCGAATATGATGAGTTACAGTTCAAGTTCGAATCTTGTTCCTGTTCGATGAATTTTGAAGAAATTATTTTATTGCCTTTGGGTCTGGGTTGGAATATAAATAATTACAAAGTTAATTTGGTCTTTTTTTTGGGGGGGGGGGGGGGGGGTGGGGTGGAGGGCAAGGGCTCTGTTCTCTAAATCCACAACCATCTTTTATTATCATTACCCATGCTGTGGTAAAATAAAGGGGCTCACGTACCCGCCTAGCTATTTATTTCTACATTTCAATCCATTTTCAATGATTTCCCGTATTACCTATTCATTAGAGATGCATATATTTAATTTTAAAAAATAATTCATCTGCACAAAAGAAAAATAAGCTTTTTCTATGCATAAAAACTCTGCGCTAAAGGAATTTATATTTTTCTCTCGATGTAGAAAATTAGTAGTTTGTAATAAATGGATTCCATAACACATGCTCAAGTTCACATAATGGACCAAAGAGGTCAAGCCGGAGTTGCAAGGGTGAATCAAGTATTTCACAGCGATCGCTCTGTCCCCTGATGCTGAAATCTGGGTTTTAGCAAAATTATTACGAATGTGATAAAACAAAATATTCTTCATGAATGTTTAAAACAAATATGGTGGGGCCTCGGTGGCCGAGTGGTTAAAGTAGTTCGTCTACTATTGATCACGTGGTCTGTCAACACTGAGGTTGCGGGCAGGGTGTACTCGACTCCAATCTTAATTGACAAGGATTGCCAGTTTTCCTACCGCAGGTCGGGAGTTTTCTTCGGGTACTCTCCCAGTAAAAACTGGACGCCATGATATGGCTGAAAAATTGCTGAAAGTGGCGTTAAACACCATCAAACAAACAAACAATAAAACAAACCTTCATTGAGGTTTATTTATCAATAAGAAGTGACGGAATTCGCGTTTTATGTTTGTTTTTTTTTTTTTTTTTTATTTTTTTTTTGTGTTGCCAATGACACCCACAACTTAATACACCTCTTTGTTGATTTAAGATGTAAATTGCTTTACCGCCGTTAGCTCAAACCCTTCAAACGGAAGGCGGGATCATTCGGTAAAATAAATACAAAATACAGATATTAATCATCATCATCATCATCATCATCATCATCATCATCATCATCATCATCATCATCATCATCATCATCATCATCATCATCATCATCATCATCATCATCCCAAAACAGCGAAACCAAACTTTAAGCATTCGACATCTACACTACTGCGTATTTAATTAAAACAAAGATATTGACAGGTATATAGATTTAAGAAATATAGAATTAAAGAAAAATAACGTCAAATAAGCGCGATCGCGAAACGAAACTATGAAAAGTCGGATTTGTGATTACGGAGAGTTCAGTAGGTGTGTCTAATTATTTTTTTTCCTTCGAGAACGGTGAAAATTTGCTGGTTCTCATTGTCATATTTAAAACCCTTTACTTGATCCGCATTTTAAAGGACTGGATCGAAAATACAAAGGAATTCTTGACCGATTTTTGACAATCTAGGGTTTAACAATTTTTTAATCTTCTTTTATTTGATTTTATTCTACGTGTTCTACTATAGTCTTGTGTAGTTGTGATCATGTGCAAGGCCGACTCAGTTCACGACAACGGTAGTGCAGGAGAGGGTCTGGGAGGGGTCCCACTCCCAGATGTTAGAAACTGAGTGAATTCCAAATCATCAACATATTTTTGTAAACATGAATGGAGGGGGGAGTACGCAACCGACGCTTTCCACGATCATGATGTGTTAATAATGGACAGACGCTGAATGTTTCCTGAGGGTAAACTTAAGCAGCACATTGTTCATCAGTCGCACTTTAACAGTGTGTACCTGGTTCTTTTTTTTTACATAACTAAATAACATGTAGAAGACAAAAATACCCGAAATACTGACCAGACGAAACGTATAATAATATCATCGAAAATTCTACTCGATAATTCTCCGGGGCCATGTATCATTGAAATAAATGCTGAAAAAAGAAGTAAAAGATTCGGACAATTTCCCTTACGTACTATTGAATATTTCTGACGACAAATTTTGCCAGTAAAAAACTTTTAACGGGCCTCCTAATTTCCAGTTCTTTGTTTTACTAGTTACAAAAATTGTTTTTAGCTGCCTTCGGCATAAGATTATATATGTTTTATTTTAATGAATTAAATTCATTATTTTAATGAATTAGACCTCAGCAGCCTTGAACCGCAACTCCCCCCAGTTAAATATTATGTCTAGTTAGTTCCCGGTTGGCATGGATTATAACTTATGCATTGTAAAAATGCTTATCGTCAAATTCGTTGACAAACAACATGTCAACATTCAACAACTGATGTGATTTTAACCGTTTATTTGGATTTTGGGATATATATAAATATAACAAAATACATGTATGTATATTTATTATAGTTGTTGATTTTTCATAACATGCACAATCAACCACACTTTCGTTTTCCGTGGCAGGTGCGCTGTTTCAACCCCAATCATCCAAAAACGTCAGTCGGCATACACTATTCACTTTTAATGTAAGCCAACAGTAAGGCTCGAACAACCTCCGCGTTTACAAGCTAGTGAATTGAACAGATCTTCGTATTCACATCCTCCCAAGTCAGGGGTTCTGAGTCCGCGTTCAACCATCATCAACGCGGACTCAGAACCACTGACTTGGGAGGATGAGAAAACGCATACTCTTTCTTTTATACATAGTAAATAATACCACGTGATTGTTCTTTAATATATTTACCTGTTTATAGTTACACATATCCTATAAAATTAGTCACGTGATTTAACTTCCTAGTAGAAGATATCATATAAAAACTCTGTAACAGAGGTATTTGTTTAATATTTTGTCTTTTTTGACTTTAAATAAATATAATACATTTATAAATTGTTAATTCACATTTACATTTGAAACATGCAATCAGATGCACTTTCGTTTTCCTTTATGTAGGTTGTAAGAGCATAGACATGTAAATAGAGATATCCTATAAATAGAGATATCCTATAAATAGAGATATCCTATAAATAGAGATATCCTATAAATAGAGATATCCTATAGATATCCTATAAATAGAGATATCCTATAAAAAGATATATCCTATAAATAGAGATATCCTATAGATATCCTATAAATAGAGATGTCCTATAAATAGAGATATCCTATGTAAATGGTTATGACAAAAATGCTTTATAGTTTCATATTTCATAATCCCTGTCCCTTCCCTACAAGTAAATGACAACTTTATACATTTGGAGCAAATAATCTTTTGTTTATAAACTCTCTAATTTTCTATGACAAGCTAAAAACACCCTAGGTAAAGCGTTTTTTCGCACGGAACAAAATTTAAATGAGTAACCAAATGAACAGATATTAAGATATCGATATCCGTAGTCTTTTTTACAGATTTATCCCCATTATACGAATGTATTGTTTACTTATGCATTAAGGGACATCGGTGGCCGAGTGGTCAATGTAGTCATCTACTAGTAATCGCATGCCCTTCAACACTGAGGCTACGAGTTCAAATTTAACTGCGGACAGGGTGTGCTCGATTTCAATCTTTATTGACAAGGATCGACAGTTTTCTTTCGGAAAGTCCGGTCGGGGATCACTTCCTGCCTTCCCCAGTACAAAATGGAAGGCACGATATAGAATTACTGAAAGTGGCCTTTAACCATTTACCACAAACATAATACTTAAGGATATTTTTAATGACAGATTTTTCAATACGACACAAAGTAGATTTACAAACAATTTCATCAAAACAAACAACGAATAACAATATTTTTGCGCTCAACAAATAAACTGTGATAAATGGACATATTTCTATAATTGTGAAACGAGCACATGATCGCTATCAATACTATACTCATATATTAATTTATTTTTAATTCATACAGTTAAATTTCTTTTATCAAGATTTTGCTATGGCGAGTAAGTACGAGACGCCTTCAACAAATGTTTTTAAAATCAGCGAATTCTGCAGTGAGCATAAAGAACAATTCAAAATATACTGCAAAAAGCACGACTGTCCATGTTGTAAGAAATGTGTTGTTTCCTATCACCAAATGTGTCAAGATTTAACCCAGTTAGAGGATATCGTTAAAAATGTAAAGAAATCGTATGGTTTCCATGACATTCAGCAAACAATGACTGACATGGTTGATAATATTCAGAAAATTAAAAAAGACAGACAAGCAAATTTATCAATATTTAAAGAAGAAAGAAAATTGATTGAAAAAGAAATAGAGCAAACAAGAAAAACAATCAATGCTCAACTCGACAAATTGCAAGAGCGTATAATGAAGGAGTTGTATGAAGCCGAGTCCAAAGAAAGCAAGATGATTGGTCAGTTGCTGGATTCAATAGAAAAGAACGAGAAGGAGATCATAGAGTACCAGCGAAGCCTTATCAACATAAAACAACACGCATCAGACCTCCAGACATTCCTTGCCATGAAACAAATGGAGAGACAGGTGACAGAGAAAGATGAATATTTCAAATCACTTGTAACAAGTAACAAACTAAATCGAGTGAGTTTGTCGTGCAAAATGAATGAAACCTTACAAAATATCTTCAATGAAATCCAAATATTTGGTGAAGTAACAGTAAGTACTAGTTCTTGTGAGTTCGAGATTGTGGGAAAAAGAGAAAAACAAGCTCAAATTGTGATAACTCCGGCTCCATCTAAATCAATCTACAATATATCAGTTACCTTACACATGACTATAGATACAAAGTTAAATAGAATCAGAGGTTGTGCGTTGGTGCCAGATGGTAAAATGGTTTTGTCCTGTTATGACACAGACCGTGTCAGAATATTTGAAAAGGATGGTTCCCAAGACTTTGACATCCGTTTAAAACCAAACGCTGCCTTTGATATAACATATATCCATGACAACAACACTATTGCTGTTACTGGAGGAGGTACAGGATGTATCAGTTTAATTGATGTAGAAAGCAGGAAAGTCAAGGAAACTATTCCAGTGATATCAGACAATCACGGCATAGTAAGTAGGAATAACAATTGATTTACTGTGCTTATGACCGTGGTATACAGATGATAAACCTGTCTGACAACTCGGTTAGTAACATCGTTACAAGGAAAATGTCATTATATGCGTATATTACGACCTTTGGTGACAAACTTTACTACACAAACCATTGCACACATACCGTGACATGCTGTGATCTCCATGGTACAGTACAATGGGAATTTAAAGATGAAAGTGTTCTGAGATGTCCATTTGGTATCTCTGTCGACAATGCTGGTAGCGTGTATGTCGTCGGGTGCGTGTCAAACAATGTTGTTGCTATCTCCCCAGATGGACAACGACACAGACAACTATTGTCTGGCAAGGACGGTCTTATCTCACCACAAGTGCTCCACTATGACATGTCTACTAATCAGTTATTGGTGGCAAATACAAAAGGAAAGGCGTTTCTTTATAAGATGGAGTGTCGGTTTAGTCAATTCAATTTCGACGTCAAGAGAACGATATGCAAGAGATGTTTATTTAACGAATAGTTTGAGTGTAACATTTAACTTGATATGCAATACAATACAATATGATTATTAACCTTTATTAACCAAATTAGGGAGGCATGGGTGTGACTTTTTACCCAAATATACCCAAACTTACCCAAACAATACACTAACACACATTAAAATAATCTTTGGCAGTTGTATTATGTTAGAACATTTAATATACTATATATTTATAAGTCAAACAATTACTACTAAAATGTTTATTTAGTAATAATTGTTAAACAACAAAATCGCCTGTCGCATCACTGACTCTAATACATCCAAAAAACTGACGCGCGTGGTTATGCAATTCCATTTATTTTTATTTTCTAAATATTCATTATTTAGCACAATATTAGCATTTTTCCTTTTTGTTGTTTATTTGCCACTAGCAAATGTCATTTAATGAGTGTTTGGGTAATACATTTTTCACGATAATAAAGGATCATAAAGGGCTTCATAAGATCGACTTGTCGTGTTTCCAACAAAAATATAGTATATAAAACATTTAAAAATGATAAAACTGCCAAAAATGTTATTTTAATATGTGCTAGGGTATAGTTTGGGTATATTTGGGTAAGTTTGGGTAAAAAGTCACACTGGGAGGGCAATGACATACAACAGTTATGATTGCCATACACATAAAAAGTATATAACAGTAAATACTAGCTCTGCTTAAAAATATCAGACTAACAACAATACATACATAAAAGAACACAAATATTAAAATTATTGTTTCTTAAGTCATGGTTAGATAAAAGCTGTTGTATATAAAATAGAATTGTTTTACATATTTAATTATATACTGCAGTGAACATCCAAGGATAGTGATTAACCGGAACTGGACTCATGGTTGTGCCCAGTAAAGAACAATATTAGATTAAACATACAATTATACCAGAACCTCTAGTGGAGATTATACACAAGACATCAAGGGACGATTATACCAGAACCTCTAGTGGAGATTATACAGAAGACATCAAGGGACAATTATACCAGAACCTCTAGTGGAGATTATACAGAAGACATCAAGGGACGATTATACCAGAACCTCTAGTGGAGATTATACAGAAGACATCAAGGGACAATTATACCAGAACCTCTAGTGGAGATTATACAGAAGACATCAAGGGACGATTATACCAGAACCTCTAGTGGAGATTATACACAAGACATCAAGGGACAATTATACCAGAACCTCTAGTGGAGATTATACAGAAGACATCAAGGGACAATTATACCAGAACCTCTAGTGGAGATTATACAGAAGACATCAAGGGACAATTATACCAGAACCTCTAGTGGAGATTATACAGAAGACATCAAGGGACAATTATACCAGAACCTCTAGTGGAGATTATACACAAGACATCAAGGGACAATTATACCAGAACCTCTAGTGGAGATTATACAGAAGACATCAAGGGACGATTATACCAGAACCTCTAGTGGAGATTATACACAAGACATCAAGGGACAATTATACCAGAACCTCTAGTGGAGATTATACAGAAGACATCAAGGGACAATTATACCAGAACCTCTAGTGGAGATTATACACAAGACATCAAGGGACAATTATACCAGAACCTCTAGTGGAGATTATACAGAAGACATCAAGGGACAATTATACCAGAACCTCTAGTGGAGATTATACAGATGACATCAAGGGACGATTATACCAGAACCTCTAGTGGAGATTATACACAAGACATCAAGGGACAATTATACCAGAACCTCTAGTGGAGATTATACAGAAGACATCAAGGGACAATTATACCAGAACCTCTAGTGGAGATTATACAGAAGACATCAAGGGACAATTATACCAGAACCTCTAGTGGAGATTATACAGAAGACATCAAGGGACAATTATACCAGAACCTCTAGTGGAGATTATACAGAAGACATCAAGGGACGATTATACCAGAACCTCTAGTGGAGATTATACAGAAGACATCAAGGGACAATTATACCAGAACCTCTAGTGGAGATTATACAGAAGACATCAAGGGACGATTATACCAGAACCTCTAGTGGAGATTATACACAAGACATCAAGGGACAATTATACCAGAACCTCTAGTGGAGATTATACAGAAGACATCAAGGGACAATTATACCAGAACCTCTAGTGGAGATTATACAGAAGACATCAAGGGACGATTATACCAGAACCTCTAGTGGAGATTATACAGAAGACATCAAGGGACAATTATACCAGAACCTCTAGTGGAGATTATACACAAGACATCAAGGGACAATTATACCAGAACCTCTAGTGGAGATTATACAGAAGACATCAAGGGACAATTATACCAGAACCTCTAGTGGAGATTATACAGAAGACATCAAGGGACAATTATACCAGAACCTCTAGTGGAGATTATACAGAAGACATCAAGGGACAATTATACCAGAACCTCTAGTGGAGATTATACAGAAGACATCAAGGGACGATTATACCAGAACCTCTAGTGGAGATTATACAGAAGACATCAAGGGACAATTATACCAGAACCTCTAGTGGAGATTATACAGAAGACATCAAGGGACGATTATACCAGAACCTCTAGTGGAGATTATACAGAAGACATCAAGGGACAATTATACCAGAACCTCTAGTGGAGATTATACAGAAGACATCAAGGGACGATTATACCAGAACCTCTAGTGGAGATTATACAGAAGACATCAAGGGACAATTATACCAGAACCTCTAGTGGAGATTATACAGAAGACATCAAGGGACAATTATACCAGAATCTCTAGTGGAGATTATACACAAGACATCAAGGGACAATTATACCAGAACCTCTAGTGGAGATTATACAGAAGACATCAAGGGACAATTATACCAGAACCTCTAGTGGAGATTATACAGAAGACATCAAGGGACAATTATACCAGAACCTCTAGTGGAGATTATACAGAAGACATCAAGGGACAATTATACCAGAACCTCTAGTGGAGATTATACAGAAGACATCAAGGGACAATTATACCAGAACCTCTAGTGGAGATTATACACAAGACATCAAGGGACAATTATACCAGAACCTCTAGTGGAGATTATACAGAAGACATCAAGGGACGATTATACCAGAACCTCTAGTGGAGATTATACACAAGACATCAAGGGACAATTATACCAGAACCTCTAGTGGAGATTATACAGAAGACATCAAGGGACAATTATACCAGAACCTCTAGTGGAGATTATACACAAGACATCAAGGGACAATTATACCAGAACCTCTAGTGGAGATTATACAGAAGACATCAAGGGACAATTATACCAGAACCTCTAGTGGAGATTATACAGATGACATCAAGGGACGATTATACCAGAACCTCTAGTGGAGATTATACACAAGACATCAAGGGACAATTATACCAGAACCTCTAGTGGAGATTATACAGAAGACATCAAGGGACAATTATACCAGAACCTCTAGTGGAGATTATACAGAAGACATCAAGGGACAATTATACCAGAACCTCTAGTGGAGATTATACAGAAGACATCAAGGGACAATTATACCAGAACCTCTAGTGGAGATTATACAGAAGACATCAAGGGACGATTATACCAGAACCTCTAGTGGAGATTATACAGAAGACATCAAGGGACAATTATACCAGAACCTCTAGTGGAGATTATACAGAAGACATCAAGGGACGATTATACCAGAACCTCTAGTGGAGATTATACACAAGACATCAAGGGACAATTATACCAGAACCTCTAGTGGAGATTATACAGAAGACATCAAGGGACAATTATACCAGAACCTCTAGTGGAGATTATACAGAAGACATCAAGGGACGATTATACCAGAACCTCTAGTGGAGATTATACAGAAGACATCAAGGGACAATTATACCAGAACCTCTAGTGGAGATTATACACAAGACATCAAGGGACAATTATACCAGAACCTCTAGTGGAGATTATACAGAAGACATCAAGGGACAATTATACCAGAACCTCTAGTGGAGATTATACAGAAGACATCAAGGGACAATTATACCAGAACCTCTAGTGGAGATTATACAGAAGACATCAAGGGACAATTATACCAGAACCTCTAGTGGAGATTATACAGAAGACATCAAGGGACGATTATACCAGAACCTCTAGTGGAGATTATACAGAAGACATCAAGGGACAATTATACCAGAACCTCTAGTGGAGATTATACAGAAGACATCAAGGGACGATTATACCAGAACCTCTAGTGGAGATTATACAGAAGACATCAAGGGACAATTATACCAGAACCTCTAGTGGAGATTATACAGAAGACATCAAGGGACGATTATACCAGAACCTCTAGTGGAGATTATACAGAAGACATCAAGGGACAATTATACCAGAACCTCTAGTGGAGATTATACAGAAGACATCAAGGGACAATTATACCAGAATCTCTAGTGGAGATTATACACAAGACATCAAGGGACAATTATACCAGAACCTCTAGTGGAGATTATACAGAAGACATCAAGGGACAATTATACCAGAACCTCTAGTGGAGATTATACAGAAGACATCAAGGGACAATTATACCAGAACCTCTAGTGGAGATTATACAGAAGACATCAAGGGACGATTATACCAGAACCTCTAGTGGAGATTATACACAAGACATCAAGGGACAATTATACCAGAACCTCTAGTGGAGATTATACAGAAGACATCAAGGGACAATTATACCAGAACCTCTAGTGGAGATTATACAGATGACATCAAGGGACAATTATACCAGAACTTCTAGTGGAGATTATACAGAAGACATCAAGGGACAATTATACCAGAACCTCTAGTGGAGATTATACAGAAGACATCAAGGGACAATTATACCAGAACCTCTAGTGGAGATTATACAGAAGACATCAAGGGACAATTATACCAGAACCTCTAGTGGAGATTATACAGAAGACATCAAGGGACGATTATACCAGAACCTCTAGTGGAGATTATACAGAAGACATCAAGGGACGGTACCAAAAGGAGTTCTCCGACTTATGTGTAGAGCAGAATTTCCAAAACAGAATACAATGAAATACAAAACATGAACAAGTATCAAAAAGATGTCATATGTAAATATTGACACTGAAAAGAGGATTTCATGGTCTTCACTATTAAATATCCTTCTAAGTCATCACTTGTTTTTACTGTAAGATAAGTTTTTAGCTTTCCATTCTTACAATTTGTATAACTGCACTCGCCATAGTTTAAAAAAATGTTGTTTTTTGATTAGGTTACATTTAGATTTGAATTTGAGGATAGATATCGTTGTGTATATGGTAAGTTACTAATGCTGTAAGCTATGGATCCTTTCCAATATGGCTCTTTGGAATCATGTAGTTTTTAGAACAGTTAAAGGCAGCTTGAAGGAGAGGAAAAGATGAATCCAGATTTTCTAACCTATACCAATATTTTAACATTTGTCTTATAATATCAAAATGTAATGGAAAGCGTCCAAGCTCAAATTCAACAGTGTTTTTTTTAATGAACACCCAACCCACATTTGGATATATAATGTGCAACTTTTTCTCAAACTAACTGTGAATAAATTTTATTAAATGATATGCCATTTATATATTTTGAGTAAGAAAATCTCTTTTGAGTTTATAAAATGCACGAGCCAAGGAAAATGACCCGGATGAAGTCAGTTTGATTCCTAGATATTTATAACAAGATACACATTCCAATTCATTGTTGTGGTATTTTTATATTAATATCCAATCACCAATCATTACAGAATTGATAAAAAATAATTTTCCTGCATTCCCTGTCTAGTAGCAGAAAGCATCACTATGTAATCAGGATACGTAGAGCAGTTAATATTTTTTATGCTTATAGAATCTGTAGTACATGCTAAGTAATATTTTGTAAATCGTTAATAAATATCTTTAAAAGATTTGGGCTTAAATTGTCTCCCCGTTTCACACCCAGGTTTATATAAAAAAAATTGTTCAATTGATTATCTTAATACAGATGAAGTTTCAAAATCTCAAAATTTTTCAACGCGAATTTGCGTGGGTAGAAAATTAGTAATTTATGGGCAGAATGAGGATTTTGAGTGATGCCTACGCGTGGGCCATGGAAAATCACAGCATTCCGTTGACTGTACTGTACATGTAATTATACAATTTTCAAAATTTGTTTTCTGACAAACGGCTTAGCACAAAAATACTGTGATATTGTAGAAATGTATCTCAGATGAATTTTTTTGTAAAGGTCCTACATCCGAGATGGCCTACACAGTGGCATATAGCTCAAATAGGCCAAATTTTAATTATTTACTGCCGTTATAATCCGATGTTAGTTTTGTGAGTAGTCGGATTAACGCCAAAAAAAGTGAGGGTACGATTATTCGTTCTAATAACTCAAATTACGACATTATGGAAAAACATAGAAACAGCTTCTTTTCAGGAACCATCCTGCAGAGTAAAAGCGAATCAAGCAGAAATAAAGCCTAGATAGTTCTCTTATAATTTGAGTCTTTGCTGCAGTTTGAAAATTCAACATGGCAACACACATAGAAAAGCATCTTCTCAGAAATTGTCTCTCTTAAGCATTTAATATCAAAATTTGCATAAAGTTCGTGTCTCCTAAAAAGACGTTTTTTTGGTTAGTCAGGTGAGCGTTACAAGTTCTTTAGTTTATCTAGTGGTTTTTTTTGTGACAAAGTGTACACGGCTGCAGTTTTGCACACGATTTGCTAAGCTCTTACATAAGTCACAGAGAAACAAAGCTAAAACATTGAATTGTGGAAACTATTTACTGAATAATTAAACTGTATACATTACTTATATGCTCAACATAAATCGCTAGTGTTCTGTTCGTCTTGTAAGCAATTGACAAACTCAATTCTCGCCGGACAACATTTAAGAAATTAAACATGCATCCCGGCTTTTTGTCTTTAACTTACATTTTCTACATACATGTATGCAAAAGATCCAAAGTTATTGTTTTTACTTTTGTTTGGTGGGAGGAAGAAGTTAAGACTGTTAGTCAGCTATCATGTACCTGTCAAAAATAAGGCTGCACATTCAAGACTACAGCGGGCAAGGTGCACTCGACTACAAACTTAATCGACAAAGAAATTTTTTCTGCAGAAGGTAAGTTTTCCAACAGGTACTCCAGGATGCTACGAAATAATTGACAAAATGCTGCAAGTGGAAATACACTCTATTCAAACAAACAAAAATAATTTGTTGAATGTGTACTTGTGACTCATTTTGTTTGAACAATTATTAGCTGAGTGAGCATAATACTTGGATCATGTCGTTTTGACTTGAAAATTTATAATGGCAAAAAAGTCAAGGAGATCTGATGTATTCGTATAAAGACAAATTGCACCTTAAATTATTATAAAAGAAGCATAGTAGGAAAATACAACTTTAAATTATCTAATTATCTCCCTATAAATTTCACGTTTATATTTATCATTTTCATACATTTTGTATTATTCACTATAAACATAAAATATCCATATCATATACAAAATGTTGAAAATAAACATGAAATGGGATGTTTATTAATGGAACTACCTTATAAACAGATAGATTTCTCCTGAAAGCGGAAAAACGTGATAAAAATTATAAGAGGCGGACAGGGTTGTGAGAGATTATTAAAAATATACCTTGAGTATTTACTGGACCCTGTACAACTACACAACAATTCTCGCCAAGTCTCGCTGATTGCTGGTAAAAGTAAAGTCAATAAGATTGGTGTTGGTCATTTCTAATATTGATGATGATGGTACCTAAAAGTTAAATTACTAATAGATTTTTAGAAAATATATAGTGCAATCGGATCTAGAAACATCGCTTTTAACTCTGCATTCTTTATAAATGCCCAATAACTAGTCGTTTTTCTAAACACTCATAGAGACGTTCAGTTTTTGCACAATTTCTTTTGTACAAGAGTGGTAAAATGTCAATTTTCTAGCCACTTCTAACCTTGTTCTATAAATTCGAAATAATATCTTTCCTTTAGATGACATTATTAAACTATAAAATATTATTGTTATTATTAAAAATAGTTATCTGATAAGAGTTGCATATATTCATTCAATAGATAGTTCGAGTTGTTTCAGTAGTCGGGCCGAATTGTCTCGGTATATAGACTATCGAGTTGTCTTAAAAGTAGACGGTTCGATTTGTCCTTCACCTAGGTTAGGAAGTTGAGACATATTTGGAGTGTTTTGTTATCTTGTAGTCATCAAGTCATATTGTACAATTGGACTGCTCCTATCTCCAGACATTTATTAAAAATAGTTGATGCCCAAACCACATCTCACAATCTCTCATACTTTTGTTTGGCTTGTACAACCTTTGAAAGGTCTTCGCAGTAAACTATAAGGAAATGAAGTACTTAATCACGGAACATGATTTGAAAAGGTATTCAACATTTTGATGGTGGCCTCTGTGGTCGAGTAGTTATGGCATCATCTCATGACATTCATCGACTGTTTATCACTTGCCTGTCAACACAGAGGTTGCGATCGAGTTCGAACCTTATGGCAGGCAGAGAGTGCTCTAATCCCGCTTTAGTTGACAAGGATTGGCAGTATTCGTGCTGAAGGTTAGAGCCCTAATTTCATTGGGTGTCTGGCTCACCACGACCTCAATAAAAACTATTATGATATGATTGAAAATTTTGTGAAAGTGAATACAAACAAACGATCAAATTGTGGTCAAATGTTCTGCATGAAAAATTGATACCTTGTGTAATAGTTATGAATAAAATATATAAAAAATACAGATTATGGTTAATCCATTCAATTTCTTGATATATGCTTTATAAATTGTAATTACACAGTGTGTAATTAATACATGTAACAGAGGCATGTAATAAGAGCCTTAGGACTGGCATAACATTTCTGCAATAGACTATACAGGAGTGAAATTAAATTGTAATAAATATTAAATGTTAGATTTTTACTTAAACTCAATATAAAAAGAATAATACATCTTTTAAATATTTAGTACAAATTTAGTCGAATAACCACGTAAATTTGTCTCGGGTTCGGGTTCAGACTACACAAAATAACGAAAATCCATTTGCCGATAGGGAGACCCTAATCTGCGGAAGGGTGGAAAAACCAGAAGGGTTTTTTGGTATATTTTTGCCTATAACTTTCGAACGGATAAACATATCGATGTAATTTAAACGAATTCTGAAAGATAATAACAATTTCTACATAAGAAATATAAAATAATTTAAATTATATTGATTTAAATTATTTAAAACTTGACCGGAAGGGTTTTTTTTTCTCTACTAAAATTGAATACGATTTTTCAACTTTGGACTCAATTTGTTAAAACATGCAATACTCCGGTCAAAATTGGAATATATATTCCTCTAGTAAATTTTATAGCAAATCTATTGATATATGACTCAATTTTATTCATGAAAGGGAAAGTTGTCAAAAGTTGACCGGAAGGGTGGTCCGTTGGAGTATTGCGTACAGTGAAATTTCAACTTTGGACTTAATTTGTAAAAACATGCAATATTCCGGTCGAAATTGGTTAATATATTCCTCTAGTAAATTTGATAGCAAATCCATTGATATATAACTCAATAATATTCATGAAAGGGAAAGTTGTCAAAAGTTGACCGGAAGGGTGGTCAGTTGGAGTATTGCGTACAGTGAAATTTCAACTTTGGACTCAATTTGTTAAAACATGCAATACTCCAGTCAAAATTGGTTAATATATTCCTCTAGTAAATTTTATAGCAAATCCATTGATATATAACTCAATTTTATTCATGAAAGGGAAAGTTGTCAAAAGTTGACCGGAAGGGTGGTCCGTTGGAGTATTGCGTACAGTGAAATTTCAACTTTGGACTTAATTTGTAAAATCATGCAATACTCCGGTCAAAATTGGTTCCGGTCAACTTTTGACAACCTTCCCTTTCATGAATAAAATTGAATTATATATCAATGGATTTGCTATAAAATTTACTAGAGGAAATTATTAACCAATTTTGACCGGAGTTTCGTTTGTTTTTACAAATTGAGTCCAAAGTTGAAAAATCGTATTCAATTTTAGTAGAGAAAAAACCCTTCCGGTCAAGTTTTAAATAATTTAAATCAAGATAATTTAAATTATTTTATATTTTTTATGTAGAAATTGTTATTATCTTTCAGAATCCGTTTAAATTACATCGATGTGTTTATCTGTTCGAAAGTTATAGGCAAAAATATACCAAAAAACCCTTCCGGTTTTTCCACCCTTCCGCAGATTAGGGTCTCCCTTGCCGATTGCTGATAAACTTAATGATGCGTCCCGAGCACATCAGAAATTTTAAATTGATGCAAACGAAAATCCACATATGATGAATATTAACAAATGACAATATTTAAATAAATTGAAAATTAAATCCCGAAGTGCTACAGAATTTCATAGAAATTAGTATACATTTCAAAGTACGACAGAAATTGACAGACATTTTTTTAATTTACGGAAATTGCCGAAGATTATCGAGCACCGGCGCGTGAATCAAACAGCAGCCGGCATTTCCCGTGTATTATAAACAAAGGTCCTCTGTAGACTAACAACTTTCGTCTTTACTACCAAAAGGTATTAAATGTAAAATAGGTGTGAATGTTTCTTATCTTGGGACATCCTAACGATTAAAATGCTACCTTGGCTTTCTTATACACACCCAATAAAATTTCTGCCACTGTAAACAATGAATCCAAGGCTAAACAAGAAAAGATATGGTTGTAACCATATCGGGGAAACTCAATTAAAGTAATTGGAGGATTAAAACAAGAAGTCAGTTTGTATTGTTATATCTGATAAATGTCCTATAATGAAAATAGAAATTGTGTAATTAATACTATAACCAACAATAACAGTAAAGAATAAAAAGCTTCGCCGAGCGCAGCATGATACGACCACAACATGTTGAACCTTAGTCCGAGAATCCTCTGCCGTCCAACGCTTTTATTATTATTTTTTTTGCGTCCCTCTGCCGTCCAACGCTTTTATTATTATTTTTTTTGCGTCCTACGCAAAAAAAAATAATAAAAGCGTTGGACGGCAGAGGATTCTCGGACTAGTTGAACCTGTACGTTTGAGGCCCAATATGGAAAGTCAATTGCTTTTGACATATGCAGCCTTATAGTGGACTTAGTTAACATTTTTGGACATTTGAATTATTTAAAGTAAAAGAAAGATACAGGAAATTGAGACCTGTATAAAACAAGAAAAGAGTTGTAACCATATCGGGGAAACTCAATTAAAGTAATTGGAGGATTAAAACAAGAAGTCAGTTTGTATTGTTATATCTGATAAATGTCCTATAATGAAAATAGAAATTGTGTAATTAATACTATAACCAACAATAACAGTAAAGAATAAAAAGCTTCGCCGAGCGCAGCATGATACGACCACAACATGTTGAACCTTAGTCCGAGAATCCTCTGCCGTCCAACGCTTTTATTATTATTTTTTTTGCGTCCCTCTGCCGTCCAACGCTTTTATTATTTTTTTTGCGTCCTACGCAAAAAAAAATAATAAAAGCGTTGGACGGCAGAGGATTCTCGGACTAGTTGAACCTGTACGTTTGAGGCCCAATATGGAAAGTCAATTGCTTTTGACATATGCAGCCTTATAGTGGACTTAGTTAACATTTTTGGACATTTGAATTATTTAAAGTAAAAGAAAGATACAGGAAATTGAGACCTGTATAAAAAAATTTAATTAAATAATTTTTATTTCTATATGATGCGACAACAACAAAATAACTGGAAAATTAAAAAGTGCATAAAACCAATAATAAGACAATGCTAAAGTAGAAACGTTTTCATCATTTAAATGTTCGACAGGAATTACAGATTCGTAATACTTCCCTCATCAAGTCGGTGTGCAATCTTTGTCCCAAATTATTCATTCATGACATTTGTACCGTTTGTTAAATCTGCAATCCCAATTGAGCTAAAGGACTGGTTATCGTTTGTTTTAAAAATATTCGAAATTCTTAATACATTGATTTATGTGTTATTTTTATTTTGCAAAGATGTACATGTGAAAATCTTGTTTACTGTTATTCATCATGATGATCAGCTGTGCCATGGAATATTAACGATTTACATCACGAAAATTGTTTAATACACCATTAAAACAGTAGCAAGAAATTTATTATTGTTGGACATATTTACAATGCGTTAATTATATAATTAAATTCAGATGAGAGCAGATTTAATGTGCATTTATGATAATAGTACGATTCAACACATTTACAATAAATGGTTATGACACATAATCACGTGCACATAATGTAATGAATACAACAATATGATCATTCACCTAGCCAGCTTGATCGCGTAAGAATATATGAACAGAATTATATTTAAATTCAAATGCAAATAACAAAAGTATTACATTTCGAAATACAAAACATACTGTTTTTCACCTGAAAAATAATGAAAACAATATTACAGATAGAAAGTACTTACTTCGGTAAATGCAAACATTGAACTATATTATCGCGCAAAGCTCAGTAAACCGTACCTGAAATTAGTTATAACGCCACGTGTGATACAATGCAATGATTTGAGTTATGATAACTGTTGAAGTATCGTGCATTTATTGCTCTTAACAAATGACTCTGATCTCCTGTACTTGACGATCACAATACAGGAACAAAATATTATTCTATTTAACATCCGACAGTAGGACAAGAAAATATCACACACAAACTTTTACATGTAGGCAACAAAGAAACATATATTACTCAAAAAGTAATTGAATCAGACACAGTCGACATCTTTATAGAACAGGTTACACCAGCTGTTCTTTCCATACTTATGTAATTTCTTATGTACAAAGTTTTAATCACTTAACGCTCTTTATTTCACTAAATTATCTAACCAAATATTTATCAAACTTTAGAAATATTTATTTATTTATTAATCTTATTTTTGTCACGCAACGGTATGTAATCTTCAGTATCCTGAAGTTTTACTGTAATCATAAAGAAGCAAGTAATGTTATTTTCAATTTAATTTTTATTTTTAATTAACTTAAATGTTTTTATTAGTGTTTTAATTAAATTACTGATTTTAGAGTATTTTATTGTCTTGATATTTGGCTTCTTTTTTTACTTATGTCATTTGATGACTTTCCGTGTCACCTAGTGTCCACTTCCGCTACTAAAAACTGCGGCTACAGCCACGGTTTGTCCTGTTGAAAACTTTGAAATGGACAATCTTTAAATTTTCACTCTTCAGGTGAATGACAGTCAGATGTCAATATCTCAATATCTGAGTGAAGATGTTATCAAAACCCACTGCTGTGTAAACGTGATCGTTAATTACTTAACTGATGTTTATTCCCCCTTTACCTGATGCAAATCTAAGGTTGAACCCCAGCTGTTTTATAGCTTGATTAGACAAGCTTACCAGTGACATGTGTGTTCTAATATCAAACTCACCTGTTGCCTATGACTATAGTAATATCAACTAATTAGGTTAATAAGATAAAAATTTAATAAGCATAAACAAACAATACAACAAAGCAAAGCAAAATCTTTATTTCAATATCATAATCCTTTTTTATCCAGAAGTTAAAGCGGAGATAAATATTGTAAAACTAGAATAGGTCAATTTGCTGTTTGTTTTTAAGTCTGTCAAAAGCTCATTAGGCAGTGATTTTGTTTGCCTATATTTACCTCCGAAATAAGGCCTTTTCCCCTAGAGAAAGTTTCCCAAAATGTTCAAAAAATGGCTTAAATTTTTCCCAAATGAGGATTAAAATTTCCCAAAAGATAAAATTTGAAGCAGAAAAATGGTATATGATATTTAATTAGCTTGCTATATGATTAGTATCTATAGTTTGTTATTTATTTTCCTCTCAGTTCTTCATAAGATAAGAAAATTTTACCTAAAACTCAAGATGTTATACAAAGAAAGCTTTATTTCAATTTTCCCAATTGTCATAAAATGATGCATATTCTCCCAATAAAAAAGGCAGGGGCAGTTTTGAAAAATTCCAACAAAATCACTGTTAGGACCCCGCGGCGGACGCCCTATAGTGATCAGTCTGTCCGTCATTCCGAACTAATCGTGTCCGGGCTGTTACTTTTTTATCTTTTGAGGTAGGCTTTTGATATTTGGAATGTGGGTAGATAATATCAAGTTGATGTGTCGCATACTGTGGTTGATAACCTTTGACCTTAAGGTCACATTAGTGCTTTCTGTATGACAAATTCATGTCCGGGCTGTCACTTTTTATATCTTTTGAGGTAGGCTTTTGATATTTGGAATGTGTTTAGATAATATCAAGGCGATGTGTCACATACCGTGGTTGATAACCTTTGACCTTGAACTTTGACCTTAAGGTCACACTATTGCTTTCTGTATGACAAATTCATGTCCGGGCTGTCACTTTTTTTAATCTTTTGAGGTAGGCTTTTGATATTTGGAATGTGGGTAGATAATATCAAGGTGATGTGTCACATTCTGTGGTTGATAACCTTTGACCTTGAACTTTGACCTTAAGTTCACATTATTGCTTTCTGAATGACAAATTCTGTCTTTTTTAAATCTTTTGAGGCAGACTTTTGACATTTAGAATGTGGGTAGATAATATCAAGCCGATGTGTCAAATACCATGATTGATGACCTTTGACCTTTACCTCAAGGTTGGTGGGGCCCATTGAGATGGGTACCATCTCACTGATATCTAGTTTGAGCTTGTGTTATGTTGTATTACCATACCGACATAAGACAAGGCTTATTATTCTTTATTATGACGAATATAATCAGGGGTCACCACACTCCCTGTCAGCCAAACAGGGAGAAGTCAGGCCCTGATAGGGAGACTTCAGGGAGACACTAGAGAAAAGTCAGGGGGACCGTACAAATAATAATTTCGCAGTAGTTACATACATTTTTCATTATTTACATAAATTTCCAGGATTATTTCTCTTGTGTTTTAAACAAGAACACACTTCGATTTAGTTTTTTTTTTCTTTCTTTTTCATTGTTATTCATGGTATGCCTTAATATCAAACAGCACATAACCTTTATCATTAATCAATGAAAAAAGCACCAGATACATGTATAGGGACTATTTTTCTATCTACGTAGCCATACAAGGTATTCACAAGGTATTCACATCTTTATTCTTTCAAGTGCAGATCATATATTTACCAAAGAAAATTGTTATAGTACAAAACACTTTGAGAGAACTGAAGTTTGAAACCAATTAAAAGTGTTTGTTTATAAAAAAAATATGATTATGGGCAATTGTACATTACTTCACATAATACAAGTCTATAACTATAACATACGAGGACATAAAGTCATAATTTATGCAGAAATATAAACTGAACTATATTTTCATATCTTTATTACAAAATATTACACTTTTTCTTATAAGTATTATTGTACATACATTAAGGAAACTAGAGCACATTTACAGTCAGCACTGTAAAATTGAAAGCACACAATAATGAGGTATGTATGTTCATCATAACAACTAAACACACCAGTACAACTAGGAGGACCAGGAGTAGTAGTCAAATTGATGAGAACCTCTCCAATGCAATCGCAAAGCCAAATACAATGGAGGAAAAAGAGCAAGCAAGGAGCAGTGGGTCTTTGGTCTTGCAGACACATTAACCAACCCTGCTATCACTTACATAGAGACTGTAAACAAGAGAGATGCACAGACCCTTCATCCAGTTAAGCACAGTGGTTTACCCTGATAGAATTATATATTCCAACCACAACATCAGCAGCCAACTTCAGCTTGAACATGGAACAGTAAACCATTCCGTTAACTTTGTAGATCCAAAGACTGGTGTCCAAACTCGAGCCATAGTCATACTCGGCCAAAGCTAAATAGAAGTTCAAGTAAAGTCCAGCTTGCAAACAATCAGATTAAGCAAAAAACCCAAATTTTGACATCCCAGGAAAAAAATTGCAAGTCCTCAAAAATTCCACCATCATGACCATAACATTTAAAGCTAAATTTTCAACACATGCATGGAAAAATATTCCATGGTAGCTTGAAATTCCTATTTAACTTCCGACCCAGCTTGGTGTATTAAGAAATTTGCAAGCTTATTTCAGTTATTTTTAACATAGCGCAAAGTATTCAGGATTTTCCAAGCCTTTTTCCGCATTATTTTCAGACATACATGTAGCACGGAGTGTTTGGACAATTCCAAGCTATTTTCTGACCTAGCGTGGAGTAATCAGGCAATTCCAAGGTATCTTCCAACCTAGCCCAGAGTATTCAGACTTTTCCAAGCTTAGCATGATATTTTCTAACAATTTCTGTGCTAATGTCAGAAAATTAGTTGGAAATATGTACAATTTCCGACAAAACTTCCAACATAGCTTGGAAAAGTGTGTTTTTTAAGGTTTGTTCACAAAAATATTTGTAAAGAGTCTGAATACTCCGCACTCTCAGTCTCATTTTTCGTGCTAGAATGCTTTATCTTCAAAATCTAGCACAAGCTCTGGCAATATTGCAGCTCTTTAATTTGAAGTAAAATGCCTAAATTGTGCAATGTCTTTTATAGTCTAGACCCAAGAATATGTCACAATTTCTCATTTCACTAATTTTGTTGAAAAAGGTCCATGATTTAGATAAAATTATGAAGTATATGTACCTTTAATAAAATTATTTTGTAACTGTTAATATAACTGCTTATTATGTATGAATAATATGTTTGCCCTCCATCGGTAGTGACAAACATGTCCAGATACGTGTGTCATCAACAGAAGTAACCATACATTATATGTACAAACTCATTTATAAGGCACAGGTGTAGATCTTAATTGGTAACAAAAGGGTGGGGATGGTGGAAGTACATCTACATGTACCAGGTATTCCAGGTCAATATACCACTACAGCTACCATGCTTATCTTGCCATATATATACATATATGAGAAAAATAAACTACAGTGCTTAATGTCCTCGGGAAGAATGCAAGAGTCCATGTACATGTTTATTGTGCAAAAAAAATGTATTGACTTCATTTAAAAAAAAACTATTTTGATTTTATATTGTTTGTACATTTTTAATGATCAGGTTTTATATCTTTTAGATTAAGATGCCAGGTTCAGATTTCCTTTGGTCTATTCAAACACCAGGGCTAAGCAGTGGATGTCTTAAAAGAAAAATTGAAGGTGATGTTGGTTCTTTAGATTTACAGGTAAGCACAGTTGTATTTTCTATGCATGATGAATGTATTGTACCTATATTTAAAATTCCTTGTTTATACTTTTAAACTTTATCATACTAAATTTTGAAATTAAAACCCAGTTTTTTGTGGGTTTATTTTTGCATTTTGTTTTTGTTTTTGTTTTTTGTTTTTTTGCATATTTACAAAGAAAGTAATGATTGATTAAATGTTAGCAGTATTCAAGACAAGAACAAACTTACAAAGTTTACCCATATATCAAAAGGGTAAAAGAATGGACCAACTGGAACACAAGGGGCCTGGCAGAGTGGTTAAGGTAGTTCGTCTACTGATGATCACATGGTCTGTCAACAGTGAGATTGCAGAGTCTCACTGTGGCAGGGTACGCTCGACTCCAATCTTTATTGACAAGGAGTTCCTTTTTTCTACCGAAATTTGGGGGTTCTCTCCAAGCACTCCTGCTTCCTACCCCAAAAAAAATTCTAGCAGACCATAGTAAACTAGCAGCTGAAGAATTGCTGAAAATGGCATTCAAACAAAGAAAAGAAACAAAACAACCAAACTGGAACATATTTTGACTGCATCTGGAAAAAGTATTGGTATTAGCTAGACAGAAAATTTGCCTTTGTACTATCTACATGTACATTAGGCTTAATCTTCAAAATCTACCAATGTGAGACCTTGGTTTAGTCAGTTTTGAATTGATTGCAAGTTGACTAAGACTTGGAAAAGGTTACCTGGTTGTCTATAAAAAACACAAGGTGCAACTTTTAGCAAACTTTACCTTAACATATTCTGCATGGTTTCCTTATTTTATTGATGTATAAAACATACATGTAATTATATTCAGTTTTTGTCTCGCCTGCGACGAAAGTCGCTGGAGGCGAGACATGTATGGGAATCCGGCGGCGGCGTAAACACTTTACATCTTGCTTCATATCTTTGTAAGCCCAAGCCCTAGGTCCATCAAATTTGGTCCAGAGGTAGCTTATAATGAGTACTTGCCAGTCAGTCACCTGTCACCTGACCTTGACCTCAATTTCACGGTCCAGCTACTACGTTAAAGTTTTTGGGTTACGACAGTTCCTCTGTAACTACGCATGGTAGGATGACAATATTTGGTGTATAGGTTGCTGATGACTAGTACATGACTGTCTGGTAGGTGTCACCTGACCTTGACCTCAATTTCACGGTCCAGCGACTACGTTAAAGTTTTTGGGTTACGACAGTTCCTCTCTAACTACGCATGGTAGGATGACAATATTTGATATATAGGTTGCTGATGACCAGTACATGACTGTCTGGTAGGTGTCACCTGACCTTAACCTCAATTTCACGGTCCAGCGACTACGTTAAAGTTTTTGGGTTACGACAGTTCCTCTGTAACTACGCATGGTAGGATGACAATATTTGGTGTATAGGTTGCTGATGACTAGTACATGACTGTCTGGTAGGTGTCACCTGACCTTGACCTCAATTTCACGGTCCAGCGACTACATTAAAGTTTTTGGGTTACGGCTGTTCCCCTGTAACTATGCAGGGTATGGTGACAATATTTTGTATACAGGCGCTGCTGATATTTAATGCTATTTACGTAATGCTTATGACGAAATTTATTTTCGTTACTGATGCGGAATGCAGGCGAGACGTTTTTCTGTGTCCACACTTGTTATAATAATTGATTTTGTTTTAGGAACAAATGATAAAAAGGAGATGTACACTGATGAATCCTGGAGGTGACAGTGAAATGTGTGAAGTTGATGATGAAAATCATAATGAAATGACATCACAGAATTTTAATAATACCTCATTCTCTACAGTAAGCTATAGTTATAAGAAAATATGTTGCAAAATTCAATACAAACTAGTACAATAATCTGTTAAAGGAAAACTATATTTGGTTATGATCATATTTACATTTAAGTCCTAGGTCTTCAGTGGCCAAATGATCTATGGAGTTAACAGTCTACTATTGATCACCAACATGTCAAATATGGGGTTGCAAGTTTGAGAATGACTCTGCACAAGTTCTGTTGAACTCCATTCTAAATTGACAAAAACTGCCAGATACTCTAGCTTTCCTCTCCAACAAAAACTGGATGTCATATAGCTGAATCATTGATAAAATTGGCATACAACCTTACACAAACAAATTAAACATGAAAGTCCTAAAGAGGAGAACAAAACATGTATTGTACTTGAAGTTATTTTCAAAAATCTAGAATCAATTATAGATTTGTGCATTTCAGCAGCCATCATCACTGATGCAGAATTCAATGAACGTGGTTCAGGGCAACCAACAGCTTACATGCTCAGGTTTTCCATCCCTCTCACATCACACATCTCATTTGTCCGAACAACAACAGACCGGATCTAGTTCTCATGCCCAGTCAGATCAACAGGTATGGAGCTTGAGTATACAAATTTTCCAAATTATTCACTTTGTCAATTTCATTAATGGGTACTACATATCTTTTCACACTGTTGCTTGTTTAAGTTCTTTGTTAGCGTTAAATGAGCTACATTGTCAAATGCTTATATTAGGCTAAAGTGGCAATAGAATTTAAGTTTCCCATAGCCATATGGTGATTGGAGAATGAAAAATAAAGAATACAGGGCTCGCGTTGGAGGGCGACTCGGGCGAAGAAGTCGCCTTATGGTGTTCCCACTTCGCCCTCGATCATCTTCAAAAGTGAAGTGAAGTCGCCCTTTCATTTTGTAGAATCGTCTGATGTCGCCTTTCCAATTTTATTCCAATTTTGGTAAGAAATCTTCGTATTTTGATACAGCGTCATGTTTATTGTTTACGCGCCACAAAGTTAACTGGTAACCGTTTAACTTTAATTTGGTATATAAAGCATAGGTTTAAAATACAACCGGAAACCAGTTCAGAGGATAAGAACATAAAAATTCCTGGAGCAGATATGAATTTATTGCCATAGATTTCAAATATACGATGCTGTTTGCGTTGAAATGCGTATTGCAATGATAGAAACGTAGTAAAAAAATAGTATAGTATTTTGGTAGTTTTAAACTAATTTAAGTTAAAATATGTTTAAATGTTGAATTTTTCATTAACTACATAATATATTATGTGGCACAATGATGTAATTTTCTACTTATAGTTCTAATAGTACTTTATTAATTCAATCAATTTGTGGTACACTACAGCCAAAACGGATTACGCCAAGTCCGTGAGTCCATGATGGACAACAATTGTAGTACGTAGACATTCCCGATGGACAGAAGTTCATCATTCACGGACACTTCAGAAATTAAAGTCCCCAATGGATCTGCGATTTCTTCCGTATGTCCGCGAACGTAAACGTTATTGTCATGGACTGAATTCAATAAATACCTTATTTGAAGATAGTGTATTGTTCCAATCATTAAACCATTCAGTTGTGTATTAATTCTTTATAGATCGTCAGTAAAAACATGTTCAAGAAGGGTACTTTATTAATTATTTTACATAATAAATATTTTCATATTAATTTGTAAAAAAGGGGTAACAAAAACAGATATAGTAAACTTTTATACAATAAAGGTGTGTTTAAACTCTTATAATATAAACAGTAGGTATTAATAAAACGCTGGCGTAAAACACCTTTCCTTATGATGCCCAGAGGAATTAGGATACCTGTCGTCCACCGGATGCAAAATAGAACGGTGCATTGATCAAGGAACACCTGCGATTTTATTGTGGTGTTAACTAATATACGAGTGTATAAATGTGTGTAAGAGTTGAAAGGTATGAATTACGGTAAATTTCATAATTATAATAAAAAATGTCCCGCTGGCTTCCTGTTCTGGTGACTGGTGTTAATTGATGAAGGTAACCAACACGTGGACTTCAGTGTAATTAAAATACTACACCGACTGGAAAGTTTTATTGCTCAAACACATTGGAGCAATATTTTTCCCACACGTTTTCAAAACTTTGGCAGTCGTAGATTAAGTGGATTATTGTTAAAAACGCATATTTACTTAAATTTTTTTAAAGGAATTTTGTTCAATTAGTTGCAACCTCGAATTTTGATGTCGTCAGCCAGCGACACGTGTCACTTATAGTTCTTTGCTCCTCCCATTCATTGAGTGATTCCTGCCTCACCTATTGATAGTTTGGTAATAGGTGTGTTAGTTTTGGCACACCTATCTGTCCATTAATCTAATCTCATCAGGAATTCAAAGAGACCAACAATTGACACATGATTTCTCACTCCGTGCATGTCCGATTGTTATAGATTTTACACAACGTAGAATCTGTTGAATGAACAATTATATAAAAAGAACATAAAATGAAAGACATATGAGTAACGAGGTTTCTAAAATGTTACTGCCTTTCTGCAACAAATACTTTCATTACGACTCTGCAGTTACAACATATGCCTTGTACAAAAGCCATGTTTATCGCGGCAATACCGCAAAGTCCATTAATAGACGATTCTGCAGTCATTTTGGTCACGGAACGTTTGCGGACAATTATCACTAAAAAAATTGATTGCCGCGTCGCGCTCGGCTGTGTTTTTTCGCAGACTTTGCGGAATCCATCTTGGCCGCAGTGTACACTTCTTTGGTACAATGACAAAGAAACATTTATATTAATGAACAGTTTTGTAACAGTTGATTCTTTTTTTTATTGTTATATTTAATACACATATTTATGAAAATGTGTGATATAAGTATACTGAATGGTTAATGAAATCTTTGATAATCCTCAATCAATTAAACTGCTAATATACATATAACAATATGAATGCAAATGCCAACACTTATATAAAAAAACGAACAAAGCAGGCCTGACACTATTGTGACATATAATGCAACTTCTCCCTGTTGTCCACCCACTTCTCCCTGTCAACCCCCCAAAAGAGAAGTGACTTCTCCCTATAATTTTGATCCAGCGTACGTGAGCCCTGGAATATAAGAATTATGCAAAAGTTCGATATGGTCATGTATTGTTTCTAGAATTTATTTCATTCTGTATTGATTATTAATAATTCTAATAGTTCCATGTCCCAATTTTCTTTTTGAAATTATTTATTTTAACTCGTTTCTACAACAGTAAGGTCCCATGGTGAAACAGCAAATATCTATGCTGTTGTTTTTACTGAAGCAGCATGGCAAACATTAGATCAGAATCCTGATCCAGGTGAAACTGGACAGATTTAAATGCTATGCGGTTTTTTATTTACTGTAACTTTTTAAAATGTAACTGTTTTATTTAATGTGTTGATTAAAATAAACGTTCAATGTTGAAATTACAATTTTTCTTGAGAAAGGTCATGATATGAAATATGAATGAGGAAACTCACAGTTCACATAAAATTGTAAGTGGCTAACAAGTTCCATTTGTGGGTAATTAAAATTGGAATGGCTCAAAATAAATGCTTTGTTACCGCTTTCTAAATTGGAAATGGTGATTGGTCAAAACATTAGTTATGCTGATGTTTGCATTTGTCTAATATAAAAAGCCATTTTTGTATGATTTCTTCAGATTAGCAAAAAAATTATGTTAATTGTAGTACTAAATATGTTTTGTAGAAAAATTTTGTTTTGTCTTTTTCTTATGGATATAGGTTGGGTTTTATCAATTGCAGAATTGGCATTTATTTGTTGCAATTTAATTTTGTTTAAATCACTTATTATTATATCGCTATTAATCCAAACCTCAGAAAAAGTCAATTAAATGCCATTGTCAAAAACCCACATACAAGCCCACATATGGTTACGTTCTTGCTTTGCTACCACTTACTGACCGTGGGCACACTTGCTTTCATGAATATTCAGTGGCGTAGCCACGATTTTTAAAGCTGTAAGCAGGGGGTCTGGGGGGCAGCAGCCCCCCAGAAGCTGAACAGAATTTGGAAGTCGAAGGATGACTTTGGCCTTCTCCAGGCACTTTTACCCACACATTTCGCTATTGAAGTAATGATTAAAAATGCACAAAAACATGAATATCAGATAGTAAGTTATCACAGCCAGCTTTGATTTTTTTAGGTTTTTTTTCTTTTTTTTCTTTTTTCTCTCTTTTTTTCTTTTTTTTTTCATTTTTTATTTTTTTTTATTTTTTTTTTTTTTTTTTTAAAACTTTTTAAACAGTTATCTGAGAGTTATCTTCAAGACATTGGTGCAAACAGGGACCATTCATATAGGGTCCCCTGGCGAAAATACAACTGGGTATACTCAAGAAGTCTGAGTCTGAGTATATAAAAAAACTCCACTAGTGATAACACAAAGAAGATCGACGAGAAAGTCAGAACAACCCCAAATCTTGATCACTGACTTGAAACACAACCATTCAATCTACTTCAAACTGTAATAATCGACCAGCTTAATAAGGGAACAGAAGATGGATTTTGCGGTTACCATCTGATGCAAAAGTATTGATGGCTTCATCAAAATCTATTTGGATTTCTGGATGCACATGCATCAGTGACAAGCCATTCAACCTGTCCTCTACCATCGTCGACCGAAGATAGGTCTTAACACGTTTCAGTGCACTGAAGGACCGCTCCGCTGTTGCAGAAGTGACTGGCATGGACAGGAGAATCTTAACAGCTGTGTGAATGTTTGGATACAGCTCAGGATTAGCATGTTGGAGGGTTTCAATCAAAGATCTAGGCTTCTCATTGATATTATCCCACTTGTACCTCCATCTGACCAACTCCGTTCGAGATGTTGCTAATTTACCTTCTGACAAGTCCGCAGCAAATGGAGCAAAAACACTGGCTTCCATATCAGGAGTTAGCAAATTAAGTCTGGATGGAATCAGGTACTGGGCAAGGAACCTGTCTTTGGGAACTATGATCCTCTCTTCGATTTCATTGGCCATATGATCGAGCAAGGGGTAGAATAGGGACCTTCTCCAGTACTGTTCAGGTGTGTCCGCTGGGGTATTGGTTCTATGTTGTTGTCTACCTGCCGTTCTAGGTTTAGAAGGTTGTACATCTTGTTTCCTGGCAAGCGTTAGGATTTCTGTATAAAGTTGTTGCCAAATATTGTCGTCCTGCCTGATTCTTCTGAAGCTTTCGACGAGTTTTTGCCTCCGATGCAGCCTCAACGAGGTCAAGAGTGGGTCGCTGTAGCAAGTTTGAAAGAGCTAAACTGTACTGCAAAACATGCTCTGCTACAATAAGAGCAACCATGAACCCAAAATCTTGAATAGCAAGTTTCAATTGTTTT
This sequence comes from Limnoperna fortunei, assembly GCA_944474755.1. NCBI lineage: Eukaryota > Metazoa > Mollusca > Bivalvia > Mytilida > Modiolidae > Limnoperna > Limnoperna fortunei. The sequence continues at coordinate 56,812,316 of OX104120.1, forward strand.
GCATTTTTATCACCATCTGTCGCTAGGTCATCTAAGGTGTCAACAATGATGGAATGTGCTGACTTGAATGTGTTTAAAGCGTCGGCCCTACTAGACCATCTAGTCTCGCACATACCCTTGATTTTTCGGCGACCATCAAGCACCTCTCTTTGTTCTGCATCAGCCTGTTCCAGCATTGTTTTAAACCTTCCTGTTCGCTTTGAAGAATAACTAAAAGCAAACGAAACATCCTTTACTATATCAACGGCATTTCGGATGATTGGGAGTTGACACGATTTGACCACAGCCAAATTCAAGCAGTGTGCATAGCAATGTACATAATGGGCTTCTGGGATTTCTGCTTGAATACGGGTTCTAACCCCAGAAAGTTTACCCGCCATATTAGCAGCCCCGTCATACCCCTGTCCCCTCATAGCCTGTGTGACTATTCCATACTCGTTGAGTTTTCCCATAATGGTTGCCGCAAGAGCTTCTCCGGTTGTAGAACTGGCTTCAGCAAATCCGACAAATCCCTCTTTTACTTTCAATACCCCATCTGTATCAGTATCGACATAACGAAGGCATAACGCGACCTGCTCAATGGTTGACACGTCTGTGGTTTCGTCAGCAATGATACTGAAACAGTTAGCAGCATTGCACTCCTGGACAATACGTCACTGTATTTGATCGCCACAAATACTGATCAGCTCATTTTGGATTTGGGGTGATAAATATCTGGCATTTGGGGGACTATTCTGTAGATGATCAGCTAAAATCTTATCAGTTTCAGCTCTAAATTTGATCAAAGCGATAAAATTACTCTTGTCTTCCGTATGACCACGGAGGGGAATATTCTGTTTTCCACACAGGTAGATAGTCTTCAAGATGCTCTTTAGAATATCCCGATTTCTCGAAATTTTATGCTGGAAAGAGGTACTCAGCATAGAAATGACATCTTCCTTTTTGCCCTCAGCGACGGCCACAAAATTTTCGCTTTTTTCCACACAATTTCCATGCCCAGATTGCTTCAAGTGACGTTTGATTAAAGTCCCCAAGTTTGCCCAGTCATTCACAGGGTCACGAATAAATGCATGTTCATCACTGTTGAACAGCACACAATATAAACAATAAAGACCATCTTCAGATTGTGAATATCTGAGCCAAGGGAATTTCTCTAGCCATGATCTGGTAAATGCCCTATTTACCCCTCGAATCTTTCTAAGGGGAAAAACAAACGATGTCGGAACGAGCCAATTATTCTTTAATAAGAAAAGCTTTTGTTTGTCATCAACAGTTGTTTGATGCAATGCAATATCAAATGTTGTAGGCTGGGTAGATTTGGACTCTGGTTCCAATATGGGTGGGCTAACAGAAGCAGCATTGCTATCTGGATCAGCGATGCTCTGTTCAAGATGGGCAGACCCTGATTCAAATGTGGGCGGATTAATAGGTACAACATCGCTGCACTGAGCATCACCTTGAGCAAGACTGACGGACTCTGGTGATTTTTGTTTTTCTACGGGATGTTCATCAATACTTGTAGAGGGAGCCGCAGATGAGACATTTTGCGGTTTCGAAAAATATTTCGTCACTTTACTTTGTCCCTTGTCTATTTCGGAAGACTTACTCCTCTTCATTTTAATTGATCTGCTTGCTACTGATTTATGTAAACTTATTATTATTTTATGAAATGCTACGGTAGCACGAATAAATCGTGAATAATTCACTCAACGTGAATGATAGCCGGATTGCTTAATCAAACTGTTCAAGATTTATAAAGGACGCAGGTTAAAATCGTGACGTCATGAGTCAAGAAGTAAATTAAACGCAGTTACTTTTGGGGCACCAACAGGGTAACTCCTCATGTCGCATTTTAAAAGCTATATTTTCGGGGATGTCGCAAGTCGTTTTTGGCATACAATGTAGGTCGATTTTTGATTAATCGTAATTCAAGATCAAACGAGATGTTGAACAGTATACACAAATAATGTAGTAATAACTATAATTATGTTAAATGTTTAACTTTGTGCGTCCATTGATTTGATCTTGAACTTCATATATTCATAAACCCAGAAAAATGCAAATACGAAAAAAAAAAAATTGCCAAAATTATTTGTAAGCACATGCTTACAGTGCTAATAAACAGCTACGCTACTGATATTCATTTAATTTAATTAGCCAGTGGGAACAACATTTATTGGATGATACTATTTTGATTAGTTCTAAACCTATTGCTGGAAGTACAAGCAACCAATAAAAAAAGGACATTAAATATTCATGGAAACAAGAAAATATCTACAAGTGTGCCTACTGTGGGTTAGTGGTAGCAAAGTGAGAACAAAGGTTTGCTACGATGCTTACATGCCATGAAGCAATTATACTCTTAAACAAACTTTTACATATTCGCAATTGGGTAAAATGAGTTTATGCAGTTTTCAGTAATTTTTTATCAGTCTTTTTAGTTTTTGTTCGGCAGTGAAACGGCCTAACAGTTTGAACCCATGACATGATTTGATGTAAAGTACAACACATTTTTCTTGCCAACAATATGCTTAAGCACAGCACTAGACAGGCAATATTGCTTCAGTCTGGCAAAAATTTTTAAGTTGGCTTATAAGAATGTCTGACATAAAACGTAAAAAAGTTTCAATAAAGTTGAAGAGTGTCGGAAAAAACTGTTCAGACTGGCAATTGTCTATATGAATTACCAAATACAAGACTAAAATTTTCATTTTTGGAAAAGTCTGCCATCATATTTTTTTTTATTTCAGTACCATATATCATTTGAAATTAAAAATGAATGTTTAACATTTTGATGTGTTTGTTACAGGAAAATTTAATAATGAATCTAAATGATGAAGTTTATTCCGAGTCATCCATGCCATTAGAAGAAGAAATGGCCTGCAGTTTTATGGATTCTGATTTTGTGCTAAATCAGCAACAGTACAATGCAAGAGTCATGGATTCTCATAGCTCTGTGTAAGTCTTTATTATTTGGGTTGTGTAAATGAGTAAACGGTTTTAAGTAGTTATATCTTTTAGTTCCTTTTCGAATCTTTTTTATGCCCCCGCAACGACAATTCGGGGGGGGGGGGGGGGGGGGGGCATGGCATTAAGTTTTACTCATGTCCGTCCGTACATTCGTACGTACGTCCGAACGAATTTCCGTCAAGCTTTTTTCAGAAACCGTACACAAGAACAATTTGAAATTTGGCAGGGTGGTTCAGAATCATAAGTTGTACGTCCTAAGCAACTTCGGACCTGTCGGACAACTACTTCCTGTTTGGGACTTCATTTAGCAGGGGCATCTATGTCCCATGGACACATTCTTCGATTTTTTCATTTTTTCTTACATGGCCACCAACAAAAGTTGGGCCATAGTTTTTTGGACTGTTCATCCATATGTCCGTCCATTACATTTTAGGTTTAAGTGTTGAAGCTTTTTTCACATCTTTATGACACATTTTCTTATAGTGGTAAAATTTCAGCAATACAGCTGTATAAATCAGTTGTGGCAATAAAATAAATTTAACATTGGAAGTTTGCTGTTCATGTTTTTGTCAGTTTAACTCCTTTGGTCTTTTCCATGTCAAAGCATCATGTTCTATTCCAACCCAGCATTCTATTCCTAATTTAAAAAAAAAAAACATGGAATAAAATTTTATTGCATCAAATTCAGGTAGAAACCCAGCAGTCATTAAGGTGCAATTCCCATGTTGACCTGTATTAGAACCATAGATACATATAATGTGCCTAACTTTTTGTGTTGTATTATAAACAGTATTAAGTATCCACCTGTATATTAAATTATAATGTGACTTATTTTTAATGGCATAAAAATGAGTCTTGGTTTAATATTTTAAGGGATCTGTAACTTCAATTATCTCGAGTTTTAATGCTGGTCACATTCTTTGAAATGGTGTTGATATATAAATAATCCCAAAAAAACTTAAAACAAAAACTTGTATTAATTTTAAGCAAATAAGTAAACAGAAACTGAAAGTTTTAGTAAATATGGATCTTCTCCTTTTTTTTTGTTGCAAATCAATGTCATATTTTTCAGCTTGATATGAGTAAAATTCTTATATAATTTCAGTCCACTGTCTGGCCATGGTCTATGATGGCTGACTTTATAGACAGTACTTGTTCATCTTTGTAAGTGATCATATCACATCTTTTTCAACTGGGGCCTCGGTGGCCGAGTGGTCAAGGTAGTTCGTCTACTATTGATCACGTGGTCTGTCAACACTGAGATTGCGGGTTCGATTCTCACTGCAGGCATGGTGTACTCGACTCCAATCTTAATTGACAAGGATTGCCAGTTTTCCTACCGCAGGTCGGGGGTTCTCTCCGAGTACTCCGGCTTCCTCCCCCAATAAAAACTGGACGCCATGAAATAGCTGAAAAATTGCTGAAAGTGGCGTTAAAACAACATTCAAACAAACAAATTCTTTTTCAACTCCTCATTCTATAGTGAGATCACTTAAATGTTAAGTCTCTTTCAAGTTGAAAACGTATATTTTAACAACAGTTAATCTTGTTTTTTGGGTGTCGTGCTTAACATGTAATAATAAGCACATTTTTAGGACAAATTAGACAACTTTAATTTTAAAATTAAACAAAAAATACATGTAGATCACCTGGTTTTATTTAATTATTACTGATTGACCTCAGAAAATAATTGGACAACCTCTATTCAAAATCAAAATTAAACACCATATAAATGATGTACAGTCAGTTATTTCCCATTTTTTATATTCTATGTGGGACCTCTGTGGCTGAGTGGTTATAATAGTTATCTACTGTTGAACACTGTGCCCCTCAACACTGTGGTTGTGCGTTTGATCTAGAATGTGGGCAGGATGTGCTGAACCCCAACCTTATTTGACAAGGATTGCCATTTTTCCTGTCAGTTTTCATGGGATACTCTATCCTCCACTCCCCCTGTCCAAATAAAAAATGGATGCATCGATACAACTGAAATTGCTGAAAGTGGCCTAAACAAACACAACTTTTTATTAACCCCCCCCCCCCCCCCCCCCAAACGGGGTATATATGAAATGAATCACCCTGTCCGTCCGTCTGTCCACATCCCTTGTAAGCGCTTGATGAAATTTAATGAAACTTGATGTAGATGTGTATGAAGGATTTTTATTGTTTCTACAGTAACATGTTTTTGTGAATAAGACATTTTCATTTTGAAACCAATACATATACATGTATTAAGTATATATACTAGTACATTTATATGTAAATATATACATTAATCATGTTAATGGACATAAAGTTAATTACATGTAGTTCTAACTTCTACCGGTATATCAATTTTTCCATATAGCAATGCCTTCTTTGAAACTAATTATATATATATAACTCATAATGTTAGCAGTCGTCATCACCCTTATGTTGTCCTATTTCAATATCCCTAAACACAAGCACATGCAACCAGTGAAAGTAAGCAGTTACCAAGTGCATAAAAATGATCGATATGTAAATTTACAGCAGAATCTAGGTTATAATTACCGGTATGTGACTTTTAAAAGTGGACATCAAAATAGGGTCACAGTCATTTAAGACATGTCGTCACTTAAAAATATGCACCCATTAATCACTATAAAATGCAAACAAATTAAAACTTGCAATCGTGTAAGTTCATCACTTAAGAAGAGAGGTAGTCATTTAGGCAGTGTGGAATGATTTAGATTATAAATTACATGATACATGGTATGTGTTGGGAAACATCTTAAAGCTTAATGTTCAAATACATTATTCATTGATTATTATGTATTATTTAAAAGTTTTAATGTAAACATAAATGGTTATACAGGCTTTTATTTTTTTTCCTCAGAGTTGTTGAACCAACAGCAGCTGTTGATTGTGTCAAGTGTTATTGCCGTCCAACCTGGGAAGGTCTCTTAGAGATGACGACTTATGTTTCGGACTACTATTAACACTCTCCAGGACATAGTGTTAATTTTTAATTCTTTCTTTACGGATGACACTTTTCATTAGTATCAAAGCATTCTGCTATTTGTCTACAGTGTGTCAAAAAGTAAAACTGAAATGATTATCACTTAAGTAATATATGCATAGTATAAATGGAGGATACTTTTTAATTAAGGTTACTATTAATAGAGTGATGTAATAGTCAGCTTACCTGTAGATGTATGTCATTTTTATATACCTACCTGTTATTTGGGGGTTTTTTTTCAGAATGTACTTACTTCATCAATTTATTTTTCTTTTTTTTTTTGTTATAACAATATTTTACATGGCAGGTCTATGGAAAGTAAGTGTCTCTTGTTAAAGTTTACATTGTTTTTACAGGTAGAAATGAAAAGTATCTGAATACATTAAAACTTAAATGAAGATCAAAGAATGCGTTTTTTATTTTCAGTAGCTGACTTAGAATTAAGTAATAAATGGATTCCTTGTAGTGTTTTTCAGTATAATATGTGTATAACTTGAATAAGATTTCTTTTTGTATTCTGTAAATAAATTGCCAAAAGTGATCCTAGTATAAAATGTACAAGGATTTTTCTTGTAATTGACATTTTTTACTCGTGTACAAAGTTCATTGTTAATTGTGTTTTAGTATATTTGACATTTATATTAAATGTCTTACTGGTTAAGAGCTTTGTTATATTGCAGCATTGATGATATTATGTTTTACCATGACTGAATTTTAACAGTTTGAGAGATATTTTTTAATGTACAGTTTGCTGGTAGTCAGTAATCATCAACTTTTTTTTTTATTTAAGAATATAATATTTTAAGACATATCAATTAAACATTTCATTGAAGTTTGTTTTTGACATCGGAAAATATATTGGAATATGAACCAAGATCTTTTATTTTAGTTTTGAGTAAATGCCTATTCAAGTATTTTGATTGAAGTTCGACTTGTAAATGTAAATGCAATTTTAGCATGGAAATTAAGGTATATTTTGAAATAGTTATTTTATGTCAGGTTTGGTAGAATAAGACACTAAATATACCTTTATCTATACCTCTGATGTTTTTTGTTCTTTTGAAGACATCTCTGTGAATCTCCAGTTTATAAATTTAAGGCAGGTATTTATTAACTTGAGTCATAATTCAATAAAATAAAAATTCAATTTAATAAATTCTTCCAGGCCTATTTTAACTACTTCCCAAGAAGTAAACGAAACAATTAAAAATACACATTTATTTTGTAATAAAATGAAGATGAAGCAGGCTATAAGATAAGGTCTATTCCAGAAAAAAATGTCTTCTGGGGGCAGAATGCACTTGAAATTGGGGGTACCACCAATAGATTTAAATCAAAATTTAACCCCCACCTACAATTTTCCTATATCAAATTATATTATTTTATTTTTTTGACACCCCACCCAACAAATTTCAATATGCAATTTTACCCCCCACCTTCACATTATTTTATCGACGGCATCCTGCCCTGGGGAGTATATTTTTTTCTGGAATAGCCCTAACTAGGTCCCAGTCATCCAGAAAATTATTTGGTTATGAGTGGAAGAATACATAAACAAGTCTCATTGCATAATATTTTCCATCTGCAGCTTTTATCTTGTGAATTGTAAACAACTTGTTGAAACCAATTTAATGAGTACTAGTGTTAACAACAAATTTTTCCCAAAATTTTCAATTTTTTTATTTTATAAAATTTTAAAACATTCATCTTAAAAAATCATAGTCACCTATTGTTTTATGCATAACATTTGAAAGGGCACTAACACAGTTCACACATGTATATTACATGTATTACATCATTATTTATTATCTTGCCTTCACAATACAAAATGCATGGATGTAAATTTTATATTGAAAACATTTTTTAAAGGTATTGATCTCGTTCATCAGTTCTGTAAAACATTTGTTACATATTTTTTAATTTTATTTATTAAATTGTGTATGCTGTTTGTTAAGGTCGCAATATCATTGTTATAGTTTTAAATGCTTGTAGTATAATAATATTCATATCTGTGTCAGGTCATGTTTTATTGGGAATTATCAATATTTTTTCAAGTAGTGTTCAGTTTTATGAAGTCTCAATGTATTTTTTTACAAAATAAAGTTTTTGTATTGTTTATTATTTTCTGTGATCAAAAGAAGACATGACCAGCAGCCACCAAAGTCTCTTCTTAGATATATCACTATGACAAAAACCCTTGTTCGTGTGTTCGTCCTTGTTGAGCTGCATGGATTGCTCAGCTATCTTCTACAGTTTTTTAGGCTGCAGTGTCATATTTTGTAGAATGTTGGTACACATAATGGAAGTTTACGGGGCCAAAGGATTTTGATTTTTGTGAAATGTTCTAAAAATAAGAGATAGGTGTTAATGATTGCTCTTATAGATAATTAGAGTGCAAAGTTCCCTTCATGTCACTTGGCAGTCAATAGGGGTAATAGAAGTTACATATTTATATGTACATATAAGCCTCTTCTAAGGGGATGTTTGAAGCCTATCATGCATAAAAATCATGAAAAAAGCTTAAACATGTTTTTAATATAGATGAATAATCTTTTCTATAGACACACTTTACTTTCTAAAAAACACTAACCTTTTAAATAATTCTCTGCTGCTGGGTCACACTTTTTACCTTTTATTGGTTTTTTTTTATATAACATATTTTATTGGTTTTGTGTAAAATTCAAATACACTTAAATGAACTAGATTAAAGGACACATTAAGTAACTTAACAGCTATAAATAGTATTGATAAATCTCCACTGACATAAGAACCTTGAGCACTTGGGCTTTCTACTAAGAAGGTTCTCACTGCAAGCAGTGTGCTCTTGACTCCAATCTTAATTGACAAGGATTGCCATTTTCCTACTGCTTTTCTCCGGGTACTCCGGCTTCCTAGCCCAATAAATACTGGACACCATAAGACAGCTGAAAAATTGGTAAAAGTGACGTCAAATATCATTCAAACAAACAAACAAACAAACTTATAGGTAACTGATGTCATGTTTTTATAACCTTACAGTTGTTTAAGTAGATAATTTCATTGAACTCTTTTAAAACATTGGAAACAAAACTAAGCCTATTCTGCACTTTATATGATTATTTAGGATAATGTTGTGGTTTAACACCACTTACAACAATTTTTCAGCTATATCATGGAATCCAGTGTTTTGGCTGAGGAAGACTGAATACACATTGGAAACCAACAATCTTCAACAATATGTGGCAATCCACTTTGTTAAGATTGGAATCGAGCACACCCTGCCCGCAGTAAGACTCAAATTATCAACCTCAATGTTGACCAGCACATGATCAAGAGTAAATGATTGAATACCTTACCATTCTGCTCCTGCAAATAATTAGACATGTTAAAATGTGTCCAATTGTCTCCCCTTATATTGAATTAATCATAGTGGAGGCAATACATGAAGAACTGTCTTAAAATGATGTTTTTATCCCCTTATCCCTCTATCAAAAGTAAACATCCTGCTAATTTAGATTATACTTCAACTTTCGAAAAAATAATTAAATTGAAGTTCAAGGAGTTAACTTTATCTGAGCCAGTGTTAAAGCTTTAAATTTGAAATATTGGAGATTTGAAATTGAAGAATGAGAAACACAACTATTTTTTGCGACAGAGGAACATTGTATTCCCAACACATAGTTCTAAGGTATTTTATCCAAACATTTTAATCATGTTCATTTTTAGTTCAACTAACACGAAGGGTCATGTGAGCTGTTGACGTCGTTAACTTTTTATGCCACGCGACGACATGTCGGGGGCATTAAGTTTTACTCATGTCCGTTGGTATGTTCGTCTGTACGAATTTCCGTCAAGCTTGTCTCAGAAACCGTACATGAGAACAATTTGAAATTTGGCAGGGTGTATGTATGTCTGCAAGTTGTACGTCATAAGCGACTTTCAGACCTGTCGGACAACTACTTCCTGTTTGGACTTCATTTAGCGGACACATTTTTCGATTTTTAAAAAATAATCTTCTCCAAAACACAGTAAGAAATTGCTTCGAAACTTTGCACACATCATCAGTAAAATGTCCTCTAGAAAGTTGGCACAAATCATGACCATATTTTCCTACAAATGTTTAAAATTATTAGAGTTAGAGAAAAAGTTAGCAATGCTTAAATGTTCAGCTCTTGAGAGCTACAAAAACCACTTATGGTCAAGATTGTCTGATCAACTGTTTAGGAGTTATTCCCTTTTAACTGTTTTTAACTTTGTAATCAATTTTAATTGATTTTAAAAACTCTTCTCCTCTCCATAAGGAAAGGACTGCTTCAAGCATCACACACATCATCTTTAGGATGTACTCTACCAAAATTGCGCAAATCATGACAGCTGACCACCAACTTGGTTTCCTTGGCTAAATATAGGACGGGGAAAAGGGGGGGGGTGGAGATAGTTTTGGGGTTTTTGACTGATAGTTTAAAAAGTATAACAGATACAGAAAATTTGAAGAGAACCTTCCTAGCATCAAACGCTCTCTTCTTTCATTTTTCCTCAATAACTTGAAAACCATAAGAGCTAGAGAACATCTTATCCATACAAAATTATTCAGCTCATCAATATCTGCAAAATGATTATTGATACATATGTGTTGGATAACTCCATATAGGAATTATTTTCTTTAAAAGATCAAAATTAATGATTTTTTCAGAAGTGCTGGACAATTTTTTATTGGAAAAAAAGCTGGATAAAAAAAGAATTGAATAGTTGTTCAATTGATTTATAAGGTTCAGGTGAGCGACACAGTCTCTTGGGAGCCTCTTGTGTTTCCACATTTTTTTTGGAGATTATTGTATGTTAGAGTAGGGTTTAATATGCTACTCTGCTCCTTATGGATCAAGAGTTATAGTCGTTAATAGTATAATTTTTTGCCAAAATTAAAAAGTCATAATTTTGTAATGAACTTGTGTGGTATACTAATGACCTCCAAAATTGAAACTAATTTGATTTTACTGTTTAAATTTTGGCTAGAGGATTTATTGAATCAAGATATTATTATACAAGTTTGTTTGTTGAATGGCCTTTAATGCTCCTTTCAGCAATTTTACAGCTATATCGTGGCGTCCAGTTTTTATTGGGGAAGGAAGCCATAGAAAACACTGACCTTCTGTAGGAAAAGTGGCAATCCTTGTCAATTAAGATTGTAGTCGAGTACACCTTGGCTCAGTGTTTTTGAAATTGTTCTAATCTAGGGGTTATGATGACCCGGGGGCCCTTCTGTAGCTTAGTTTAGGGAGTCAGATATAATTTTGAAGGGTCCATTTAATTATTCAGTTTAAATAAAGAAGAAAAATTATCGAACAATAATGCAACGAGAGAAACAAAAAGAACAGCTTAATAGAGATTGTTATATAATTTCTGCATGAATTTATACTTCTGAAATAATATGCGCATATGTGGCCTATGAAAAAAATGTTTTGTTTCGTGTTTAATGTCCTTTAATACAACTGATTACAGTAATTATTTATGAAAAAAAAAGAATTTGATAGTATCATACATGTGTATCCGGCCATAACAATCCGATTTTGTTATTCTCGGATTACCTCACCAAAAAGCGAAGGTACAATTATTCGACTAAGTCTTTGGTGTGAGTAAGTGACTTCTTATAAAAACTTTTTTTTTATCTGTTTTGTTTTTTAAAGAAAACTACATAAGGTAAGAAGAACTATTGAACAGCTGAAAGAAGCACAACTGTTGAAACTTTAATAAATATGCCCCAATACAAATAGGATAATATATTTTTGGCAAGTTTGTTTGATTGATTGATTGATTGGATGTTTGTTTTACGTCCAGCGAGCAGTATTTCAGCTATATTCAGGACGGGAACAAGTTAACAAACAATAAATCAATGAAAAAAGGGGTGGGATGGGACACTGGGAACACAATTTTGACTGCCACTGGAAAACTAAGGAGTAATGGGTAGGGTCGGAAAATTTAGCCTTTTGTAGCGGCTACAATGATCCTACTCTTTTTCGAAATCTACAAAAGGGAGTCTTTATCGTGCAAGGAGCGTGGCACTCTCCAAATACGTTACCCACTATGGTCCGCGGCCAGGCTTTCCGTATTATGACCTAACAACCCCCAACGAGAGGGTCTCCACTATCCACCCCCGGGGACGCGCTCGGCTGCTCTGTGGGTGAAGCACTGGGAACCATCCCAGTCAAGTATATGATCACCAGTACACTAAGGCGTTGTAAGGCCGATTTCTGAAGTGTTTTAAAACAGACGATTGGCAAAAGGTTTGCCCCACGTAGTACTCACTCAAAAAAGAAACGCATTATACAAAAATGGGAATTGTACTTCATATATTATTTTAACAATTTATCATATAAATAATTGATACAGAAATGTCAAAATTGGCACACTTCTTGTAAACGAGTTCTTTTACCATGGAATATAACATTGGGTCGCATATTGTCAATAAATCACGCAAAAAATGTTAGTATGTGTTGTGTCCACCATTTGCTTGTATAACAGCCCTTACTCTACTTGGCATTGATTCAATTAAACGTTGAGTACGAACACGCGGTATCCTTTGCCACTCATACTAAAGTGCCAGCTCTAATTGTGGCAGATTTTGCGGCGGTGGTTGTCGTTGGCGCACGCGCCGATCCAATTCATCCCACAAATTTTCAATTGGGTTAAGATCCGGAGATCGTAATGGCCAACGGATCACATTGATATTCTGCTGCTCTAAAAAATCTACTGTTACACGTGATATATGTGGTCGGGCATTGTCGTGTTGAAAGATTTCTCTTTGAATGTCAATTACGGACAATAAATGCGGTCGTATAATTTCGTCCCTATACCTAACAGCGTTAAGATTGCCTTGAATATGTGTGTTCCTGGCGTAAGAGATAGCGGCCCACATCATAACACTGCCTCCGCCAAAATTGTCTCTTTCTACAACACAGTTTTGCGCAAAACTTTCATTTCGGCACCTGTACATTCATATGCGACCATCTCGCTTTTCAAGCTGAAAAATTGGGACTCGTCGCTGAACCACACTCTACTTCAGTTCCATACACGAACGGTTGTACACCATCTAACCCTTGCTTGGCGTAAGGTTTTTTTGCTCATAATCCATGAGAGCGTAACCTATTCCGTACTGTCTGAGGTAATATACCGCGCAACCCATCGACGTTTACAGCTGTTTCTTTAGCAATAGCATTGTTCCGTAAATGGAATAATCGAATGTAACGATCCTACGCCCAAGTTGTAACACGCGGACGCCCTGAACGTAGCCGGTCTGTCGTAGTACCAAGCTGCGGGTATGGTCTCTAAAGGCTTGAAATTGTGCTACGATGAACATTGTACGTTCTGGCAACAGCATTCTGTGATTCCCCTGACTCGATACGACCGATAGTGATATTCCGGGTAGCAGCATCTAACCTTGGCATAGCGTCACCTCATCATAATTTTATTTTACTAATGCAGTCAAGAAAAGAAATAGCGGTGTTTTATACCGATTGTCTGAGTTCAAAAATACCCATGATTTGCATGTGAAAGTCGACCCTGTTTTTAGCAATGCGTAATTCATAGTGTGTTCCACATTTCGACCACAATGGTTGAAGGGTGGATGAACTTACATGCTTTCACCTGGAAACCTTTAATTAAGGTGTAATTATGATGTTGTGTATATATATTCGAATATTTTTAGGTTATTTGTCCGCAAAAAATGATTTGAAAAAAAAAATTATCCGATGTTGCGTTTCTTTTTTGAGTGAGTATATTTGGTCACGATTGTGCACTACTTCGTCACTGCTTTAAAAACAATTGTTCTCGTCATGCTCATTTTGGAACAATCTTATCCATTTTATCATCGCCAGTTGACTGTTATTAGCTAAAAGCGTTGCATTCATAAAATAAAATCTAATGATTGATAGGAAGCGTATCGATCAACGTGTTCCACATTTAAATTTAATAGCAAGATGTTTTAAACATACACATTAAAGTTTTTTTCAGGACACAATAATATAAATGACTTTAATAAAAGATATTTAGATCACAATCTCATTTATCGTTTAACTTTGTTTTATTGCTGGTTTTTTTCTCTTTTTTTTTGTCTTGAAAGAAGCACTTAAAGTTGCTAAAAATAACTCCCACTTCAATTAAGTCCTTAGCAACTAACTATTTGAAGTTAAGGAAACAATAAAATATTTTTTAAATGTAACTTATGGTTTTCAGAAGTCATTTCCAGTTAAAAAGACCTTAGCAACCAGATTTTTTTGTTCCGGACAATGAACAGTCAGGTAATTCAAATCACTTTCCGCTTTAAAAAATTCCCTCCATGTTGTGTCAACTTTGGAGAGAATAATGCAACAGGGTAACGTTTACAAATTTTAAGTTTGAATAGAAAAACAATTTCACTTTTGTTAACCTTTGGATTGACATGGGAAAGACCTTACAATTTACCAATTGTTCAGTTTATTTTTTTAACCTTTTAAAAAGTAATACCTTCATGTTCTGCAAAAACTGTCACTAATTGCAAGAATGGAAGATCTTCTATTTAAGTTATTTATAGCTCTGGCACATTCTTGTAAATAATATCAATAAAGTTTAGGGTACTAGTAGAGGATACACACATCGCTGAATGAATATCCCCCAAAACATATATACTCTCTTCAGAGCGTGATAAGGGCAAAGAATAGAAGATATCGAACAGAAATCAGGGCATGAAAAGTCTATGAAAAAAAAAACGAAAAAAAAAAGAGTTACAATAAAACAACTTGGAGATACTCTAGGTACTCCGGAAGGGTAAGAATACCCTGCTACAATTATGGCACACGTCGTAATACTCAGGTTAAAATCTGGTTTCTTAATTTGTGTCTTAATCTTTTGTTATCATTTCCCTTTGTGGGTGGTGTCGGTAGCCATCTTATAATTATCACCAGTGTGTCAACACTATGTTTGTGTTTTCGAGTCTTGTTTCTGATAATGAGTGCTCGACTCCAAATTTACTTGACAAAGATTTTCAGTATTCGTATTTTGCAGGTGCTTATATATCTATACTTATCTGCATGTTTAGACAAAAAAGAGGGTTCGGAGCACATCGGTCGGTTCTTTCAAACCACAATGTTCTTATTACTAGTATTCTGTTGATATTTTTCATGTTTTACCTTAATAATAATTTATTTGTGCTGTTTTTCTTTGTTATTCTATTTTAATACAGGTGTGTTCAATATTAAGTATGGTGAGCTAATGTGCTTTCGATAGTTTAATTTTTGTCAATGAACGTGGTTCGTTTTGTATACAGACACAATAATTTTTATACTGAATCAATTTTCCAATTTAATGTTTTTACCAAGTGTGCATCAACTCCTATTCATTTGTAATGTACCATACACACCTGGTTGAACACAGTTTAAATATTGTATAGAAAATTAACTTAAGGTGTTTTCTATAGCTGCTGATTTTTGATGATATGAAAAATAGCAAAGAAAACCGACCGAACAACAAGAGCCAAAAGTCAAGGGACAGTTACAAATCCGGCTAAAGACAAACGCAACACAAAAACAAAAAACACAAAAAACAGAAAGAGAGTAACACGAACCCAATAAAAGACATGAGTGCATTCAGGTGCTCCGGACGAGTAAGCAGAAGTCGATATAGTAAACAAACATTTGAGACACAATATGGTGAAATACATCAAATACTGAAACCCGAGAGGAAGATCTGCATTCCAGTTACCGTTGTAAACAATGGATGTTATATTATACACTTCAGAACATTACTATTTGATTTGAATAGGAGACTCTAAAAACATGGGAAAAAGAATTGAAAAAAATTAAATATCAACTGTTCTGTTCAACTTTTGAGGGTTTTTTCGAATTAATTTCAATTTTATATAACGTGAAGGAATTAAAAATTAATAATTAACAATTGTCAAAATTTAGAGGTGACATGTTAATTTACCTTGAGAAAGGTAAAAGATTATAATTCTAATATGACGTCCTGCTTTAGCTATGTAAACAAAGCCGTGTCAAAATTCCTATAAGTTGAGTTCGCACATGCGTAAGCTGTTTGTTTAGTGTAAATGTAAAAACTGACTTAAAAATGCAGTTTGTTATGTGTTATCCTAGTCCGAGAATCCTCTGCCGTCCAACGTGGGACGCAAAAAAAAAAGCGTTGGACGGCAGAGGATTCTCGGACTAGTGTTATCCATAATTATCGTTATTGTTAATAATGCAGTTATTTTTAGTCTGAATTCTGAGATTTATATGATTTAAACTACTCCTGATACATTATTATTTTTAACAATTCTACATTCGAATTAATATGACGTCACAATTAGAATTCCGGCGTCAAATTACGCTCATCTGAAAATTCCAAACTGGAACAATGCAATTTCGTTCAGATTTCTCAATATTTTTGTTTAAATCAATAAAATGACGAGAATATGTTTATGTCAATTTTGTTTGCTTTAACATTCTGTGTTAGGATATATCTTGAGTTTCAAAAAACACTATTAATATTGAAAGTGTCCTCTTTGAGCCGCTTCGAAATTTTCAAACAATTATTAGACATATTAGAATCGAAATAGATTATTACAATCGGGCTCTATGCGAATTAGAACATGGTCAGACCTTATATTTATCCTCATTTTATACCTCGTTATCGCTCGGTTTAAAATATTGACACATATAAGGTCTGACCATGTTCTAATTCGCATAGAGCCCGCTCGCAATAATCTATTTCTTAATCATTGCCAGTTGACACTTTAAGACGTTTTGGTTTTTTGGTAACAAAAGTTTTAAATTTTTATGTACTAGTAATTTATAGATATTAACAATCTAAGAGAGGTAACTCCTATAAAATAAAACTTAAACTTGTCGTGACATATCTTACTTTACTCGTATTTATTAAGAAAAGATTTTAAGTTGAAAATTTATTTCAATATTTTAAAGAAAACAGAGGTCAAAAATAAGGAAAATACATTTTTTACCATGAGGAAAGTCAAACTATAAAAAAATTATACAAGTGCTGCATTAAATACTTTTGAATTTTCTGTATTTGTTAGAGATTAACATTCTACGATAGATAACTACAATAAAATATAATCAAGCCTTATTGCAACATGACTGTCTAAATTTTTTCATAATTATTAATAAAACATTTGACAAAAACTAATAAATAACAAAGATTAAAAAATAAATACGCAACATGTTTTTGACATTGAGAAAGGTCTACCAAAGTTAACATAACATGTTAATTGAGAGGTTTTGACTTTGCGATGAAAAGGATTTTTTTATTCTCTGTACTATTTGCTAGAGATAAGCACTGTAAGAGAGATAACTCGTAAATGAAGTTGCTAAAACGTCGCGACATGTCTAATTTACTCGTAATTATTAATAGAATATTTTAGGAAGAAAAGTCATGTTATTATCTTCAAAAATAGCAAAAAATTAAATGTGACCAAACTAATCATGATATCTCTTAATGTACTTGTAATTAATAATAGAACATTTTAGTAAGAAAACTCATTTCTATATCTACGAAAACGGCAAAGGTAAAATAACTAGTACGTGACATTGACAATGTGCACATTTTCAAGGTTTACTGTCATAAGGGTATTTGGTAAAGAGTCTGTGCCTCTACTATCGATAATTATTGAGCCGTGAACATGTATGAAAAAAATTGGACCATACTGGGAGGTCATGATGGACTATGGTGAATACCCCATGCCCTAATATCAATAGTGAATAACTTATGTATGACAAACAAATAATCAAGTGTCCTAATAGGAGAAAACTCACATAAAATGAAGTCAAATTACATCCTTCCTAATTTGGACAAAGTTGCACCTTAATAGGGCGACTTTTCCCCGGAAATAAGTGTTTCAGATAAGAAGCGCTAACAACCAAATTTAAAAAATAAAGAATGTGACGTTGACCTTTGACCTTGTGCCCAATTTCAGGTCAAACATCGTGAGGATTGCGGTGAAGTCCTAAGGTCTCTTCTGGTTCTTAAAATTTATTTGCATGTCACTAATAATTTGCTTTAATGAGAGATAACTCCCATAAGGTGTTGAACGATCCCATTAATATAGATATCAAAAGTTGCGCAAGGATATATAACAAATGTTTGTAAAGGTTTCGTGCGGATATGTCTCATAAATCTATAAAAGCATTCTTTTGATAAACAGTATTATTATTTAAATTTTACTGCCGTACGTTACGTCATAATGCCTTGTATCGGAATTACGTCAGTTACAGTTAATACTGACGTAAATTTTGAGGCATTCCGAATGTTTTAAACCGGTCAAAATTTTGACCGGATTCATTGCTGGTGACCTGACTGTATATTCGAATCGGAAGTCCGCTTACGGTATTGAGAATATTTAGTCAGGATCCCAGACTACTTCATTCATCAAAAAATAAATTTCGTTAAAAACCTCTACCGGAAGTAATCTCGACCTATCAAATAAACGTATTTCTAAATATGCAAATCATATTAGAATTATTAAGTTTTAGGAGAAGTAGTTTTTTAGCAGAAGGGGAGATAACTCCATAATGCAAAATAGTGTAGTCAGTCATAGTGAACACCGAAAGTACAATGAGTAACGGATATAAGATGCCGTAAAGTAAAAAAAAAATGGAAGAAAACGCAAAATATAAATGGCCCAGAAATTTTAAAAATATAATGACAAGACAAAATATCTCTGGTTTCACCTGGAATTAGTCAACTTTACCGTGTCCATACGACGGGTTTTTGCTTGACAAAATTTGAAAACTGCTACCGCGTTTGGTCGAGTTTATGGTCCTTTTGTATATCTCATATTACAGTATTTGAAGGTAACAATTATTTTCCACAGTTAATCGGCTTTTTGAAATGCGGCCTTTTTTTCATTTTGCTAGATCGATTTTCCATAGGAAGTCAGCCATTTTTGTATCTTAAGGGGTCTAATGTTGTTTACAAACGTTCGTCTGTTTTCGTAACGTACAATGGTATTCGGACAAACCGCGAGACTTTTCCCGCCTCAACTGCAGACGACAACACCCGAAGGATTTCGAATAGACAACAATGGAATTTTCCTAACGTACAGTTCCGTTCAAAACAAGGTCAAAATTTAGTATGGAAAATCGATCTGGCGAAATGAAAAAACGGACGCATTTCAAAAAGCCGATTAACTGTGGAAAATAATTGTTACCTTCAAATACTGTAATATGAGATATACAAAAGGACCATAAACTCGACCAAACGCGGTAGCAGTTTTCAAATTTTGTCAAGCAAAAACCCGTCGTATGGACACGGTAAAGTTGCCTATAATCGCTGTTATTAACATTATTACATATCTTGAGATTCATTAAAATTCGTACGCAGAAGGTGGTGCACGGAATCAAAACCAAGGATGATCTGAAAAAATGAAGGCTAATGTATTTGGATGTCCATAGAATTAACCTTAAAAAAATATTTATACCAGTGTATAACATGAATTCGCTGAGTTTTGACAGCAAGTGGGGCAATAAAAAAATTAAGATAAGCTGTTTTTATTCAACCAATAAAAAACCAGCTTTTGTCCAAAAAATATGTTTTACGCCTGAATGATGCCGTTGACAATTTTAAGGAAACACTTTGACACAAAACTGTACATACATGTTTGTTTACATACAACTTGTTTATAAATAGGCACATTAAATCAGGTGATTGAGAGAACTTTGACATCTTATTCTGCCTTGGATTAATTCCACGTAGACAAGGAAGACGTCTTATTTGATTGATCTTACTTATACTTTGCTAACCCTTAAGGTTATTAAATGAACTTGTATTTATACGAGATACTATGATTTATATAATAGGTATGCATAAACGTTATTTTTTTGTTAAAAAATTTCGTTTAGAAATTGGTAGTTACATTCTTGTCATCCTGTCGATATTTGTGTAGTAATCTTGGAATAAGACAAAGAATTATAATTATGTAATAAAGTTAATAGGATCGGCCAGTGGGAAGGGCAGTGGTAAATAAACAGAAAGTCCGAAAATTGCAGGGAATATGATTTATAAGTTGGAAAATAACAAAATATGATGGGTCTGTGAAAAAAGTAACATGTTATAGAAATGGCTAGTGGGAAAATATCAAGGAATAGGAAGGGCTAGTAGTAAAAAATAGGTTATATGAATTTGAAAATAACAGAGAACAAGATGGGTCAGTGTAAAAAAAACAACAGTGAATAGAAGTTTGTAGCAAAATAACCAGGAATAGGAAGAGTTTGTGGAAAAGTAACAGTCCTTAGGATGAGACAGTGAACAAATAACAGTGATAGAATGGTCATTCAAAAAGTCATAGCAAATATCTTAAGGTATCCGGACCATAATTGACCACGTGATCATATTTGATGACCCGTATGTCCATTGCTTTTCAATGGAGCAGACATCGGTAATGTTCGGCAAACATCGGAAATACTATTTGAGTAACCAATTTTTTTTGCTCAAAACTGTCAACATTGACTCAAAGTAGCAATATATATTTAATTTGTATCATTAATTAGCATAGATTGATTTTAATAAAGTTGTATTTTTTGGTCGAAAAATAAAATTAAACGGTGACTTCAATTACGGGTCGGATACCTTAACCTTGAAATGAGGGCCCTTCTGACTACTGGAAAAGCTTCATTGTATCTTTTTATGTCAAGTGTTTCCTTACGTTGAAAAAATTTGTGTAAGTGGAAAGCTAAAATATACAAATAAACATTACATGTAATAAGTCATATCATTTTACCAATAAAGAAGAAATATTAAATGTTACATGTATATATGTAATATCTACACTTTATAAAATTAAAAGCACGTTGATATAATCTGTTTCAATTTGCAGATGTATAAATCAAATGTTGATAATGAAAAATAAAGATTTTTGTAGACACGTTAAGGTAATGGTCTTCCACAGTACTTACTATTAAATTATTTATGTTTTTTTGAACCAGAGGCGTTTTATCATCAATATCCCATCGACGAGAAAATGCATCGAGTTTCATAAAACGTAAATGATCTGTTTATCGCTGTTTTGTAACATTGTGACATCACAGTGTTTACTTAACGAGGTCATCACAGCGAGCTGAGATGGGTCAATCTCACGCTAGTAGAGTGAGATGGAATAATACCGCACAAAAAGATCAAAGGAAAATACTGCAACATAGCGATAATCTTTAATTTCACATCCAGCTGTATATACGATGTCTAGTCAAATTTAAGGTCAACTATTTGCATTGAGCAAACCATAGTGAGCTTAGAATTAACTTTCACCTTTACCATCTTAAAATAGACTCACGAAAACTGCATCTGAAAAGGTGTTGACTTTCAAATGCAAATTTCCTGTTTATAGTTTCAGCAAAACATCAAGTTATGTGTCCCTGAGTATGAAGGCTTGATTTTGTTGGGGCGAGTAAAAAGAGAGAGGAAATTGTGTACTGAAGAAATGTTTGACTAAGTGATACCTAATGAATGAACTGTAAACTAAGATTGTGTGATGTTGATTTATTTGGAATTGCTTAAATTAGTGAAGCACAGAATTACTTTTCAACGGTTTTGTTGTTACAAATTGGACAAAGGAATTAACTTTAGACATAGAACAATATGCCTGACCAGGTAAACAAAGGAAAACAGTCTCACTTATATAGTTTTATTACACAAATACCAAATGCCTAAAAATAAAAGGGATCAATCCTCTAGTTGTCCTAACATTGACTCCAAATCCCCGAAACATGTCATTAAACAAGAAAGGTTGGCTTCTCTTGGTTTGACCCTTAATGACTCAAATAATAAGTGCTGAAAAAGTTCTTACATCATCCTTTCATAGGTGACACGGTACTACAACTCTCAGGGATTGTGTATGCCATTTAAACAAAGAGTTTATAGTCTATTATTCCCTTAATTAGTGATGAAGTCCTTGTAATGATAAGACCAAAAGTCACACAAATCGTTGGTGATAAATGTCTGCAGGCACATGTATTGTATATTTAAAAAAATAAACAACAGTAGTTAAGAAGCTGAGCTTCTGAAACATACAGAAGAAATAAAAGCATTAAAAGTAAGAATGAACAAAGCAGAATTGAATTTAGAGAAACAAGAACAATCTTCCAGAAGGACTAGTCTATGAATTAACAATGTCAAAGTCCCTACTGTAGTGGTAATATTATTATACCTATTTATACTGATTCCGTTTACTTAATATATATAAGAACAAGTTAAATGTTAATCTTGAAACAAAAGATATCATTAGGTCACCTATTGGAGAAATACGTGTTGGAAAAGTCTTCAGCATTGTTAGATTCTTACCATATCGACGGGGACAGATGATGTTCAGCAGTAAGAAAAAACTAAAATTCAGATAAAACTTATATTGCTGAAAACCTTACGAAGTATAGATACGACCTACTAAATAGATTGAACACTCTTCGCATTTCGAAAAGAGTCCATTCACTGTGGCCACATGATGGCTCTATTATTGTAAAACAACATGAATTCCCTCGTCCAACGGTAGCGAGATCTAGATATGACATATACAGTCTTTTTGGGGAAGAACTTACTAATGATGATCACGATTCGTTCAAGACATAATATTTGAGACAATATGTTTGGTCATGGCAAATAATTAGAAAATTTATTTAATTTTGAATTTAGTACAACCCTAAAGAACACGTGCTAATTTTTACAAACATTCAATCCGTGGTTGATTTCTGAAATGAGTAATGTTAATCGAGGGTGATTGCCACATGTTTTAATTGTAAAGCATGCTCTTTTTTGTGTTTAGTTCTTCATATCATCAAATAAACAGTCAAAGAATCATTATGCTTCACTACAAACTAGAATATAGTAGTAATGTATATCACTTTTACACTAAGTCGAATTGTTACTAACTTGTCTCTTGTATAACTGGCAATGATACACTGTACAATCCGTGAAAAATTCTATTTATAGGTGCGAAGCTTACTTTCATATCTATGGGTAATATTTGATCTTCAGTGAATCTGTACCTGTTTTTAGGTTTTCTATTCTGAATGGCGGTTTCAATTGCTTTAACTTGATAAAAATGTATTCATATGTAATATCTATAACTCTACTGTAAGAAAGTTTTGTTTTACAGGTCAACAGCAGAAAAGGATATCAACGAGATAGACTATTCGCTAAGAAGCCTCAGTGTTTGAGTAATTTAAAAAAAAATTTCTATTATGCCATGGGAAATCTGTTAAACCAGAAAACTTTGTTGAAACAATTCATATCATTGTAAGAAAAAAAAACGAATATAAAGAGGAGCAATCAGGAAAGAATAAGTCAAGGACAGACCACATTAACGTCAATTCAAAGTTTTGTTGTTGATTTCAGTTAATCCAAAATGCAAACAAAAGTTTATGTTATAACTTTTGTCATACTATTTATATGTGTATGTATGCTTAAACAAAAATGGCAATGTACAATTTAGAAAAATACTATTAACTATATAAAAGATACCATACACACAGTATAAAGATAGTCCTATTCTGTTGATGTCGCAGTTTTTAAGTTTAACATACGTGCAGATTCAATTTTTATGATATTTAATTATCTGGTATGCATTTGTATGTCTAAAAGCTGACAGATACCACCAATTAAGGGCATCAAGTTTATTGCGAATTGAGTTCTCTCTTTCCTGTAGTTGTTCATTGAATGGCATAAAATAAGATGATAAAAATTATGAAAAGTTCTTAATTTCATGGCAGTTAAATAGACCTTTGATACCTGGTCACATATCTATTTTTATTTATAAGAAAAGATATTTTTAAGAAAAGTCAAGTTTTTACTGATTTACTTTTGTTTAATTGCGCAAAGTATTTGAACTTTATTGGTCATGATAAAGTACCTAAAATATCTAAAAGATGCTTAAGCTCTACTGTAACTTGGTCAAGTTTTTATTTGGACATGAAATCATACTACCCTGCAGACATATTGTAATATTTGTAAGCGGCTAGTTTTTTTTCAAATATATTCAATTGAATAAAAAAACTATGAATCCATAATTTGTATATCAGAAAAAGTAATAAATTATGAAACAGCACTGTTTGAAATTACTGCAAAAACAGACAGGAATTATTTTAGCAAAGGAAGGCAGCGTTATATTCCTTTTAACGAAACACGTAGGTTATGTTCAAATATAGAAATAAATGTGCTGTAAGTAACTAAAGTACACTAAAGTTTATGAACCGTTTGCTTCTATAAATTATTTCTGTTACTTCTGACGTAAATGTCTTCTTTGACTAAAGCGTGTTGAGGAACGTGTACAGTATTCCTCTTCATAAAATAAATTTGATGCTGATATAACTTTTATCAGAATTTACCTTAGGATTTTGATATGTTGATTCATTACAGTAGAGGTTATTAATTTAAAATTTAATTGTTGATAATGTGTTTTAGCTAATCTACTTCTTTTCCACCACCATATATAACATGATTGCAATAATTTAGAATACAAGGTTATTGAAAATGAAATTTGTTTATCTGACACAAATTTTATTCCATCGGTGATTTTTAGAATTAACGTTAGTTATTTGTTAGAGGTAAAACCCCAGGAAACCATTAACATGTTCGAGAGACTAATTAGAATGATCCAATATTGATTACTAAAATGTCAATCATAATTAACATTGAGGTAAATAAAATTGATATCGCAAATGTTAGTAACTCTTAAAAGTCAGAACACCATGAAGTGAAGACCCTAAAATAGTGGATCAGAACTCCACATGTGGTAACAGACTACTGAATAGAGTTTAAGAACTCCAGATGAGGAAGCAAAGATCCCTAAATAAAGACTATACATTCCAGATTAGGTGATCAAAAACCGTGAAAAGAGGATGCATATGATGCCGTTAAGACCCTTGATTATAGAATATTTGTGCTAATACAAAATAGAAGTTTGCAGCTTAGCACATGGAGCATATCTTTTAAGTTCAACGCACTTTGTTACTGGATATTATTACAGGAGATCAGATATTTTCGAAGTAACTTTACACGCAAAAAATCAATTAATAACGAATGTATGATTCAAAACTGTGTAATACAGAAACCAACAATTTTCATAAAGATTCCTTAAGGAGAATATGCGTCAAATGGCGATAATACAATAAAAAACAACAACAGTGCAGTCTTTATGGCATGATATGGTACTATCTATGTGGTTAAGATTACAGTAGTTTGCGACCCTTTAAACCGGTTTAACCGTACCTCATAATATTTAAAACTTTATTTAATCCCCTAGTGTTTATCCTTTATGTAATTTATTTTCGCGAATTTTTGACGACTTTTCTTTAGTATTTTAATTCAAGGTTGTTTAGAATTCTCTTTATATGAATAAACCAAGCATAACAGTGATGGTTTGATACGAAAACTCGTTGAAAAAGATGTTTAACTAATTCTTATAATGAAAGTTGCTCAATGTGGTGTGTGGATGCGTTTGTTGTAAAAGTGTGTATAAAGTGATCAACGACCAACATATAAGTGGAATAAAGTGCTTACGAAAAATCATGTTATCGTATTTTTCAGTTATTGGATCTCGTATAATAATTTTACAATGTTTTAAACAGGTATTTTTTTATCAATGCAACAATTGCTAAGTATTATAAATGGGCACGAATAAGGTATTTTATAATTAGCGCTTATTTATGTAGTTGATGCACTGTTTTATAAATGTACTGTAGTGGGAAATATCATTGTATGCTTTGTATACTCTTAAAAAGTATTTTTATGTTAAAAGTACAGCTTGCTTATAAGTACTCAAGGGGCAAATATAAATATTATTTATTATCAATATTAATGTAGCTAGTGGGTTACATTATTTTCAGATTGATGAAGTAGCTCTCCCATAGGCAAGATGTAAGAGGTATAAAACATCAACTTATCACTTATCTTAAATAACTCTATCTGCATGTGATTACGAGAGATTGTAGCAGTCGTATTATAGGTAAATATAATTTTAACTTATCGTAATCTTTGCAGATCTTTGTTTTTGTCATTTGCAGATTGAAGAATAAATCCTAGATGTTTGATGTTACTTTATTAGCCTATTAGCCATTTGTTTGCAAAACTAAGATACTCTATATTATGAAAACTAATTAACGACATTTATAATTGTTTTTGTGTCTCTAAAATTTTAAATAGGCTGGTTGTGTGATCAGAAAATTGTTATTGTTACCGAAAATTGATAATTGATATGGCTTAATAAAGACTAATTAATTATCTTGCCGTTTAGGATCTCAACGTGTAAAAAACTATAGGACTCCATTTTTCACATGGTCTAAACTTCGCGTTCATTACCATACCTTGAAAAAATATTATTTACTGTAAAAATGTAGAACCCAATTATATATATATAGAAATAAAATAACTTTAAAAATTTAGAACTAAATTAGAAATTTAATTGATTATCACATTGACATATATCTGTGCTTGAATTTATAATTGACAAAATTGGCGCGAACATATACCTACAAATTCAACTCAACCTAATGCATTACAACCAACAACTACGGAATACTACAGCAAAAACATACACCAATAAGCAGACAAAAGTAAAACACCTAGTTTCTAATCTCGCTCCTAAAGTTCGCAAGTAGAAAATCACTACAGGAATGGAAGCGTGCGGTTTAGCATTCCTTAAAACCTGTTGTAAAGCGCCATTTCTTATAAATGCCTGTACCAAAACAGGAAACTTGCTGTAGCTGCTTTATGTTTAGTATCTTTGTTTCTTGAGTTTGCAGGGTTATTAGATTTTGATTTGTGTTCGCTTTTTTAACATTTACATTCATTCTAAATAGATAACCAATCTGGTAGTCTGTTTTAGTAGCTTTATAGTAAATAATAATGCCCGGTCCATAAAAAAGTAGTCAAACCAATCGTAAGATCTACCATAAAGTAGAAGTTGTGAAATATTAACACAAGAGCGGCGCAATAACATTGTTACTGTCGACGAAAATTAGAATGTTGTAGCCATTCATCAGAGTTTAGTTTGTAGTTTCTGACTTAATTGCCAGAATAAGGTCTTAGAGGCAGATTTGATTGTATCAGTGGTGTCTATAATTAAGTGCGTTTTATTTTGTGTTACGTTGACATATTTGTATAATAGTTTAGCTTATTGTTGTTGACAGCGTAATATTTTCTGTTGATAAGATTAGCAAACTCATCCATGCACTATATAACAACCCAAAAGGTAACTATATTTACTGCTATTGCGGCAACAACAGAATGGTCTCATTTAACATTTAAAAACATGATAAACCAGTAACGCTTAATTTCATTCTAATTCATTTTTGTTCAACCGAATGATTAACAATTGGGTAAAACACTTACTAGTGATGTGACAAAATCAAGATGACAGCATACTGTACAATATAAAATATAAAGTCTTAATTGTTTATTTGATTGATTTCTTTTTGAAGTATGGTAATCGGCATTTATCTGATAGTGTTGTTTGCTGGTTGCCATGCATTCCCATCTTATCAAGGAGGTATTCCAAATGGGAATAAAGTCATCAGTACATGTAAAACAAATGAAGTATGGAACGGAGTAGGACATATACTGGCAAGTGGCGGAGGAGAACTTAATCCATTCGGAGCGGATCTCTTCAAAACCAAAACTAAAACAGGAGAAGTAATGCTAGTTATATATACCCAATAATATTAATAGTACATATATACTATAAAACGAACAAATGAAACTTCTTCTTCACGATGATAATATATGAGACGAAAAGTTATAATTTAATAATTTAATAAAATTTAACTTACTAAATTTAATTTTGATTTAATGGTAATGTGAATCACCTGGTAAATATTTTAGTGTCCCTGCATTAGTTTGTATTTTACTTGTTAAATTCTTATTTTGTTGACATTATTTCCTCCAATGTAAAAATCATATATTTGAATTATATTGCCTGTACAGAACTCATTATAAGATTTTTAGCTAGTGCAATGACCATGAAATTTGTATATTATAGGCAACTATGAAAAGCATCTCAACTTAAGAGAAACGTAACACTCCAAACGGGTCACCAATTATGGTTTGCTGCCAGGTCTGGCGTATTTTATTCTTACATCCTTAATTCCTTATACACCACTTGGGCACATCTGTGGAGCGGGCCCTTCAAACCCTTGTAGTATGGCCATAATCTTACAGATTTAATAGAATTATCTAAATTTAGATATGGACAAAGGTGCTATGTCAACTTGATTCAGATGGTGATGGGCGTACCAATGGACAAGAACTGGGAGATCCTATGTGTAGTTGGTCTCCAGGAAATGACGATGTGCTGCTGTCCAATTTTACAGCTACGCATCCAGGTGCTATTAACGATAAAAATCAACTGCTCAATTAACGAGTTTAATTGCATACTTGTATGTGAATAATCACTATCGAGGTCATAGATAGACAACAACAATCCTTAATTTTTATTTGTTTTTCTACTAATCAATTATTCCCTACAATTTTATATATAAAGTATATTATAGTCGTCTGTTTTGTACCCTTTTTAATTATGTATTTGTAGGAAAATACATTCTATCTAATCATTACAAAAATTTTCTGCAAAATGTTTTCTATTGATATGAATCTAAAATTATTATAGAATTATTACTTTATGAAAGCACAATATTAATACGTAATTTTCAGGAATATGTGATCCGATTGATAGCAAAACGTGTATGGATAGAAACAAATGGCTTAAATGTAACGATCAACAATTGGATTGTCCTGCTATTAGCGACCCAGGTAATTTGTTCTCTCATTTTTTTCTAACTTGGATGTATCTCAGTGATTAACATCAACGAATTTGTTATTTTGATTTATCAAGTACTAATATATCAAACATGTCCAAATAAAAAAAAACTCGAAGTGCCACAAACGACACAACCCAAAACAAATAGATAAATAAAAGAAAATTAGCGCCTCCAAACATTGTGGTGACATAAAGGTGTTTCGGAGAGTGAGTATATTGTCTTGGCATGATTGACACTTCTATGGCAACCATGTGTTCTGCAGGAATATTGCCTCACAAAAATGACTCATTTATGTACTGTAAACGTGGGTATTTTTGCAAATACAAGTGCTCCCATTAAAAATGTTTAATGAAGATAAAAATCTTATTGACTTAATAAAGTATCCATATTAATTAAAACTGATTATTTATGTGAAATATATTTATCTGTAAATTATGTTGATTAACAGCTATATCCGTCTGTAAATGTATTTATTTTCCCTCCGGGTGTGTATATAAAAATTAAGTCATAAAAAACTTCTGTCCTAAACATTGTACCTGATGAACTCTAAGTTTGTAATCAAACGTCATAAAAATTTGAAAAACGAAATGGATTTTGATAAACGTGCGTTTACTGCCGTAATTAAAGAACGTAAACACTGCTACAACTATTCCTATTATTTGTAAAATTAAAATAAAGTTGTAGACTGTACTGTTTATAAAACGAGTTTGTAAATGTATGTGACAAATAAATTACTGCGCTGAAGGTATAAATTTAAATTTTATAGTGCAGCGTTGTTTTTCTCAAATTTCATGTTCTTTGATTCGTTAAAACAAAATAATTCGCGTGGGGGTAATTTTCGCGGATATTTCTTGGCAGTGAATTTAGCGAAAATAACCCCAACGCGAAAATTTCCACGTTTACAGTAATAGGGAATTCGAAATCTTACTTGTCGTTTAAAGAATTCGTTTTTTCAACAAACTATCGACATATCAGTGAATGCTAGTTGTCTTTATCTACTAGGCAAATCTGTTATATACTAAGTTCCTTCAGGAACTACCGAAAAAGAACAGGGTAACCCTGCCTAAATCTTTAATTTCACATCATACAATTTATAATATTTTGTCATTAATCAATGCTATGTTTGGCAACTATTTGAATTTAGTATAGCTAGTTATCTTTAAATTAACTCTTACCTATACCTTGTTCTTAACTTATACTAAACAAACCTGCAAACTCAAACTCTACGACAATACCTCAACTTTCCAATTAAAAACTTCCTGTTCAAAGATTGCAATCTTCAATCAAAATCTACGGTGTTTACATTTTACAACTTGCACTTTATGCTACATCATGCGATTGATATTCAATTGTTCTACACAGGAAACTGCTGCTTAATGTTCAGCTAAGGGATTTGCTAAACATTAGTTGATATAATCAACACATAACGATATCGCCACCAAATTTTTTCTGAACGTTATGGGAAAACATATAATCAATATTTTTATTTTAAGATTATTTTCTCCTGGCATGACAATAAGGAGCTCGACAGATTTCTCATTATACGCATACTTTCGTCCGGTAAAGCATATTGATTGGGTTCATGTTATTAAATTTTAGTTTTTTTTATTTCTGTTTTCGTCATACGTGTTTGTCTAAATGCAGATTTTTAAGTACCTGTGGACTTTTTGGCTTTTGTAGGTCGGTCGATTTCGTCAGAATTTGAAGGTATAGAAAGCATATCAGAGCAGCTTCAGTTTATGAAAGCCATCTCTTAAACTATGTGGTTTTTTTTTGGAAATTTTATTTATTTTAAATTGGGGCCGATAAATCTGTTCTGAATTAGGCTTGAGGTTTTAAGTTTCCTACCCGATTCAGAACATGTAAAATTAGAGAGGTATAGGTGTTTTGTTGCGATTATGTCTTTCTCAAAATGTTTTGTTTCCAGGAAATGAATTTTCATTACAGTTCTGATGCTATTTAATTGAAAACAAACTATATCTACCGAACGATATCGGTGCTTGCAATTTAGCTAGATCTTGTCGTGTCTGGTCTTTAAGCTTAAAGGCAATATTAAATGTGCAGGTTCTTTTGTAATTCAAACGCGTTGCAAATATTTTAACTTAATATCACATTATACGAAATCGACTAATACATAATATTATTTTCTAAAAATATATTGAAAAATCTACATTTTTATAGACTTGTGGTTTTTATTTTGATATTTTGATATGTTTTTGTTAGTTTGTAAGAAACAGCTGTTTCCGATTACACAAATGGTTTACATCAATATGAATGTTTTCAGATGTTAAGACATTTACTTTGATAATACCACAAACAAAAGTGCAAAAGATCGGTTCTAGATATGTCTGTACTTACTTTGACGTACCAATAGAGGGAAACTTTAGCATCATTGCTTCAAAGTTTATAATTTACAATAAACGAGTTGTACATCACGTGACACTGTTCGGTTGTGAACCAATAGGTATGCAATTACATTCATTACTGAAATTGTGATCTTTTGTATCCTTATTTTATATTTTGATTGTTTTAATATTTATTAATATTCATGAATACAAAAGTTTCTTTAATATTAATCATTTATTCGCTGTAGCAGTAATAATTATATGAAATAGAAAGTAAATATGTACATACTAAGAATTTAGAATAATGAAATTATAGTTAAAGGAGAAAGAAATGTACCAGCAGTGGTTTTATGACAAAAAGAAGAGGACTGACATGGCCACAACATATGTAAAAGTATGTGGCCCTTCACTACTTCAACTGCATGACACACTTGTATAATTATTGTGCTATAGTGTTAAAACACATCTCTGCCTAATATTTTGATGATTAGTGATATGACGTTATACTTTAAAATAAGATCCACGGCACTTTAGCGTAATGCGCGAATGATTTTTTGCAGCTACATTGTAAGTTTTTTGCTTGACAAGAAAATAGCAGAATATCCAGCCTTGCAATAAACGCCAAAATAATACCTAACATACAAAGGGTACTTCCACCAACAATCTAAAACTATGTCCATGAAGGAATATGAGCCCGAAACCTGACATTACTCCTGGTTAAATCAATATTGAAAATATTTCCTCAAAAGTGTTACTTATCAATATTTCTGTCATGATATAAATCTTTAGAATTTCTAATTGATTTCTGGATAAAAATCCATGACGTTACAAACTAATATCATATCCGACAATGTTCTGAATCAATCCATCATAATTTGGGAAGTGTGAAAACTAATCGATTAAGGCAAAAATATATTTATATACCTGTTAATGTACAGCACACGTAATGGCTGTATGCAAAAAAACTTTTATCAAACACTATGTTTAGAATTAAATGTTTTGTTTTGCCTTAATTTGAAAAGAAATACACTAAATGACATTACATCTAGAAGAATGATTCGGCAAAACAAATAAAGACTGTGCTAATACTAAACTACCAGTATTGTTAGAACGACAATTACAACAGTAGCAACTGAAAATCAAAATAGAAAGCGTATGCTACATTTTGAAATGGGGAGTTAAATGTTTTATTAGAAAAACAAAAAGAAATCAATTCTTTGGTTTTATTTGAAAAGCCAATTATTACTGTACATTAATAACTGTTCCATCTGCTGCACATTATTTGTTTGCTATGAAAGCAACAAACGCATTTGATAATCAACATGATTTTTATACATTTATGAAGTAGAGAATCCACCGAGGGCAAGAGATCCTCAGACATGTGAATATAACGCTGGTCCGCCAAACTGCCAAACTTTGATCGTCTGGACTGTAGGCCTAATAGGAAAATGCTATTCTAATGATACAGGAGTTGCATTGGGTAGTTATGGTTACAGAAGATTTTTGCTTGTGGTAGGTTTTAATTATTGCCTATTGTTAAGTGGTATATATAAAAGTACTGAACAATGACAATTTTTATTACGATATCAATTTATTAATTGCGTTCTTAATTTTATGCATAATGCTCTTTTCTATTCTATATAACCATTTATCACTAGCACATTTTAAGTGACTTATACGGTACAACGAAACTTCGGCTTCTAGAATGAAATTGTCAACAGTTAAAGATTATTGTTATAATAACTATTATCTTCAGGTAATTTATTAAACTTATATGAATTATGATCCATTTTTCTTCCTGTGTTTTGTTCAACCTTTATTAGATTTCGACTGTTACTTTGAGTGTATTACAAGTTTGAATGTTCCCTCTTCTCATAAACACTCTATATTATAGATTCATTACCACAACGATGATGGTCGTTCGGATTATACAGATAGTTCCGGAGTACTTTTATACTATACCCCTCACCTTAGAAAATACAATTCCTGTATACTGCTTATTGGAGATGCAGCGGTGTCATTGCCACCAGGAAAAGAAAAAACGCAAGTGGAAGGAATTTGTTACGGCCGATGCACATCAGGGATGTTTAAAGGACCAATATACATCAATGTGGCTTCTCATCATATGCATAAATTAGGTCTGTCTTATATTCATAATTGGTCATTATTAAAGAAACTAATAGGGTAACACATGGAAGACCATCGATGCAATTAGGAATTAAATGCAGTTGCACGATAATCTTTATATTACCGGTTATTAATGATTCTTCCGACCGAATTTTAACTTCCTTTGTTTCCTTTGCTCGTTGCTGACTTCCGTTACTTTTGGTTTTAAACTTTGTAAAAGACATAAAATGCCGCAGCATGCGTCTTATGCGTCTTATGCGTGCAATAATTTGTTAATAATAAAACTTAGGCCCTGCCAATGCTGGTGAACTGTTTGTTCGACGTCCACATTTCAATGTTTATATGATAATGATATATTTTAAAAGAAATGTACACCTTAAAACTGAGAATTGTCATATAATTTTTATCATGCTCCTTAAATCAATTTTGCATAACGGTAAATTAAATTTAACTCTACCGTTACGGATGACCCAACGATAACGAGTGATAGTAACTTTTGCTTTCGTAAATGCTTTATTACAAATTTTCTTTTAGGACTGTTACACAAATTAACACACTGTTTACTCTTAATGTTCCTTTGACCAGTGTTCCAACAGGTCTGTAATATACGATCAAACCCATGCTCTGAAGCACGTGGTGTTTCAATGACATTATGCATCAAAACCTTACGTACGGTCAACCGTTTCACTGAATTCACAGGTTCACAATTCATATACAATAAGTAAGTATCATTCTGCACAACGCAATTTGCACAGGTTCACTTCGTACGATGTATATGTTCTCAAGAAAACGGGATTTTGTATTCTTTTAAATTTCACGAAGTAATAATTAAAAAAGCAGTGAACATCTAATTCTCTGTACAACACAACTTGCTACGGTAACATTATTCACCAGATTTCAAACTTGATCTGCAAGTAATATTACACTTTTTTTATATATTTTCTCTTTGTGCTTACTTATAAGTAATTAAACAGCTCACAAAAACCCATACGAGGATTCGTCTTAGAATATTACACTGTGGATAAAAGAATCTATTGACGTTTATGCAATCCAGAATATAATACTCCTCATACATGTATTTCGATTTTAATTTCAAAATTATAAGTTGTTCTTACCCTATGCATCAATATTCCAGCCGTACGGTGTGTATATTTTTTCAATTGATCAGGTATGCAAGAGCTTGCAACGAGTATACTGATTTTTGCAAACGCCATATATTTCTTTGGGGTAAACGTATAAACCTAGGTTAC
Organism: Limnoperna fortunei; assembly: GCA_944474755.1. Classification (NCBI taxonomy): domain Eukaryota; kingdom Metazoa; phylum Mollusca; class Bivalvia; order Mytilida; family Modiolidae; genus Limnoperna; species Limnoperna fortunei. Next base: position 56,846,748 of record OX104120.1, read on the forward strand.
AAGAAAAAACGACCCGTCTGCGACTTTAATAAGTTTTACTATAGATACCACTTCCTTGTCGAAAAATTTTAAAATATGGTTACAGATAGTTTTCCCAATTTTTGAATTCAGTGTACAGTGAATGTGCTACGATGATTGTTGGATACACATATTATTGACTAGTGGTATATGATACCTACTTACAAACTCAAATACTACAGTAATGGAAGCGAGAGGTTTAGCATGCCATAAAACCTGGTTTAACCCACCATTTCTTTTGAAATGCCTGTACCAAATCAGGACCATTTCTATAGTTACGATATTTTTGGTTGTAAGTTCTGGAGTTGCCGGTTTCTCTGATTTGTTGATTGTCTGTTTTTACAGTTTTATCGGTGTTCGGTATTTTGTTATTACCTTCATTTCTATATATTTGAATTGTAACTTACTGACCCCTTCTTTAACCAGGCAGGAACTGGCAATAATTAAACACTGTCAAATTCTAATATACCTAAAGGAAGAATCAATTTTGTCAGGTTTAATAGCTTAATTTTATATAAATGGCTAGAATGTGATTTTGATTGAAGTTCCCGTTTTGAAGTTTGGTATTTTGATTGCCAAATTATAAATTTATTTAACTGAATAAAAGTACATGATGGTCATATGGGCAATCATAAATGGTAAGTTTGAATTATTTCAACAATTCGTCGAACCTAAGTAATGTTTTAAAATCTACTAAAAGAAATGTGTTGTTTTACAGGTCGACATCAGATGATACAGCAGTACAGAAATGGTAAATTGGTAACAACAATAACAAACGAAACCGACTATTCCTATAGAGGCCGAAAGGCGTTTTTGTAAGAAATTAATTTCTTTCCCAGTTTTTATTATCGAAAATGCCAAGATAGTTTTTGGTTTGGAAAGTCATTTTTCCAAACAACAAATAATATATAAGCCAAAAACACCAACAACGTTATAGCTTTGAAAACAGCTATTGATTTTTTGTTTAAGTAACTTTAAAAACTAATAATTCCAATAATGTTGATATTTTGACATGCTAAATGATATTTTTTAATTATAGACAAAGAAAACCCGTTAAAGTATTGCCAGGCGATGAACTGAGAACAGTGTGTGTATATGATACAAGTTCAAAAAATACAACGACACGATTTGGTTGGTCAACTGACGAAGAAATGTGTGTTGCTTTCTTAGAGTTTTATCCAGCGGACAATGTTACTGCTATGCACTCCTCTGGATACAAGTCCTATTGCTACTCTTGGATGAAGCTACCCGAGTGTATCATGCATAATGTCTTATCACACGTACCTAAAACTAATTTGCACACTTAACGGCCAGACATTCCATAAATGAATGATATGGTAATAACAAATACTTGTTCCTCTGAATTGATCTTTTTCTGTATTATATAATAGAAACGCGAAATTTCCCATTCTTTTTCAATATCAATCGAACATTCAATAGGAATATAGTGTGTATATAGTGTGGAGGTACTTGAATCTATTGCATCAAGTCTAACTAGAGGCAAATACATCTAAATTCTATTGCATCAAGTCTGAGTGGAGGAACATATATCTACTATCGATTGCAACAAGTCTGAGTGGAGGTGCATGCATCTACTGTCTGTTGAACCAAGTCTGAGTGGAGGTGCATGCATCTACTGTCTGTTGCATCAAGTCTGAGTGGAGGTGCATGCATCTACTGTCTATTGCAACAAGTCTGAGTGGAGGTGCATGCATCTACTGTCTATTGCATCAAGTCTGAGTGGAGGTGCATGCATCTACTGTCTATTGCAACAAGTCTGAGTGGAGGTGCATGCATCTACTGTCTGTTGCATCAAGTCTGAGTGGAGGTGCATGCATCTACTGTCTTTTGAACCAAGTCTGAGTGGAGGTGCATGCATCTACTGTCTATTGCAACAAGTCTGACTTGATGTACATGCATCTAATTTCTATTTCATCAAGTCTAACAGAGTATATCTATATTCTATGGCATCAAGTCTGTCTGGAGGTTCAAATATTTATACTTTGTATGGCATCTTGTCTGGGTGGAGGTACATATATCTACTGTCTGTGGTATCTAGACTATCATCATTTATCTGATAGGTCTGCCTGTCCTCGTTGTAACCATCCAAATGAAGATCCCTGCCATTTCTGCATGTATTGCCCCTTTTATTGTATTCAGAAAGAAAATCTTCAGAATACATTTGCAACGTTCAATATTTACTTCAACCTTAAAAATATTTTATATGGCAGCCCAATTTGAAGTGATGAACAAAATAAAACTTTGGTCCTGTCTGTGCATGACTTCATAAAGGGAAGTAAAAGATTTTAGTTAATTAATAGTTATACAGGGATATAAATGAATTATAATTATTGATGTATTTATCAATCGAGAGCACTTATGATAATATGACTTCTAAAATATAATATGTTGATTCTCTACATTGTTTATATTATTAGTTATTCATCATCTATATTTTCTTCCTATTTGTTCATGTACTCGAAAAGCCACAAATCTCACATTCCATATCTTTGCTTGAAATCTACATTTGGTAATGATTTATACATGTAAATCATCAGATAATTCATCATTATCTTACTTGTTAATTACTAAGAACATTCGATAACTGAGATTTTTTCTTTGACTTAATCATGACTTGTCTCTGCCATTGTTTGATGCTACAATGGAGAGGATATATAGGATTGGTCCTGCTATCCAATCAATTCATGTCTTTCATTAATGAAGTATGTTTAAATCAAATCAAGACTAACTGGAGGTACATATACCTAGGTATACTGTCTGAGGCATAAAATGTCATTTATCTGTGACATCAAGTCTGACATGAGGTTTATATATCTTCTGTATGTAACATCAATTCTTAACGGATGTATGAAGAATGACTGGTGATACATATATCTACTGTTTGTGACATCAAATTTGAAAAGTGTTCTTTCTGTGATATCACGTCTGGCTGGAGGTACATATATACTGTGTGTAACATAAAGTCTGACCTCCGGTCACACTCCAACTGTATGTGATATTGATGGTTAATATCTACCATCTAATAGATCTAGTCGGATTGCAGTCGCTCATACCGACTGTTTATTATGTATGTTATAACAAGAAAGTCGACACATCTAGACTAATTGTTCATATTGTTTAACACATCTGACAAACATTTCAAAGAAAAATCGTAGAATTAATAGATGGCTATGCAAAGAATTTAATTGTATTTGATGTCCAACGAGTAATATTTGAGCTCTTTTTCAGAGCGAGATGGTTTGAAAAAAGTAATGAATTTGTATATGCACAACGGAATTGGGAAAAAGTATTCATTGAATAAAACTTGATTTTATTTTATCCGAATAGTTTTCTTTTTTAACCAAAACGTTTTCTTTTATGAGTCCAAGCAAATTTACAGCATAACCGGTACAATGAGTTCAGCTTTATTACAAGACAACATAACGCATTTTTCTTATACCTGCTTTGTCAGCTATATTACAAGACAACATATACAAATGTTCATATGCCTGCTTTGTCAGCTATATTACAAGACACGGATACAAAGTTTCCTATGCCTGCTTTGTATGCTATATTACAAGACAACATATACAAAGTTTCATATGCCTGCTTTGTCACCTATATTACAAGACAAAATATACACAGTTTCCTATGCCTGCTTTGTCAGCTATATTACAAGACAACATATACAAAGTTTCATATGCCTGCTTTGTCAGCTATATTACAAAACAACATATACAAAGTTTCCTATGCCTGCTTTGTCAGCTATATTACAAGACAACATGTACAAAGTTTCCTATGCCTGCTTTGTCAGCTATATTACAAGACAACATATACAAAGTTTCCTATGCCTGCTTTGTCAGCTATATTACAAAACAACATATACAAAGTTTCCTATGCCTGCTTTGTCAGCTATATTACAAGACAACATATACAGAGTTTCATATGCCTGCTTTGTCAGCTATATTACAAGACAACATATACAAAGTTTCCTGTGCCTGCTTTGTCAGCTATACTACAAGACAACATGCACAAAGTTTCATATGCCTGCTTTGTCAGCTATATTACAAGACAACATATACAAAGTTTCATATGCCTGCTTTGTCAGCTATATTACAAGACAACATATACAAAGTTTCATATGCCTGCTTTGTCAGCTATATCACAAGACAACATATACACAGTTTCATATGCCTGCCTTGTCAGCTATATTACAAGACAACATATACAGAGTTTCCTATGCCTGCTTTGTCAGCTATATTACAAAACAACAAATACAAAGTTTCCTATGCCTGTTTTGTCACCTATATTACAAAACAACATGTACAAAGTTTCCTATGCCTGCTTTGTCAGCTATATTACAAGACAACATGCACTAAGTTTCCTATGAATGCTTTGTAAGCTATATTACAAGACAACATGTACAAAGTTTCATATGCCTGCTTTGTCAGCTATATTACAAGACAACATATACAAAGTTTCATATGCCTGCTTTGTCACCTATATTACAAGACAACATATACACAGTTTCCTATGCCTGCTTTGTCAGCTATATTACAAGACAACATATACAAAGTTTCATATGCCTGCTTTGTCAGCTATATACAAGACAACATATACAAATTTTCATATGCCTGCTTTGTCAGATATATTACAAGACAACATATACAAAGTTTTCTATGCCTGCTTTGTCACCTATATTACACGACAACATATACAAAGTTTCATATGCCTGCTTTGTCAGCTATATTACAAGACAACATATACAATGTTTCATATGCCTGCTTTGTCACCTATATTACAAGACAACATATACAGAGTTTCCTATGCCTGCTTTGTCAGCTATATTACAAGACAACATATACAATGTTTCATATGCCTGCTTTGTCACCTATATTACAAGACAACATATACAGAGTTTCCTATGCCTGCTTTGTCAGCTATATTACAAGACAACATATACAAAGTTTCATATGCCTGCTTTGTCAGCTATATTACAAGACAACATATACAAAGTTTCATATGCCTGCTTTGTCACCTATATTACAAGACAACATGTACAAAGTTTCCTATGCCTGCTTTGTCAGCTATATTACAAGACAACATATACAAAGTTTTCTATGCCTGCTTTGTCAGCTATATCACAAAACAAAATATACAAAGTTTCATATGCCTGCTTTGTCAGCTATATTACAAGACACCATATACAAAGTTTCATATGCCTGCTTTGTCAGCTATATTACAAGAAAACATGTACAGTTTAGTATGCCTTCCTTGTCAGCAAAAAAAATGAAAAACGACCGAACAATAAAAGCCAAAAGTCAAAGGACAGTTAAAAATCCGTATATAGACAAACATACACAACGCAGCACAAGCACCAAAAAAAAAACAAAAAAAAAAAACAAACAAACAGAAAGAGAGTTGCCCGAACCCAATAAGAACCATCGGTGCACGTTTGTGCTCCGGACGAGTAAGCAGTGCCTGCCTTTTATTAGACACCCGTCGAGTTACTCATTGTCATGTCTAGGAAAACGTCAAATCCAGGAATAGGAAACATTACCTATGACTCTGCGAAAATGTCTGATCGTATTTGAGGGATTAATTATAACAAAGTTTCCCATGTCTGCTTTGTAATCTATATTACAAGACACACATACAAAGTTTTCTGTCCCTGCTGTCAGATTTATCTTACAAGAAGACATCTAACAATTTCTATTATAAGAATTCATCTGACATTTCAAACCAATGATTGAAGTGAATTATAAGACTTGCCGGTCATTTGTGCCATTTACAGTTTTACTTCTCTTGCTGTTATAGTTTTCAAGTTATAGGACAACAATAGACGATTTCATAAAACATATGTCATTTAAGGGCAATAACTCCTATAAGGAGTCACTTGACAATTTCAGACCAATAAAATGAATTGTAGGACTTGTATAGCTGATCATTTTTGTCATTTACAGTTTCACTCTAGCTCTTATAGTTTTCACAGTTATATTGTAAAAATGTTGTCAAACATTTTCATTAAAAGGCAATAACTCCTATAGGAAGCTATACACAACTTCACACTAATAGCAACTATTGTAAAATTTAAGGTTTTGATCAATTTGAAGTAAGGTTTTCTCTGTAGATATTATAATTTGTTAGATATTGACCAAAAACGTGTGTCGACGCCTATGTTTTATTTTAGTAACAGCGGCCATCTTTGTCGTTGATCAACACCCTAACTAAAAATTTGAAACAAGGAACCTTAAAGATGATTGTGGTTAAGTTTATAAGAAATTGGACCAGTGGTTTCAGAGTTTTTTTAAAAAGTTTTCGACGGACGACAAGTGATGGCAAAAGCTTATATTGTGCAGATGAGCTTAACAATGAGTTTATTTGTTTGAGAAGCACCTTTACAGTAAATTTTTAGGTCATCATTTTTTATCTTGTCCCAGAAATTACTTAATGTTTTGATTGACCTTCATCCATTTGTCATGAAATGCCATAATGACCAGGACTTGACCGAACTCCTAAGGGAATCACGCCTGGGCTGCTCCATTACTAGTAACGGGACCTCTTTGTAGCACTTTTCAAAGGATCTACATTATTGTTTGTTTGTTTGTTTTATGGTATTTAACGCCACTTTCAGTAATTTTTCAGCTATATCATGGCGTCCAGTCTTTATTGGAGGAGGAAGCCGGAGTACCCGGAGAGAAACCCCGACCTTCGGTGGGAAAACTGGCAATCCTTGTCAATTAAGATTGGAGTCGAGTACACCCTGCCTGCAGTGAGAATCGAACCCGCAACCTCAGTGTTGTTCATGGTGTGTATTGTAATGCCTGCTTTTACGAGACCATCACAGTAAAGACTGTGTATGTCATGGCTGCCATCTTATTACACCAATGTCACACTACATAGTATAGGGAGAGAATGTTCCACCTTGAGTGTAAAACCTTACTAATTAAAGTTTTTTTTGGAAATACTATTCATCAAACATAAGGGCGTGGATAATCTCAATTGACTACTAAGCTCATAATCCATTTATACGTATTGTATGAAGTATGCGCTACATGTATGTGACCAAATAATTGCCCAATCCCAGAAACGTGTAACATGATGTTGAGATGCATCATTTTATTTAGACGTGTGATGTACAATGTAACTGTCCACCTTGGGTACTGGTCAAGGAGTAATTCTTGCCAATTTAAAGTATACATACTACCGAACATTATGCGGAATCTTAAACTACCATTTGTGTTCAACTTAGACAGTTATGAATAGTGTTAAAATTAATTAAATGAGTTGCAGCTTACTATAGAATATTAATAGCACAGAGTGTATATCGAAAATGTAATTGAAGTGCCACAGAACACAATTAGATTAAACGACGACTGTAATTACTTGAGATTGATTGGATGTGTGCTTTACGTCCATTGAGCAATATTTCAGCTATATTCAGGGCGAGAACAAGTTATAAAACAATAAATCAACTTAAACAAATGGACACAGATAAATGTTGCTGCATTCAGCATCAGTAACCAAAAAAACAATTACGTCATAAGTATTACGTAAATAGCATTAAAATGTCACGCCTACCAGACACTCATGTACTAATCAATAGCAACCTATATACCAAATAATGTCATCTAACAATGCATGGTTACAGAGGAACGGACTTAATCCAAAAACTTTAACATAGTCGCTGGAGAGTGAAATTGAGGTCAAGGTCAGGTGACACCTACCAGATAGTCATGGACTATTCATCAGCAACCGTTATACCAAATATTGTCATTGTACCATGCATGGTTGAAGAGAAACTGCCTTAATCCACAAACGTCAACGTAGTCATTGGATCGTGAAAATTAGGTCAAGGTCAGGTGTTACCTACCAGATAGTCATGTACTATTCATCAGCAACCTATATACCAAAAATTGTCATCCTACCATCCATGGTTAAAGAGGAACTGCACTAATGCTTTAACACTATAACATAGTTGCTGGAGGTTGAAATTGAGGTCAAGGTTAGGTGACATCTACCAGACAGTCATGTACTATTCATCAACATCCTATATACCAAATATGGTCATCCTACCATGCATGGTTACAGAGGAACTGGCCTAATCCAAAAACAATAATGTTGTCACTGGACCGTGAAATTGAGGTCAAGGTCATGTGACAGGTGACTGACTGGCAAGTACTCATCATAAGCTACCACTGGACCAAATTTGATGGACTTAGGGCTTAAGCTTACAAAGATATTAAGCAAAATGTATAAGTGTTGACGCCGCTGCCCCTGGACTCGCATATATATATATCTCGCCTGTGACGATAAAGGGGTCGGACATTTGTTAGCGGCTACAATGAGCGACCCCACAAGTTTAATTTCAATCGACACAAAGGATATTTTCAACGTTCATAAAGCATTTAATTATATTTTAACATTGCCAAATATTGATTATGTTGCTGAAAATTTAGAGAAGCTTTGTTCTGAATGTTCTTGCAAGTTAACCTCAAGGAATACCTATGACGTCACATCTAAGAAGTGAAAGAACGGAATTTATTTCAAAAGTGAATATATGGAAATTATTTCCCATTAAAATCTCAGTATTTCATCTCTGTCAATGTAATAAATACAGTAATTTTTTTGTAGATTAATACTATAACATCACTTAAGTCATGTGGTCTGTGTATGTGTGGATTGGGGGGGGGGGGGGGGGGGTGAGAGGGTTAAGAAAGCAGTTGTCATATCTTGCCACCAAGAGCATTCTTGGAAGATCAATGCTGGTAGTGTTTGTTAGAATGGTGTTCAATGCCACTTTCAGCAATTTTTCAGCTATATTGTGGCATCTAAGTTTTATTGGATGAGGAAACCAGATAGAGTACCTAGAGAAAACTCTTGATAATTGGTAGGAAAACTGGCATCTTTTGTCAGTTCAGATAGGCATTGAGCACACCCTGTCTACATTGACTCAAACCTGCAACCTAAATGTTGACACATGATACTTTGTTTGAATGCCACTTTGAGCAATTATTGAGCTATATTGTCGCTTACAGTTTTTATTTTGGGGAGGCAGCAGGAGTACCCAGAAAAAACCCAATCTTCAGTAGAAAAACTGGCAATACTTGTTAATGACATTCTGCCCGCATGGAGGCTTGAACCCAAACCTCAGTGTAGACAGGCACGTGGTCACTAGTAGATGACTAACTACCTTAACCACTCTGCCACTGAGGAAAATATGGCTAAATCTGTACTGTCAATTTGAACAATTTGAAAGAAAAAGAACCTGAGCACTGATTTCTTTAATGAAATAAACAACCATTTTCATGGTTATTCAATAAATTATTCACAATGTATAAATTATTTTCTTTACATTTAACAACCATCTGGATGTAATGAATGTAAAACTCAAGAAAATTTTCATAAAAAAATTATAAAAATAAAATTGGACGGAAAAGAAAAATAAGAATAATTTATACATACACCAATGTATATTATAAATAACATTTTTTAAAACACTATGACAACGAAAACAACATTTGACCTGAAATCAAAATACTGAAAAACAAAATATTCATCTTTTGATAAGTATGTGATAGGTGGGGAAAAATGCTTCAACACATTAGAAAATAAATAAAACTTGAAACAACTTAGTTTTATGGATAATCAAAGCAATTGCTGTTCAAAATGGATCCCTTGCACTGTCTTTCTACCAAAAGGAACAGCTGACCATTAGAAAGTCATGATAACAATAATTTTACAACTCAATCTTAAAGATCAAATTACCCAGCATGCAAAGTTATATGCCATACAGGAAACAAAAGCTGCATAATACAATGTGCACTGCTGTACTGATAAATAATGCCAAAATTTACTGATTAACAGTGACAGTGACAACAAATGATGAAAAAAGGAAAATATCACAGATTAATACAGCATTTTATGTGCAATTATTATTTAATGTGTTAAAAAAAAAACCTAATTTAAATATAATAAATAATGTGACATATTATACTTCTATAAACTGTACGGAGATGAGATTTCTTCAAGTTGAAAGCTATTGCTCTTTAGAATAAAGGAACCAATGCAGACAGATACCATTTTATCTGAATGCAATTTTACCAAACCAACTTCATTATAATCCTTTACTTATATGACAATTATTACAGTGTGATTAGATCTTATCATATCTTATAAATTAATTCCTGGCCATTTAAGTCAAATCTAGATTTAATTCGAGTTTTTTCTTAACCACCATAGCAACATCAAACTTCTCATGCTTTTGGCTATAACAGGGCTTAAAACTAAAACTTGACTGAGATTTCCTAAAATGATCTGCATCTGAATTTTATATAAAGTTAAGTTGAATAATTCTCAAGATTTGAAAATATTTTTGAATGTCAGGTCTGACAAATTAAACATGTTTGTTGATAAAGGACAGAAAAATCACCAATAATTATAATAATGATACATGTACAAAAGTACCAGACATTTTAGCTTTGTACTTTTAACTCCCCCCTCCCTGCAATAAATAATCCCTGATACACACTTTATTTCTATAGTAATAATTTTGTTTACAAAAAAAAACTTGAATGTTTAAACAAGACAAAATTGTTCTGACATCATATGACCATTAATTTTAAAATGGATTACGTTTATTGTTGTATTAGATGCTATACTTAACTGTTGTTATTTATTCATTTTTTTTTTTTTATTACTTTGAATTTTGTACTTATTCTGTTTGTTTGTTGAGGAGTAAATACATTAATAATTCTTTCAAACTAGCCTTTGACACAATACATATTAATTATTTTTAAAATTCTTAATTAGTGTACTAAAACCCTGAACAAGAAAGTGCTTGAAAATGTGGCTGTTATAAAAAACCTTGTATCGTTGTATTTCTCACAGTTAAATAAAAATACCAATACAAAACACACATTTGAATGATTAAAATTGCTTTCACGTAACTATACAATTACAAAAATACATATGAGCTCAGACACCAAAATGTGTATTACACCATCTTTATGTAAATACACTGACTTATGTTTTTTTTATAATGTATTGAATCCATAAGAGTCATATTCAACTATTTTGTTTGCTCTGGGCCGTTCTAACACCCATGGTGCCCAGGGAAGGCAGTTTGAAAATGGCATGACCACCTTCAGTAGCAATTTTACTTTTACTGGGCAGGGCAGTAAGTTTTATGTAAACACCTATGGTGCCCAGTGACTTTGCAAATGGTGCCCCCACTGATAGTAGCATTGTTACTTTTTCTGTTTTATTTTCCATCCATACAGATGGTTTTTACACCAAAAAATGTTCACTGATGTCATAATGCATTCCCTGGGTTCCAGGTCTGTTTCAATGAAAACGCCCATATAATTTTTCTACACATTTCCTTTTACATTTCCAAGAAAATCTGAAGTATTTGTTTAATTTTATACCTACACATACACCTTCTTCCCTCATCTGTTTATGAAACAAGAAATAATGTGAAAAGAAATGTAATACCATACAGGGATTAATTAATGAATAGAGCTAAGAAGTTGTAAGAAAACTTTAAATTTCTATGAGTAAGCAGTTTCTAAAACTGTTCTATTTAACAATTTTCTCATTTTTAACAAGCATTGTAAATAACATTTTACAGCCATTGACATTTGAAAAAATTTAAAACATTTATCCAAGATACAAAGTATACAGATAAATCTGCCATTATGACTGTAAGGTTTAAGGCTGATCTGCATGAAAACATTGAAAAAGAAAGACTTGGTATACAGCATAAAAGTTGAGGTCATGTTGCGGTCACTTTGGAACCAATCCTCGTGATTGTGGAAACTTCTGCGATTGGTCACTTCTCTTGGATGATTTCGGTCTGACACTGAAAGTGAATCAATAGAAGTACACACATGCTTGATCAATTTAATAGAAATTTTTGTTTGTTGGTTTGTACAGGTTTTTATGTACTATTACACATATATTATTTTAGAAAATATGGCTGACTTTCAGCAGGTAAACTGACAATCATTGTCAGCAAGTATTACTGTATTCTAATGCACCCTGATAATACCCGCACTTTTTAACTTTAGAGAGGTCTGAAAATAAATCCCTACAATATGGCATGGTCGTGCAAAGCTGTTGACAATATTTCGGTATTGTATCATTTATTATTGCAGAAAAAAATGATGAAAAATCGTTAAAATGGACAGACACAAACACTGATACTAAAGACAAAATAACACCTATCCCCTATGAGGAGTAGGGGATGATAAGGGTTTAAACACACCTTTCCTGAATCTGGCTCAAACTCACAACCCAGTGTTTACATGACAGTTATCTACACTTTAGAGGGCTATTTAATTATTTGTTTTTTTAGTGAGCTTCATCCCTATTTTAGCCATTTTTCATCAATATCATGTGTACAAAATGTACACCCTTGTTTCATTTTATTTATCCGACTTGTTCTTTTAAGTTGTTTACCAGACTTGTTCCAAGCTGTTTATCTGATTCACTATGTGATATTAGCAATAGACAGAAAGACCAAGAATACATAAAATCTTGTTGTTTATGACAAATTTTGTCCAGTATGTATTGGGGGATGAAGTAAAAAGTACCAGCAGAAACTTGGGACAAGAGAACTGGAAATTTATATGTATGCAAATTCAGTTGAAATAGAGCATACCTTGACTATATTCTAACTCAAACTCACAACTCACATCTGTCTAATGACCCACTAACAATAAACTCAATAAAACATACACGTAACTCATCAATACACAATTTTTATTGGTTACACACAAATGTTTGAAATAAGAATTTGTTTAGTTTATTAACTAGTCAAAGATAATAAAGTAAAAAAATTGTCACATGGTCACAAATGTTAATAAGAATACTATAGATCACACTCAAATTATATGCCATTGAAAACTTCTTAATACATAATTACAAAAGATATACATGGGCTATAGTGTCCCACATCAAGTTCTCCCTTTGGCATTTCTTTGGTTGAGATATTATGCAACTTTAGCAATATCAATCACCAAAGTCTCATCTTAATCAAAAAGGCCAATTAAACAGTTCCATTAAAATCAGTTTCAACCTGTAGTCATAACTAGAAAATGTGTGTCAGTGACATTAATGTCCCGCTACTCCCTCCCCCTTTTTTCTAAGTTCACTCAAGTCTGAAATACTTTGCACAGCCCTACAGAAATTTTCTAGTGAAGAGATCACATCATGTTGTAACTTTGCATCAAGTTTTATAAAGATTTGAAATCTTCATTAAGAAAAGAGATTCAAAACAAAGGTAAACTGGAGGTCAGATGAACGGACGGAACAACATACGAACAGACTGAAAATCTATACCTCCCCAACTTTCCTTGGTGGTAAATTAAAAATAACATAGTACAAATGGATAATAAAACTTACTTCTTCTTAGGCTTGGCTTTCATACTGAATACATTTGGAGTTCTGAAAATAAAAATGGAAATACAATCTTTCACATGGACAAATAATCATTTCATCGAATCATTAGTTATACAATTCATTGTGATGTCGAGAAGTAGTTCTGACAAAAGTACATCTTGTATCGCAGAAAAAACTGTACATACCCTCCCTCTATATCAATATCTTCTTCATCCTGGAGAGCTGCATCCAAAGCTGCTTGAATTCGTGGTGCCACCTGTGGGAGGTCATAATCTCTTGTTGTTCGGTTAGGCATATCTAATTCAACCATCATTATGTTTTCACCCTAAAATAAAATGAATAAATTGTTTACTTATGCACAGGCAAATGGAAACTGGACAATTTAAAGAAAAGTGTAAATTCTTAGCTTGTTTAAAGTTGTTAAGCTGACTTGTTTCTTCTTAGCTGTTATGTCCCGATATGTAATACATGTGCTATGTTTTGCTATTTTGCAGTATTTTCATTTGATCATTAAGTGTAGTGTTACCCAATCTCATACAACTAGACTCGTTGTCAAGACATTGTTAAGTAAACAAATAGACATATAGAATCTAACACCGGTGGGAGGGCAAGACGGCAAAATCTCAGACACCCAAGTGAAAAGATTTCTGGTCTCCAACGAGGCTGTGCCGAGTTGGAGACCACAAGAAATCTTTCACGCGGGTGTCTGAGGTTTTCCCGTCTTGCCCTACTTCTATTTCTGACTAATAAAAATCGTAAAAAAAATCAGGTGCTGTTCTATTGGAAGATGTCAACAAATAGTTATCTACCCTGAACGTAATCTCCAGTGTACATTTGTTGCGTTTGTTTTGATCGTGGTTTTGATGTGTACCACTATCAGATTGCGGCATAAATTGGTTCATGGAAGCTCAGATATGTTGTTTTTATGTTAATGAGGGATCGACATTAACTGTAAAACTTACTTGTCCATTCGGACAAGTAACAGTCAGGTTTTACTTGTCCGAAAGTACAAAGTACTTGTCCGAATTAAACAACCCATGTTGGTGACTGGAAGTGGTGTGGATGTCACAAAACGAAATGTCAATTAAGATGACACGACGTACGTATTTAAAATTATAAATTGTTGGCCAAATTTAACAAGTTATGAAAATTTTATGACAGAAATCGAACTTCTTTCCATTTATTTGTATCAATAAAACGACAATTAATTCATTCACTTCATTATTTTATTGAAATAAATTGTTTTAGTCTAAAACATCCGACAGTTGTATCATAGTTATTTTAGAACATTTTTCCAGAAAGGCCGATATAAAATTAGCATCAACGATTTCATTGGATGATTATTTATAATAAGTAAGAAACGGGATTTCATTGGTTATTGTTAAGTGACGCGTGTTTATATTTAGAAAAGGGGAATTTTGGTCGCAATGCAGGGTTTTATTTTTAACACAATTAATGCGAGAATCGCCGCTTAAAGGACTTTTTAAAAATTTACGATTGTTCTAGATAAATTTGATTTTATTTTCACTTGTCCGATCGGGCAACTGAAACAAGCTTTTTACTTGTCCGAATTGTATTTTTACTTGTCCCGGACAATCGGACTACCGTTAATGTCGATCCCTGTTAATATTTAAAGAGGCCTAGTAAATCAACACAACTAAAGTATATATTTTATTATTTTTCTTGCTTAACCGACAGTTGATGTCACAATACATTTTTAGGGGAAAAGTAGTGTGAAATTCTGATCTCAACCTCACCCAGGGGTTGAGATAAGGATATCTCAACCGGCTAAAAATAGGTACCACGCTGTCTCATTAGTGAGAAATCACTATGTTACAGTGACACTTCTTGGATTTCATCATCCATTGAGCCCCTTGCTATCAGATATTTGTGTTGCAGACATGGGAAATTTGTTTGTTTTGATGTCTAAAAATTGCCAAATAGTTGATGCCCTTTCATGAGATAATGACAAGAAAATGCATTTAGTTCCAAACAATGTAAATAATCTATAATTCTGTTTCACTAAGAAGAAATCTGGCTAGTTAAAAGTTGATATATAAGTTGTTTACAGCTTTCAAAAAGGGGCCTAGTTACATGCAAACATGTTAATAAAAATATTTTGACGAAACCTAACTTGCTGCACATGTGAAATTTATTTGTAAAAAAAATGTGAGTTTTGCATAGCTGTACTTTCTTGTTTCACAGTTCATGTAAAAACATATGTGTACATTATATATTTTATAAAGTGTACATTATACAATTACTGATTTTGATAAAGGTTGCCATCTGGATTTCTGAATCAGAGAAAATGCAATATTCACTGAGCTGCTAGGCGAGGTAAATATACATTTTTGATGGTAGAGAAATACTAATAGCAACCACATATCAAAGTCATTAACTGTTTAATTACATGAATAAAACAAACAATTCATTGTCTATCGTTGCAAATCATGGCAGCAGACACATGCAATGTTGTTGACAAGATTTTGTGTTACAAACATGTAAATGAATCTGATAATGAACCAGATCAGAAAACAGATTAATAATGAATCCCTTTGGCCACTTGTGCAGTGGACAAAACTACTCATATTTTGATGTAATTTTAGTAATGTTGCAATTTAACATGACATGAAAGCTGTTTTTAGACCAATCAAAAACATGCAAAATTCTTTTCATATAATAAATATTTTTACACTGCCAGAAACTTTATTCTTTTGACATAAACTATAAAAACAAAAAAAATTTAAGTCCAACCAAAAAATTGGTAAAATACAGTACTTTAAAAACAATGTTTCAGGATATCTTAAGACAGGTTGGAGTAGTAGCCTTACATCAATGTTTTACAATACTAAAGCTTTTGTGTGGACAAAATTGATCTTTGAACCTCCTCTTATGCACTAATATGACTCTATGGTATTACAATCAAACAAGTACCTTGAATCTGGGGTTACCTCCCATTGCAGAGGCAACTTTGGCATAATCTGATACTGGTCTCCTGTTCCCTAGTGCTGATTCTGGTCTTTTGGCCATGGTCTGGTTACTGTTTAAGAAGAAATAATTAACATTTCAAATCAATCAATTTGTTTATCAAAAAAGTCTTTATTATGAAACGAATATGTTTTACATATATTAAAAAAATCTGAGGTATGATGGCCTACAATACCAACATGCTGGATCAAGAATATACAAAGACTATTTCCAATTCTCTACGGCCTTTTACCTTCTTTTCAAACACTGCAGATGCCTTACATTCTCACTGACACACCTTAAATATGGATTAAATCGTGACTCGAGGCGCCAAAATACAGAAAGTAGAAAAATACAATGTTAAACAGAATAAAGCTCACTAAAACCGCTATGTAGAGGATGCATCCTCTACTTGGTAAAATGGGCATTTTCTGCATGAAAAATGTAAAAAATTTTGTGAGTAACTTTGATGATGTTGCCCATTTAGCTTATTTCTGACGACAGAAGAACCTAATTTCAGCCTTTTACACTTGTAAAACAGGCATTACTCTGCTACCTATGTTATAAATCGGTTGTATGGAAATTGTATCACCTGAAAGTACTTCTGGACAGAACAGAAGTACTTTCAGGTTGTACAATCCATACACCGGGTAATAACGTAGGTACATGTAACTGAAATTACTATTGGCTTATGGGGGCCATATTTTAAGATAAATTCAGAACAATGGATAGTTAACAATGGAAATACATGTGCTATATCGTTAAATAAGCATACTTTTTATTGGCTAAAGGTCGCAGCTTCCAACCATCTTCCTCTTCCTCAAAATAAGCACGGCTCATTAATTTTTGTTTCTCTTCGACTGGAATGAAGTTTTCAATTATCAGCAGTCTGAAATGAAAACAAAATCTCGCATTTTAAACATCAAAGTGGCCTTAAGATACATACATAATTACATGTATACTTTTATGAAATGTTCATGTGGTCTTTTACATTAAAACATCCAGTGAAGGGTATTATATTTGCTATAATTTAACTCAGTAAAGATGATTTAGACACCCATTAATAGAAGTACTTGTTCAAATGCTTTCCTTCTGTGTCATGTATGTTCAAATTAGGATTTTACAATACGTCTTTTCCACGATCTGATATTAATAATAAATGGAGCTTTCACAGAATCAAGATTATGTAAAAGTTCCATTTATTGGTGTAGGAGGAATAGTAGATAAGAGATAGTGTATTGGACAGAAGGAAAGACGGACTGACATCCCATCTCTACATCCCCCTTCAACACTATAAATACTGTGATACATCAGAATATCGGCTGATTGTTATACCCCTAATATGAATGCAACTGCCATGTGTATTAAACAAGATTGATGATACGACTCACTACAATGTACCATGACAACAACAAAAACTACAAAAGGTCCATGTTAAATAATTTGTTGCATTTTAAACATATGTACAAGGGCACTTAACATTGTTCAATTATGTCTTTTGTTTGTTTTAATGTTGTTTAACACCATTTTCAGCAATTTTTCAGCTATATCATAGCATCCAGTTTTTATTGGGGGAGGAAGCCTGAGTACCGCAGTGAGACTCAAAACCGCAATCTCAGTGTTGACAGAACATGTGATCAAAAGGAGACAAACTATCTTAACCACCAAGGCCCCTAGCAATTATGTGAAAATGTTGATAGTTTTACTGACATACTTTCTTATTGCTTGAATGCTGCATCAACTAGGAACTTTAAAGAATGATAGATCAACATTTATTAAATCCTACATACTTCAGTTTGAGATCTCTGGTAAGTTCTTCTTGCGTTTGTTCCAACTCCTGTCTTTCTTTGGAATGTTCCTCCTGGAGGTCCTGAATTTCTTGTTTAGTTCCCTGTAGTTTGCTAAACAACTAAATAAAAAATGGCAAATTTAAATAGTGAATACTTTTTTGATGACACTTTCAGTAAAACAGATACACTGAGCAACAGATCTAAACAAATTGTAAATACACAAGAAAATGTGTATGGCAGATCTGACACAAAATTTTCTCCAACATTCAAATAATGATGAACAAATATTTTATAGACTAACTAAATAAAATTTCATTCAAATAATTCATATGTTTAACAATTAACTACAAAAATATTTTCTCCATCAAGGGATAAAAAAATCCTGTTATGAACATTCTATAATCCATTTGCAGATTATATTAAATGTGCACAACAGAAATTTCCTCCACGGAAAAAAATATTTTTTTGCAGTTAATACTTATAAATAAATTCAAACATTAGAATAAATTCAACAATTTTATTTGTGTAATATGACATTTTTGAAAAAAAAATGTAAACTGTAAGTTTTCCACAAAGTAATAATATATGAAGTCAAAGGGTGCATGTCTCCATGATGATGATTTTTTTTCCATTCTCTGATAGAAAATATTTTCCAGCCAATCAAAAGCCAGTATTCTCAAACAATTTATTTATTTGATAATTTCACATTTATTACATACATGTACTTGTACCTGTATATATCTGATAAAAACCCCAATAAAATACCAGAGTATAAATTTTATAAGGCAGGAAAGTCTTCTGAAATATACCTTTTTCAATTTCTTCGTCTTAACTTCAATTTCCTGTTGCAATGACTGGTACGTCTCTTGCATTTCTACAGCAGAACCTTCCTTCTCTTCCAATTTTTGCTGCATATCAATCTCTTTTCTTTTCTGTTCTGCAATCTCACGTCGTCTCTGCTCCAGCGCCCTCTGTTGCTCATTTGTATGGTCGACAATGTTTTTTCCACCCATCAGCAGTTTGCTTTCCATGGCTTTTATTTTGGCATTCAATGCCTCCTTAGCTTCTCTCTCCCGTTTTAATTTCTCTTCTCTGTCTTTCATTTCTTGAAGTAATCTCTCTTTTTCCTGAATAACAATTTCAAAGTAAACAATAATAATAACAACAATTAGCAAAACCATTAAAAAATGCATCAACAGGGATCTCAGTTTAGAGGAAGTATGATATGTAATTGAACAACCTTTTACAAATACAATAAGTAAAAATATATCCTCAATTTCTCTGGACAAATGACCCACATACCAGTTTCCACTAAACCAAGAACTGTTCTGATAAATCACTGGTCCTTACTAATCTTTATATTGAAAAATGTCCAAGCTGCACTAGTCCATCAGACAGGTGAAATCAGGTGGTCTAGAACTCTGGACCAGTGAACCTACTTAATGCCTACATTTGAAACATTTGTGACAACCAACATATTCTTGTTGATCTAGTTAGCACACAAGAAGCCATGTGCTTTGATATACCATGACTGCTTGGTTGGCATACATTCCCCACTGCATCACTGGTAGGTTCATTTACACAGAATTCTTCATTTTCAGTTATATTTTTCATTTGTAAATATACAAAATTGTATACTTTTTTTAACCAATCAGGGCTGTTGTTCTATCAACTGTTCCCTAACTTATTTTATGAAATCATGTTAATCAGGATGCAGATACAATTTTTACTTCCAAAAATGAATTGGAAATAAAAATCGAAGAATGTGTCCATGGGACACAGATGCCCCTGCTAAATGAAGTCCCAAACAGGAAGTAGTCTGACAGGTCTGAAAGTCGCTTAAGACGTACAAGTTGTGATACTGAACCACCCTGCCAAATATGAAATTGTTCTCATGTACGGTTTCTGAGAAAAGCTTGATGGAAATTCGTATGGACGAACGTACGTACGGACGTACAAATGAAGTAAAACTTAATGCCCCCCGACATGTCGTCAAGGGGGCATAAAAAAACTGGTCCTATGATTTTCTGAATTTCTTGAATATTCATGAAAATGAAGAATTTATATTGAGTAAACCCATGTCAGCAGTAATTGGAAGAGAAACCAGCCATAGGATACAGACGATAAGAAGCTACACAAGATATTATTATTGTCTCTGCTACTCGAATTAAAAAGTTCATTCTTCTAATGAGAGACTGTATATCTGGGCTATGCCTACTGTGATATCCATTTCCATACCTCTGAAATCATTGTCTGGTTACTAAGTATAGCTTGTTTCTCCTGCTCCAGTTTGGCTTTCTGTTCATTCATATAAGCTTCTTCATCTTCTTCATTCCCCTGACCTTCACCCTCACCATCGTCTTCAGAACCTTCAGACTCACTAACAATCTCACCTGAAAGCGATTAAAAATTAAATTTTAGGAAAGTGACCATGTAGAAAGCTCATTATCAGTGGTTTATATATGGACCACCTGGACAATATACTCTATTACACCCCCCATGCGCACAGCATTTTGCTTGCATTTTTTTTTTAATATTCCATACTGTACCTTTATAGTGCTAAAATACAATTTAAAAATTCTACATGATAACACGTCCATAATTTATATTATGCCTTTGTTGTTGACATGTCCGAAATCGTCCTTGACATTTGCTACGGGAATTTTACATAGGAAGTCAGCCATTTTAGTTTCTAAAGGGACCTAGCGTTGTTTTCAAAAAGATCATTTACTTCGAAAAAAAAGTATAATGGTAAATGGACAAACCGCAAGACCTTTCCCGCCTTTACTGCAGACGACATTACACAAAGGATTTCTAATAGACAACAATAGACTCTTCCAAACATACACTTCCATTGTAATTTAGGTCGCATTTCTATAGAAAATTGCTCTATCAAAATGAAAAATCTGCCACATTTAAAAATGCTAAATAACTGTGAAAAATAATTGTTGAATTCAATTTACACATTTTTGGATCTACAACAGGAGCATAAGCTGGATCAAATGCGGTAAACAGTTTTTATTTGTCAGCAAAAATACACCTACAGACACGATAACATTGAGAATAGTTGTCCTATTGCAAAACTGGACACAATGATAAAGCTGAACAAAATGCTAAAAATGGCATTAAACACCATTCAAACAAACAATCATTTGATTTAATAATTCTTTCTACTTCACAAGTGTCCAGTTATCTAACATGACATCACAGAAATGTAAAATTGCAGTGATGGAAAAAAAGGTTCTCAATAAACTTTTAAAATTACATCTTTTTGTGTACTCGCGCATCTCCATATCGGTGCCTAGGATAAAAGGTCCCTCTGGCGTCCACTGCAACTACAACTGGCTACAATGTGCTCAAAAGTAGTATTCAAAGGTATGAATACTGGAAAGTAAAGGCAAATGAACTTTAAATATATGAAACTATCAATATCTTACCAGCTTCATTTCTTCTTACACGTTTCTTCTTCTTTTTTTTCTTGGGACCTCCTTTTGCTTCCAGATGTGCTTTCAGTCTAAAAGCAAAGTTGCAATTAATAATTATGATACAACAATCTTCTGTCAAAAAAAACAAACAAACAAACAACCTTTTCATTATTTATCAGGATGAATACTTACCATAATTCCTAACTAAGGCAAATAAAGTCAGTTTTCTAAGTTAAAAGGTTGTTATACTATTATATACCTGGCAATTTCTTCTTGGAATTCCCTCAATAATGCATCTTTGGGATTTTCATTTATCTTTGGTTTGTTCTTGATGTTCTTTGCACGATTGGCATACCTGTAGATAATACAAATATTTAGTTTTACTCTTTTATCCGAGAGAAGCCATGAATGACTCGTCAAATGCGAGAACATAGACATTTAAAGAAATGACAAATAGACTAATAAAATGTTACAATTTCATCTGTCAGGGACTAAAACCCAAAGGGAATACTTAGATAATGCTGACCCATTACACATACATTCAAAACAATCTTTATCTAGAATGCGTGTTTGTGTCACATAATAAAATCTTGTTTATTTCTACTATGTTTTTCAAGATATTAGTCTCAAAATGGAAGAATGTAGAACAAGGAGGTCATACAAAATACTGACAAAACTTACAAATTTAAAAATTATGGCAATTAAAATACAGCTTGTTACAGTGAATTCTACATTCAATTCTTAAAAAATGAAAGAACTAACAATCTACTATATATTCTGATCAGGTACACCACAGCTCAGGTAGATTTTTCATTTTGTTTGTTTGAATGGTGTTTAATGCCACTTTCAGCATTTTTTCTGTTATATTATGGCGTCCAGTTTTTATTGAGGGAGCAAGCTGGAGTACTTGAAGAAAACCCCCAACCTTTGGTAGAAAATTCTTGTCAATTAAGAGTCGAGTGCACCCTGCCCGCAGTGAGACTCGAACCAGCAATCTCAGTGTTAACAGACCACATCATCAATACTAGTCGCACTACCTCAACCACTCAGCCACCAATTTTCATTTTGCTTTTTAATCCTGTACACAGTGACTGTAGACATGTTGTTTCTTTAAGTATTAACTATAACAAATATTTCCTCTATCGAGGAATAACAAAGTTTCCATTTTGCACGTTGTGAGAGATTGGACACTATTGGGATGCTGATTGCGGATGTGGGCTGCTGACTGAGGATGGTTTAAAAAACAATA
This sequence comes from Limnoperna fortunei, assembly GCA_944474755.1. Taxonomy (NCBI): domain Eukaryota; kingdom Metazoa; phylum Mollusca; class Bivalvia; order Mytilida; family Modiolidae; genus Limnoperna; species Limnoperna fortunei. Next base: position 56,869,601 of record OX104120.1, read on the forward strand.
TCCACCCGAGCTTGATCCATAAAACTACTGCAACTAATTCCATACCTGAGTGTGCTGAGAGTTTCATCATAATTATAACTGGCAGGACCAATATTGGCCACCATCACTGTCTTGGCATTGCCTCCTAATGAATCTGAAAAAAAAAGAATATGAGAAACGAACAGAAGTTAGCGAGTCAGATATAACATTTTGTTAAGTACATATATCCTGGAGTAATTGGTTCTGGATAATATAACAAACTATGTTATAGATTATAAATATTAGGGTGTACTCGACTCCATTGCAATTGATAAGGATTGCCATTCTACTACCTAAGGTTGGGAGTTTTCTCTTGGTACATCATATTCCTCCCCAATAACACTGGACGCTACGATATAGCTGAAAAATTGCTAAAAGTGGCGTTAAATGCCATTTGGTATTCTATTTTCCTTTTCTTCCTCAAACCATATAAATATACTAGGATAGACACAGAAGACTGAATAACATTTATATACTACTGTGAAATACTTTTTATTCGTGGGGTATCAATTTTCGTGGTTTTCGTTGAGGCCTCGGACCACGAAATTAAAAATCCAACGAAGAATAAAACTTCATTAACAGATGGGAACTTGGGAACAACGATCTGAAAATGTCCGAGATCGGACATTTATGTGTAAATGTAATATATGATTTTGTGGTTCTATCCATTACTAATGTTCAGCTCAAAATCCATCTTAATGATTATGTTACAGGTTTCATGTTTCGAATTTTGTTTTTATTAAATGTAGGTATTTTTTAATTGTAAAGCGTACGAAGAAACATCGACTTCCGGTCATGGTGGGGATATATCAGGTGTTCATTTTCGATGTTAAAAAGTAACAAATTATTATCGGAATTATGAGTTTGGTTGCTCCTTTGAACATGAATTAAAATAACAAATAAATATTTAAAAGATAAGCTATACTTTATCTTTATTAGTGCATATCAATGACACGCTATATCAAATGGATGTTGTGATAATATACCGATCGTGGCACAAATGACATTAAATTACACCTTTGTATTTATTGCTACTCAACACATGAAGTGACAAATGCCCTTCGGCTAAGAATGCTTCTATAGATAACAATTAGAGAATTAAATAGACTCAAAGTAGTTTTTATTGCAAGTAATCAATTAATTAATACATTACGTGTTTATAATTAGCTATTGATTTCCGTGTTGTTAATTTTACATTCGTTTCCACGCGCGTAAACAACATCATGTAATGAAACTGTTTTGTCTTCTTTATATGTTGATGTTTATTATCAACAGTGAAAATGATTCTGCTGTAATCATTTATTTTGATCGCTACCTCACTTTTTGCATTTTCGGAAACCGTCAGTCCACGAATTTAAGAATCCACGAACATGAAAAATTTTACTAAACCACGAAAATTGATACCCACGAATTTAAGTACTTTCACAGTAATCTATTTAGGACAATTTGAGTACAACATCATCAGTTCCATACTGGATAATATCAAAAAGTATGGTATGGTGGACATGTGTAACATAATTATGCATGGAACAACGTTGAAAATATGAATTATAAAAAAAGTATCAGTAAACAGTATATTTTTAATTTTTAAACAAGGAAATGTGTCTCACCAACACTGATGTCCCACTTGGCAAACACCCAATTTTTCTAAGTTCACTCAAGCATAAAATATGTGGAACAGCCCTACAGAATTTTTCCAGTGAAGATATCTTATCATGTATGTTCTGAATGTGTATCAAGTTTGTACAATATGCTAGCTCCACTCGCCAAAAAAAAGACATAAAATTGCTATCACTTGTGAAAGATCACTATGTTTTATTCCCAAAACGTACCTAAGAACCTATTATTCAGTACATTTTGTGTAATACAATATTCTTTTGTGACATCATGTTATCACAAGATTGCATGCCAAAATCTTCAAGAAATTTTCTTTATCCTTGATTGGTATAAAATGTTTCTTTATCCTTGTTTGGTATAAAATGTTTTAAGTCCAAGGCCCATAATTTCATATAAATTCATTGGACAGGAACAAAATTTGAGCTTGATCTGTAAGTTATAAATGGTGCTTCTCATACCAAATATCAGGTCTATATCTGTATGCGTTTAGAAATAAGTCTGGAAAAATGTGTGGTGGTCAAAGAGAAGGAGTACAAACAAATAAACCCTTTAGCCAATGCCGATAGGAGACTAAAAATAATTAAATTAAGTTGCAAGTATACATGTATGTGCCAGTAATAGGCCATATTTATTTCCATTACCTTGTAATAATCTTGTAAGTTTTGAGTCACGATAAGGAACATGAGTGCTGTGACCATCTACCAAGGCTGATATGACATTACACAGGGCAGATAAAGAGAGGTTGATCTTGGTTGCTTCTTTGAATCTCTCACCCTACAAACAGAATACTAAACAATGTATTTTTCCCATTTAAACATTTCAAAGCAATACATTTTTCACCAATAATACTCCGACATTTTCTGAAGCCTTGCTGGACTGTTGGTTTAGGTAGTTAGTCATATACTACTGATCATGTGCCTTCAATACTCTGGGTTCCAGCTTTACTGCAGGCAAGGTGTGCTCCATGCCAACTTTAAATGACTTTTCCTGCTGAAGGGTTTGAGGCTTCTTCCCCAATAAAAACTGGATGTCATAAAATAGTTGAAAAATTGTTTAATGTGTTGTTACATTACAAACAAACAAATGTTATTTTCAAACATTTGTATTGCATACATATAACTCAGGATCTATCCACACTGTTATTTTGTAAACACGCATGCTTATCTCCCTTTTGTTTATACTTTCAAGTTTATGATTAAGCAAGAAACAAGAAGTGGGAAGGGTGGACAAGCTAGTAGTACCTGAAAACTGTGACCAAGGTTAGGGAAACACAAAATCCACATGTAATGTACATCTTAGAGATTGCAGTAGATTTCATAAAAAGTCGTAAATGTAAAATCTATCCCAAGTGTTGGATTGTTTTGTTTGTTTGAATTTGTTTAATGCCACTTTCAGCAATTTTTCAGCTATATCATGGTGTCCAGTTTTTATTGGGGGAGGAAGTCAGAGTACCTGGAAAATACCCGACCTTCGGTAGGAAAACTGGCAATCCTTGTCAAACGCACCCTGCCCCCGCAATCTTAGTGTTGACAGACCACGTGATCAATAGTATACGAACTAACTTACTTATATATACTTATATTACTGCTTGAATACATTTTCAATTTTTTTGGACAGCTAAAATATTGTAGTATAAAGTAAGATCTGTAGAAATCAAGTCTAGACAGAGTTACCTGACTTTGTGTTTTGCTTTGTCTTTCACTTCCAGCTAAATCTACCAGATTAAGACGTCCCACCCTGATGTGATTTTCTCCATCTTCTGCCATCTGTAATAATAAAATTGAATTTTATACATAGTTTTAAATACACCTGCTACCAGACTTTTTATAGTAAAATTTGTGACCAACATTAATGAAAATTCCTTTGGAACAGACTAATTAATTAAACAGTAATAAAAGATCAAGTTCCGCAGGAGGGGTTTACAAGTTGTTTGACTTAAAGGAATATATTCCCCAACAGTCAGTGTTTCTGTGCCTCAAACTGAGCAACCAGTTCCAGGTACAAAATTAACAGAGTACTACAATACAGCTCAAGTGGCATATTCCACAATTCCACAGTGGGCAGGCCACCAATGTTCACTATTATTTTATCTCTTTATTTGTATAAACGGTGAATATGCATGCCTATCTGATTATTTGCCATGGATTGTACTTTCAAGCAATCCATGACAACATCAAAACACATCTTCTCCATGGAGGTGGATAAGCTAGTTTTCCAATCCATGTGCCTGATCCCACCATGAACATCGGGAGTGGGTTTGTGTAAAACACATCATAAGTGCTGACATCAAATGCATTTGTCTTTGATATTCCAACACTTAATATTAGATTTTAAACTCACGACTTTTTGTGAAATCGAATGCGAGCTGTAGTGTATATTATAATATATACTTATACATCAAAATACTGAGATCCTGAGGTCTGTATTGTCTATATCTTAATCAACTGTCTTCTTGTTTACATTTTTCACAAACTTAATTTCAAATGAACAATTTTTGCATAAAGGATACGATTTACACTCTCCCAGGGTAATTAATAATATTATTTACTTTGTATATTAGACCTTGAGTCTATAAAGGGGCAATAATACTGTTATTAACTACTGATTACATTAAACTTTGTGATAGCTATATATATGAGACCATCAGTCGATAAAGGGGCTATAATACTGTTATTCAGTACTTACTGCACTACATTCAATGGTAATAATGAATATTGCATGTGACCTTGAACTATGTGCATTCATGTCTGTTGCTCTGTAAAAGTAAATAAGCATTAAATCATGTCATGATGCTAAAAAAATTATTATATGCATACAGGGCTCACCACACTGGGCGTAGTGGGCAACAAAGTCGCCCTACTAGGACCTGATGTTGCCCTAAGGCGCCTCAAAAGCGAAGTCTAAGTCGCCCTGTCATTTCCCTGAAGTCGCCCAATAGTTCACATAAGATACTTGTAAATCTGGTCCAAATACTTCACCCAGACTTCCAATTTATCAGTAAATGTTGTAATTCCAATAAAACCGCAAACAATATGCATATTTAACATAATTTTAAAGGATTTACGTCTTTCAAATGTATTACGCACCATTTAGTTATTACCGGATGTGACTAATTACCGGAAGTGAACAACAAAGAAAAGTAATGTACAACGGCCCATAATGAAAAATCGTAATTCTTTTGATTAACAGACACTTTTAATTGGTTTCAAACTTCAGTTCTTTCAAATAGTATTGTACTTTAACAATTTTCTTTGATGAGTATATGAGCTCCACTTGAAAGAATAATGATCAATTTGGATCAGCACAAATTTGGCTAAGTGGAAGTGTGCTGAACAGAAGAATTATTTCTGGGTTTAATGTTATGTTATTCTATCTATCTTCTTTGGAAATTTGCTCAGATAAACATGGCTTATTCATTATATGTTATTCCGGTCTTAGACAGGGTATATGTCACATTCACGGCTTAGGATTTATATTCCATAAGCCGTGAATGTGACATTATATACCCTGTCTAAGACCGGAATAACTATTATATTATAGCTCAAATCTTAAATTAGGAATATTTTACGGGAAAAACAAATATTTACGAAAGAACTATGTAGCGTAATTTCTTTTGGATATGTGATCAAGTTATCCGTATTTGTTTTTCAAAATATACGTTTTAAGTGAACGCATAATATTTTAAAAAAAATGCATTTTTATTAATAGTTTTTATAAAACAAAATTACACTCTGGAATTGGACAAATTACGGTATTATTGATAAAATCAAAATATATTTAATAAATATTGTCCCTTATGGCACCCCATCATTTCTTTTATGACGCTTACACGATCAAGGCCCATTCGGGATTTATAACCAAAGTTTATATAACCAGAGGCTCTTAAGAGCCTGTATCGCTCACCTGATTTTATAGGCAAGGAAGATGGCATTTCCCTGATGTTAAAGTAAGTCCTGTAATTTTCAATAAACTTTAAATAGGACCATCCAAACAATATTACTAGAAAGCTTTGTTTCATTGGTTAACCAGTTGTATAGAGAAGATTTTTTTTATTTGCCCATAGGGTTCCTATGTTAAACTAAGTCCTGCGCGGAGGTGGCCATTTTGAATTTCCAATTGCCATAAAAAACATAAACTTTATAAAGGACCATCCAAACAATATTGCTAGTAAGTTTTGTTTCCATTGATTAACCGGTTTCAGAGAAGAAGCCTTTAAAAACTTTTTCCATAGGGTCGTATGTTAAACTAAGTCCTGCGGTAGTGGCCATTTTGAATTTCCAATTGCCATAAAAAACATAAACTTTATAGAGGACCATCCAAACAATATTGCTAGTAAGTTTTGTTTTGATTGGTTAAACGGTTTCAGAGAAGAAGCCCTTTTAAACTTTTTTCTCATAGGGTTGAATGTAAAACCAAGTCCTGCGGTGGCGGCCATTTTGAATTTCCAATTGGTATAAAAAACATTAACTTTATAGAGGACCATCCAAACAATATTGCTAGTAAGTTTTGTTTCCATTGGTTGGCCGGTTTCAGAAAAGAAGCCTTTCAAACTTTTTCCCATAGGGTCCTATGTTAAATTAAGTCCTGCGGTGGCAGCCATTTTGAATTCCAATTGCCATAAAAACACAAACTTATAGAGGACCATCCAAACAATATTGCTAGTAAGTTTTTGTTCCATTGATTAACCGGTTTCAGAGAAGAAGCCTTTTAAAACTTTTTCCCATAGGGTTCTATGTTAAACTAAGTCCTGCGGTGGCGGCCATTTTGAATTTCCAATTCCCATCCAAACAATATTGCTAGTAAGTTTTGTTTTGATTGGTTAAACGGTTTCAGAGAAGAAGCCCTTTTAAACTTTTTTCCCATAGGGTCCTATGTTAAACTAAGTCTTGAGCGTGGCGGCCCATATTGGTTTACCAATCAAAATAAAAAACACAAACTTTGTAAAGGTCCATCCAATGAACATTATGGCCAAGTTTGGTTTCAATTGGCCAAGTGGTTTCAGAGAAGAAGATTAAAATGTAAAAAGTTTACAGACGCCGACGACAACGCCGACGACGACGGACGCAAAGTGATAACAATAGCTCACATGACCCTTTGGGTCAGGTGAGCTAAAAACAAACTATATTTTTGTTGAACATCAAATTAATAAAAATAAGAAAACATTATTTCATTTTAAATAACAGCGAAAATTTATCTTTTTTAAATATTAATCGTCTTCTGTTCAATACATAACCCAATTGTATCCTTAAACTGGGAAGTATCAAGGTAAAAGTTTGCGAAGCACTAAATTCAATATCAGTGGAGCTTGTATTGGTTTTGATTGATGTGTGGATGTCGACGTTGATAAGTGAATTAAAAAAAGAAAACTTCTTATTGACGGTAATGTTACTTTGATGCCATTAAAATGAATATCATTGGATTTTGGACGATGGAAATCAAAATGAATATCAACGGATTTTGACGATGTCTTGACTGAAGAATGCACGATGATACAGTGCAGGTACATGTTTATTAACTTTTAGTGCGCTTGAGATCAAGTTTCTCGTTTGTTGATTTTGTGCATTGACGCACTTTTATAGAGGACACAACAAAATCATACAGGATTTGTGACCTGTGACTTGACATTATTTACCCAGAACCACCCCCCTTTTTCCGTGTCTTCATTCATATTTGAGTAGATTTGTTTCTTAATTTACTTCCCTTCTGTTATTTAAAGAAATATATTACATATCATTTTATTTACGTCGTTTAAAACATGTTCGGGTTAGACATTGTTTCACTTTATTACTTTTTCAATCGAAGCGGAACAAAGGCGGCCATGATGATTTCTCTTTCCAAGGGCCCCATATGGATAAAAATTTGCTTTATGTATACGGCTGTAGACGTATACATAGCCTGATGTATACGGCTTGCTAACCAATCAGAATGCAAGGTTTTTATGTGAGCTATAATATAACAAACTGTTAGGAATATTATGATACAAGAACTCATGAATGAAGTTTACGTCTTCACATATACAAATATTTTTGTTGATCTATTTTTATTTGTGAATTCCTTGCATGGCTACAAGTGCTGAAGTAGATAGAAAAATAGTCCCTATATCATGTGGGTTTTTTTTTTCATTTAGGTACAGTATGTGCTGTTGATATTGCATACCATGAATAATAATGAAAAGAAAGAGAAAAAAATGAATCTAAGTGTGTTATGGTTTTAAAACACAAGAGAAATAATCCTGGAAATTGATGTAAATAATGAAAAATGTATGTAACTACTGCGAAATTAATTATTTGTACGGTCCCCCTGACTTCTCCCTAGTGTCTCCTGAAGTCTCACTATCAGGGCCTGACTTCTCCCTGTTTGGCTGCCAGGGAGAAGTCACTTCTCCCTACTTTTTTAGAGTGTGGTGACCCCTGTGCATAATTTTTTTTTCCAATACTGTACTATGACTTCTGTCCACTTGGCTTTTTTGTTTGTGAGGAAATGTTACACAAACAGAAATAATTTTTCCAGATGGAATGTTTGTTTGAAGTCTGATCAGACAAAATACAGAAGCATTGTAAAATGCAATTATGTAATCACAATCCCATAGGGCTTGTAGTTTCAGAGAGATTATAATTTTCAGACAATCAGAAACAAGGAATGCTAATTGGAACAAAGTTATTTGTTTGATAACATAATAGTAAACCTTTTGTCAGTTTCAAAAAATTTTGACTTAATGTGTATAGTGGTGAAGACCTTTTAATTTCAGCCAATTAGAAACAAGATTGTCAGTCACGGCCAAATTTGTCATTCGATCAAGATGAAATGAGGAATCACTGTAGAAGACGTCAAAAAAATCATTGTACATGTTACAAAAGCAATTGTACAAGAATATTAAGATTTTAAAAAAAGGCCAGCAAGAAACAAGAATGTGCTATTGTAGCTATGTTTATGAAAGGAATCATATACAAAATGAGGAACATCGGCAAAGGACCTCACAAAAAATCATTTCTGCAAAGTTTGCCTTCAATTGGCCCAGTAGTTTTGGAAAAGAAGATGGAAGTTTAAGTAAGGACAAGAGACGTAAAGGGATAGCATTATTATAATAAGACCAGGATACAGTACAGTTTTCTTACGAAGACATTTATTCAGTTCATGTTAAGTGCATCTGCAACCCTTTAAGACCTTTTATTTAAATTTCTCATATAACTAAATTAAAGAACTAGACATTAAATGGCCAGATATTAACCTTTATTTAATAAACCAACAGAAGTTATATGACACTAATAATAAGCAAAGTAATTTGATGGGAATGTTTAAATAGTCATACATACCCCACAGCTCTGTTAGCATTTCCAACATTCATCACATGTTCTATTTCTTTAATACTCTTGGTAACAAATGATGAAAGGTCCTGTAAAATAATTGTTAAATTGAAACTATATTACTACTTTATTTCAAGCCAACATTCCTTCAAAGATTGTTTGTTTGTTTGAATGTTGTTTAATGCTTAGTACCCAAAGAAAAACCTGAATATCGGTAGGAAAACTGGCAATCCTTGTAAAT